>OY856411.1:382199338-382651838 GCA_963693085.1 Alisma plantago-aquatica | reverse complement strand
AGCATGCATTAGGGTTGCTTAATAGTATGCTTACATGTGTAACCCAAAGATGAGGCATGGTAAGATACATGAATAGTTGCATAGTAATATGATTTTGAAGCATGCATTAGGGTTGCTTAATAGTATGCTTACATGTGTAACCCAAAGATGAGGCATGGTAAGATACATGAATAGTTGCATAGTAATATGATTTTGAGCATGCATTAGGGTTGCTTAATAGTATGCTTACATGTGTAACCCAAAGATGAGGCATGGTAAGATACATGAATAGTTGCATAGTAATATGATCTTGAGCATACATTAGGGTTGCTTGATAGTGTGCTTACATGTGTAACATTAAGATGAGGCATGGATATGATTATTACTGCCATCATGTGCTGGCAATGTACTTAACCCTAAATTATCATTTTATGTTGATAATATGAGGTTCTTGATTATTCATATGGTTGTTGAATGAGGCTAACCATGCAGGTAAGACTTAGCCAGATGAAAGACTATAAGAAATGGTTATATGTGATTATTGTGGTAACAGGTGAATTATGAAAGGTGTTCCATAATGATGATGAAAGCCTTGAGATTCTATGGCACTATGAATGAGGGATTGAGATCCCATGATATGTAATGATCCTTGAGATGGATTTAGGTGGTTGGCAAGAGGCCAAGTGACAACATGCGATGTGAGATCTTTGTGATGGATCAGTGTGATGTAAATTGTAGGAAATGCATAATGTTGAGTTTATGTTGTTTTCCTTTTGTTATGTCTTGCATGTTATACAATTTGGTTGAATCTTGCAATCCATCTAAAAGATACTAACTAATCACAGTGTAATCTATCATGTAGTTTGCCCTGGCCATAGATTCATCACCAGTCAGGATAGGGTGATGATGAAACGGGTTCTCCTGCGGGTTAACCCAGAGCGCATATTTTTGAATATGCAAGGTTTCTCCCAGCCTAAAGTGAGGAGGTAAGAGTGCAACTGCGGTTGTAGACTCAAGGGCGAGGTGAACATAGACCAGTATGATAAGGGCGAGGTGAACATAGCCCAGTTATGATAAGGGTGAGGTCAACATAGCCCAGTAATGATAAGGGCGAGGTGAACATAGCCCAGTTATGATAAGGGTGAGGTGAACATAGCCCAGTTATGATAAGGGCGAGGTGAACATAGCCCAGTAATGATAAGGGCGAGGTGAACATAGCCCATACATATGATATATTGAGCATGAATGTGTTCATGGCTCAGAGCACGGTGTTTAGACACGTGGCTCAGTTTTACTAGCGTCGTGACCTGTACCAAGGCGGGCTAGGAAGAGGGTAGCCTAAAGAGATAACCCTGTGGCTTATGACCACTTCAGCATGAGACTACGGTCATGCTTATGTTATACTCATGTTCTGCGGCAGAGGGTAGCCTGAAGAGCTAACCCTTTGGCTATGACCACTTCAAGCATGAGACTGTGGTCCTGCTTATGTTATACTTATATACGGACATGAGGCGGAGAAGGTCTTGGATTCCGGCTCTTCCATTGACCTTATATGGCACCGGCTATGGGCTTCGCAGCCGAAGGTTGGAAATGAACGATACGGTTCATTTCCTCAGGGCATAATAATAAAACGTAATCCAGCAGTTTAGTATGTATTGCTTAAGACAAACATGAAACATTGGTTGAGGCCTTGTTTGTGTAGATAACTTTAATTATCTGCAGTTGTTTGTGCATTACTCCTATGTGGCGAGTTTTATGTATATTTCATCTTGTCAATCATGTCCCATTGAGAGGTATGCAGGTTATATGCCTTTTTGGTACAGCTGGTAAATTGTATGGTACAGATGGCCTTGCTTTTCATAAACTATTTCTGTTATATTCCTTATCAATATATCTGTTGTTATAAGCTTTATCTTATCTGAGGTTTTGTAGTTTTGGCGCGGAGTTATGCCTCCTGCTGGGACAATGTTCAATTATCTCACTCCGCTGGTTTTCACCCTTTTTAGGTGGTCGAGCTTGTCGTGGTGGTGGTCGCGAGTTGCGGCCGAGCAGCAAGAAGATCAGTAGAAGACAAGCTTTGGAGATGCTGCTGTTTTGATGTTTTGGTGTAGAGTCTAGAGTCATCCCTGTACTCTCAGGTCCTTGGCGGTGTTTTGACGATGTTTTACGATGTACGACCGAGATCGTTTGTATATCCTGCTGATGGCCAGATGTGGGCCTTCATATGTGTGAACAGGTGGTGAACTCATGGTTATGATAGGACAGCTGTTGCTCTAAGCTGTGGACATATATCCATGCTTGTGTGGATGCGTACATAACATGTTCTCTTGCAGGATATGGACTGGAATGTAATATGTTACTCAGTTTATCAGTTTTCCGCAATCGGTTTTAATTAACCCGTGTTTTTGATAAGTTGTGGTTATGGTGATTTCTGCACATTTTCACGTAACACCTCATTATCTGTGTGATAATGGGATGTGTTGCCACAAGTTTGGTATCAGAGCTTTAGGTTCGCTGAGTCTACAGGGATTCTAGGACTAGGTTGTGTTTGTTCTTATGTGGTTCCCAAAGTCCTCATAAGAATCTTCTGCCCTCAGTGGAAGAAAAGCCAAGATGTCTGGAAACCATGAAGAACTCGCTACTGAGCATAGCAATGTTGCATCTGTTGATGGAGCATTAGGCCAGGCACATGAAGATCGGGTGCCTGAGGTCCCCCAACTTGACCCAACCATTCTTGAATGCCTTTCCTACCAACAGCTTATGGGGCAGATGATGGTTACGATGAATCTCATGGTCGAACGATTACCAGTGCAACCTCCGCGAGCACAGGTTCCCCATGGAGAAGGATCGGGTATTGGGAAGACCTCCGAGCAGCTTCGCCAAGTCGGAGCTTCGGAGTATGCTGGAACGGCTGATCCAGCGGATGCAGATCTGTGGCTGACAAGTCTTGAGAAGGCTTTCCAGATCCTCGACATCCCTGAAGCAGACAAGGTAAAGCACGTTGTCTACCTTCTGAAAGGTAGTGCTGGTCACTGGTGGACCATCGAGGGAGGGAAGCAGCCTGGTAAGGTGACCTGTTGGGAGATGTTCTGATGCGAGTTCACCGCCAGATACTTTACGAAGACATATCTGGACGAGAAGGTCAGTCAGTTTGAGCGCTTACAACAAGAAAGGATGAAACTCGCCGAGTATGAGACCAAGTTTACGGATCTGTTGAGGTCCTGTCGTCACTTTGCGGCAACAGGCGAGGAACGGATCAAACGTTTCGAGAAGGGTTCAAGTGCTGAGGTAACAACCCATGTACCTTCTTTGGAGGATCGAGGACGGTTGGATACGGCTATAGGACCTGCCCGGAGAATCAAATGATCAGTCACAAAGAAAAGAGGATCCATGCCCCACCAAAGACCTTATCTTGCACCCAGGATCTGCTATCAGTGCAAACAACCAGGACATATCAGGTCAAGTTGTCCTTACAAAGATGTTGAAGTGACGCAGCAGCCGAGACAGAACCTTCAGGGGTCTGAGAGACCGCAGCCCAGTGGTAGCAGAGGACGAGGACGTGGTCAAGCATCTCAGGCTGGATCGTCTACTCAGGGAAGCAGAGGTCGTGGACAGCAAGCAACGGCTCGATTCTATGCTATGAATCAGTCAGAGGCGGTAGTCAACCCACGAGTAGTGATAGGTCAGATGGAGTTATTTCATTCTGATATGTCTTCTTCTTGCTTTATATCTATTCTGGTTGACCCAGGTGCTACGCACTCTTTTATCACCTATAGTATGCTTGAGAACTGTCGTTTACCTGTTAGCTGTAAGAAAGATAGTTTGTTGCTAGAAACACCTCTTGATGGTTCCTCTTTGCTTCAAGAAGAGTGTCCATCTTGTGTCTTGTCTTTCTCGGGACACCGCAGTCAAGTGGATCTCATACCACTTACTATGCATGGGTTCGATGTTATCCTTGGGATGGATACCTTTGAGATGTATAAGGTTGTCTTGGACTGTTGTTCCAAGCAAGCAGTGTTTGATGTTGCTGGAGAGAAGTGGATCTTCCAGGGAGATAGGAAGATTCTCCCGACATGTCTGGTATCAGCTATGGTGGCAGATAAGTTGTTACGGCAGGGATGTGAAGCGTTCTTAGCTCACGTGGTAGATACCGTAGTGGATTCCAAGGCGAAGGGTCCTAGCCTTGAGGAGGTGTCAGTTGTTCGTAAGTTTGCAGACATGTTTCCTGAGGAGTTTCCTGGTGTTCCCCCACCCTGAGAGATTGATTTCAAGATCAGTCTGGTTCCAGGAACGCATCCAGTTGCACAGACACCGTACATAATGTCTCCAGCAGAGATGGCAGCGTTGAAAAAGCAATTACAGGAGTTGCTGGATAAAGGTTTTATCCGACCAAGTACGTCGCCTTGGGGTGCTCCAGTACTGTTCGTCAAGAAGAAGGATGGTTCTATGCGGTTGTGTATAGACTACCGGCAGTTGAACAAGGTCATGATCAAGAACAAGTACCCGTTGCCGACGATAGATGATCTGTTCAATCAGTTGCATGGTGCTACAGTGTTCTCGAAGATCGATCTACGGTCTGGATATCATCAGTTGAGGATAAGGGCGGATGACATATCGAAGTCAGCCTTCAGGACAAGGTATGGTCATTATGAGTTTGTAGTTATGCCGTTTGGGTTAACCAATGCACCTACAGCTTTCATGGATCTGATGATCAGAGTGTTTCGTCTGTTCTTAGATCAATTTGTTGAGTCTTTATAGATGACGTCTTGATCTATAGTCGGGACAGGCTAGAGCATGAACAACATCTCCGTCAAGTATTGACTCTTCTTCGCCAATAACAGTTGTATGCCAAGTTCAGTAAGTGTGAGTTCTGGCTGGATGAAGTGACCTTCTTGGGCCATGTGATATCCGCTGAAGGAGTCAAGGTAGATCCGAAGAAGGTGGAATCGGTTGCAGATTGGGAACAGCCGAAGGCAGCCGACCAAGGATGCACAGTAGACAGATGAGGCAGTGCAGTTGATTAGATCAGAGTTCGGCAGCGACAAGCGTGATGGGTTTCATGAGTCCAAGGATGGGCTAGTTTGCTATCGTGATAGGATGGTGGTTCCAGATGCTGATGATCTGAGGAAGTTGGTGCTTGAGGAAGCACATACGTCGATGTATGCCATGCATCCAGGTGTCACCAAGATGTATCATAGTCTGAAGGACTTGTATTGGTGGCCCGGTATGAAGAGAGATGTGGTTGAGTTCGTAGCTAGATGTGCGGTATGTCAGCAAGTGAAGGCTGAACATCAGAAGCCGGCAGGTACGTTGCAACCTTTGCCGATACCGTAATGGAAATGGGATCATATAACCATGGATTCCGTAGTTGGTCTGCCCAAGACAACTAGGAATCATGATTCCGTTTGAGTGATAGTGGACAGATTGACGAGGTCTGCCCATTTCATGCATGTGAAGACAACGTATACAGCTGAGAAGCTCGCTAAAGTGTATGTTGATGAGATAGTTCATTTGCATGGTGTGCCAGCAATGATAGTATCTGACAGAGGTCCTCAATTTACCAGTCGTTTTTGGGAGCAGTTGCACAGAGCGTTGGGAACGTAGTTGAGGTTCAGTACAGCCTTTCATCCACAGACAGATGGACAGTCTGAGAGGACTATTCAGATTGTGGAAAATCTCCTTCGAGCTTGTGTTTTGTAGTTTCCAGGTATATGGGGCCTTACCCAGTTACAGCACGTGTTGGAAAGGTAGCTTACGAGATAGAGTTGTCTCCTGAGTTGCACATGTTACATCCAATATTCCATGTCAGTATGTTAAAGAAAAGTCATTCAGATTCAGGTACAGTGATACAGCCAGTTGAGGTTGAGCTTGATACCGATGTGACCTACGAGGAAGGTCCTGTGGCGATTCTTGACAGAAGAATCAAGAAGCTGAAGAGGAAGGACCTGGTTCTTGTGAAAGTTCTTGGGCAGCGTCGTGGCATCAAGGAAGCCACGTGGGAGCTTGAGTAAAAGATGAGGAGGAAGTATCCCTCGCTTTTCTCTTCGGATTTCAGGGACGAAATCCCTTAAAGTGGGTTAGATTGTAAGGACCCTGACCTGCGTTTAGGGCTTACCCTGTTTTCTTTACTTAACCTTGGTGGTTTTATGCTTACTAATCACCTTTAGTGGTGATTAGGGTTTGGTTTTGCTTTGTTGAGAGTTGAAGGTGCTACTTGCAAATAAACCTAAGTCTAGGGTTTTGTGAGCAAGTTCGCCACCTTGAGAGGTGTTCTTCTCTCTCTCTTTGCTTCCTCTAGGGTTGAGATGGAGGCTTGGGCTTGTTGTTTGAGTTCTTTGGGCCTTGTTGAGCTTGTTTGGGCCTTGGAATGCCTTGTTTGGGCTTAGTTGGAGCTTGTGTCAGCCTAGAGTGGAGCTTGTGTCGCCCATGCTGCTTGGCCCAACCTTGGTCATGTTTGGAGAACACATGGTACACATCTTGGACAAGTGTTCTATGTCTTGCAAGAGTGGTGGCTTGAGTTGGTGGACATGTGTCCCTTGGGTGGACGACACCTTGCCATGTACAACCTTGGTTTCTCCTCCTTTCTCATCTATATAGGTGGTTCCTTCCTTAGCGTGAGGTCCCTTTTAGTTCCTCTCCTTCTTGTGCACGACACACCCTCTCTTTCTCTTGCTTGGTGGCCGATACACACCCTTGAAGAAGGAGCTTGGAGGTCGACACACCCTTGGAGGAGCCTCGGTGGTCGAGATACCCTTGGAGCTTGAAGTGCATCTTCTACCTTGGAGCTTAAGGCGGGTTGCATGACTCTAACCCTAACTATTCTTCTCTCTTTGCATATATGTTTGCTTTAATCTTACCTATGCACGTTAGTGGCTTGGTTCTTGTTCATCTTGCATGTTGGCCGATCCTTGTGTTCTAGGATTTAGGGAGCAACACTCCTTTCTCCCCTTGGTCTAGATGAGTGAGCTTGGGTCCTAATGTCATGAGCAATACCCCTCTTTCCTACCCGATTGAGGTGAGCTAATGACTTAGTGCCTTGGGCAAGACTCTCCTCTCACCTTGGGCAAGATGGTGAGCTCGTTTAGATGGTTTGGATATGATGCACCTTGGTTGAGATATGTGGGAAGGTGCTGCTCGACAGCCCTTGCCCTAGTTTTCCCCTTGCACGGTTTTGAGTGAGTAAAGCCTTTCTCTTGTTCTTTGGGCGAGTGAGCAACCTGACTTGCTCGCCCTGAGCCAGCTCTGCCCGACAGGCTGCTCGCCCAGTTGAACTTTGCTCGCTCTGCTCGCCCTGCTTTGTTTCTCAGCTACATGCCATGCACGCCCTTGTGTCGCCCGACATAACCGTGGCTCACCCAGTACCTTTGCTTGCCCGGTCTCAGTGCTCACTCAACGTATCTGCTCGCCCGATATAGTTCTGCTCACTCTGTAGCCCGGCTCGCTCGGTGGGCCTGTCGCCCGATAGGCTTTGCTCGCGCAGCTTTAACCTGCTTGCTCGGCTTGTATTGCCTGATAGCTTGCTCACCCGGTTTCTCCCCCCCCCCCCTGACGCGCTGTGCTCACTCGATATATGTGTATCCTGCACGCCTGATATCAACCTGCCCGCTCAGTTGAGCTATGCTCGCCCGATTGCCTTGCACGCCTGAATGGCTCGCCCTGTACGCATGTCGCCCGACACACACCTGCTCATGCTATACCCTGCTGACCCGGTTTCCTCTCTGCCCGCTTGCTAGGGCTGCACGCCCGATAGGTTAGGTGAGAATGGGGTCTGCCCGGGTGATCATTAGTGAGAGTTTTGAATGTCTTTTGTGAGGGCACGATTGGTCACGGAAGGGTGACATATCTGCTATACTTTTATGATGACTCATTGCTCAATAATGAGGTTTATGTTCTCATGGTCGAGCACATGCATATGAATGTGACTACTCAATCCCTTTGATGACAAATATGATTTTGAAGCGTGCATTAGGGTTGCTTAATAGTATGCTTACATGTGTAACCCAAAGATGAGGCATGGTAAGATACATGAATAGTTGCATAGTAATATGGTTTTGAAGCATGCATTAGGGTTGCTTAATAGTATGCTTACATGTGTAACCCAAAAATGAGGCATGGTAAGATACATGAATAGTTTCATAGTAATATGATTTTGAGCATGCATTAGGGTTGCTTAATAGTATGCTTACATGTGTAACCCAAAGATGAGGCATGGTAAGATACATGAATAGTTGCATAGTAATATGATCTTGAGCATACATTAGGGTTGCTTGATAGTGTGCTTACATGTGTAACATTAAGATGAGGCATGGATATGATTATTGCTGCCATCATGTGATGGCAATGTACTTAACCCTAAATTATCATTTTATGTTGATAATATGAGGTTCTTGATTATTCATATGGTTGTTGAATGAGGCTAACCATGCAGGTAAGACTTAGCCAGATGAAAGACTATAAGAAATGGTTATATGTGATTATTGTGGTAACAGGTGAATTATGAAAGGTATTCCATAATGATGATGAAAGCCTTGAGAGGCTATGGAACTATGAATGAGGGATTGAGATCCCACGATATGTAATGATCCTTGAGATGGATTTAGGTGGTTGGCAAGAGGCCAAGTGACAACATGTGATGTGAGATCTTTGTGATGGATGAGTGTGATGTAAATTGTAGGAAATGCATAATATTGAGTTTATGTTGTTTTCCTTTTGTTATGTCTTGCATGTTATACAACTTGGTTGAATCTTGCAATCCATCTAAAAGATACTAACTAATCACAGTGTAATCTATCATGTAGTTTGCCCTGGCCATAGATTCATCACCAGTCAGGATAGGGTGATGATGAAACGGGTTCTCCTGCGGGTTAACCCGGAGCGCATATTTTTGAATATGCGAGGTTTCTCCTAGCCTAAAGTGAGGAGGTAAGAGTGCAACTGCGGTTGTAGACTCAAGGGCGAGGTGAACATAGCCCAGTATGATGAGGGCGAGGTGAACATAGCCTAGTTATGATAAGGGTGAGGTGAACATAGCCCAGTAATGATAAGGGCGAGGTGAACATAGCCCAGTTATGATAAGGGCGAGGTGAACATAGCCCAGTTATGATAAAGGCGAGGTGAACATAGCCCAGTAATGATAAGGGCGAGGTGAACATAGCCCATACATATGATATATTGAGCATGAATGCATTCATGGCTCAGAGCACGGTGTTTAGACACGTGGCTCAGTTTTACTAGCGTCGTGACCTGTACCAAGGCGGGCTAGGAAGAGGGTAGCCTGAAGAGCTAACCCTGTGGCTTATGACCACTTCAGCATGAGACTACGGTCCTGCTTATGTTATACTCATGTTCTGCGGCAGAGGGTATCCTGAAGAGCTAACCATGTGGCTATGACCACTTCAAGCATGAGACTGCGGTCCTGCTTATGTTATACTTATATACGGACATGAGGCGGAGAAGGTCTTGGATTCCGGCTCTTCCATTGACCTTATATGGCACCGACTATGGGCTTCGCAGCCGAAGGTAATGAACGGTATGGTTCATTTCCTCAGGGCATAATAATAAAACATAATCCAGTAGTTTAGTATTTATTGCTTAAGACAAACACGAAACATTGTCTGAGGCCTTGTTTGTGTAGATAACTTTAATTATCTGCAGTTGTTTGTGCATTACTCCTATGTGGCGAGTTTTATGTATATTTCATCTTGTCAATCATGTCCCATTGAGAGGTATGCAGGTTATATGCCTTTTTGGTATAGCTGGTAAATTGTATGGTACAGATGGCCTTGCTTTTCATAAACTATTTCTGTTATATTCCTTATCAATATATCTACTGTTATAAGCTTTATCTTATCTGAGGTTTTGTAGTTTTGGCGCGGAGTTATGCCTCCCACTGGGACAATGTTCAATTGTCTCACTTCGCTGGTTTTCACCCTTTTTAGGTGGTCGAGCTTGTCGTGATGGTGGTCGCAGAGTTGCGGCTGAGCAGTAAGAAGATCAGTAGAAGGCAAGCTTTGGAGATGCTACTGTTTTGATGTTTTGGTGTAGAGTCTAGAGTCATCCCTGTACTCTCAGGTCCTTGGTTGTGTTTTGACGATGTTTTACGATGTACGACCGAGATTGTTTGTATATCCTGCTGATGGCCAGATGTGGGCCTTCATATGTGTGAACAGGTGGTGAACTCATGGTTATGACAGGACAGCTGTTTCTCTAAGTTGTGGACATGTATCCAGGCTTGTGTGGATGCGTACATAACATGTTCTCTTGCAGGATATGGATTGGAATGTAATATGTTACTCAGTTTATCAGTTTTCCACAATCGGTTTTAATTAACCCGTGTTTTTGATAAGTTGTGGTTATGGTGATTTCCGCACGTTTTTGCGTAACACCTCGTTATCTGTGTGATAATGGGATGTGTTGCCACACTAACCATCCAATTATTATCACATTATATAAATTAGTCACATTATTGTCCAAATGAATCAATTACTAATATTTATTCATATCATGTTACCAATTATGCACATTTAACCCCACATTAGCCATTTACACACAATTATGTCAATTGAATTACTTATTAACCATATTTGAGTCATTATATGTGTATTAGTAAAAATGTGAAACATATTACACATTGATGGATGATTTACATATCAAGCTATGATTAGGTTATCGTATCAATTTTGAGTGTATTGAGACATCTTATGTGATCGAGCTCTTCATGTTATTAATGTATTCATTAATGTCATCAAAGGATGTATGGATTAAGGTTAGACATACTAACTTAGGGTTAAGGTCAACATTATCACATCCAAGGTTTAAGGTTAGGTTCAATACATCATCTCATCATCCCAATAGGAATCATTGGTCCATGACGTTGTCGGGACCTCTCTTTTGATTTACATAGCTACCCAACATTAGAGAGAATCCCTAAACCTAAATATAGATTATGAAACAAAACAGCAAATTCTCAACAAAGGTGATTAAAACAATATACGAAAATCACATATAAATTTTTCCTTTTTCTTTCGTCACAATTTTCATAGACCAGCGTCACATCAAGGACATCACATTAAGATATCACAATTCTTATTCAACTCCATGAAAACCAGAATAACCAGAATTGAATCTTACTTCTCACATGTAGCTTAGTTTAAATCAAATACAAGTACATTAATGAACAAACTCATTATATTGCCCATCTTGGGAAAGAGAGTGTACATGGACATTATATTCTATCTAGATTATGCTTCTATTTACATCCTCTTTATCATTACCTCTCCGCTGGCCAGCATTATACCTAAAAGCATTTGAAACAACCTCATGACACTCATATAGAGCCCCATATAGAGCCCCAGTATTGGGATACCTCCCACTCAAGCTGAGTACATGCATCAGCATCAGATTAAGTATAATGAACATAGCAGGTTAAGAAAGTGGAGATCCAGGTTGAAAACGGTAAGCTACTCTACCTGAAAGCCATAGTAGAAAGAAATCTTCATAAGTGGAGTTTGGCGGCGGTGGGGTATATTGTAGGTATGAATCCTCATTGGCCATCCTTGGTTCGTTTTCTCGCTCAGCTTTGGAAGGTGAAAGGGTTTGTAGAGATCAAATCAAGGGGGAAAGGGTTTTTCGTTCTGCTATTCTCAAATGAGGAAGATCTAGCGACGGCGCTGGATGGGGGGTCGTGGTTCGTTGCTGGAAAACCATTGCTCATTAAAAAGTGGGAAAGGGGGGAGCCCTTAGAGAAAGTGAAGATGACAGAAATCTCGATTTGGATGAAGATCTTTGATCTACCTTTGGAGTTGTGGGATGATGAAATGTTCATGAGAATTGGTTCGTTTCTGGGGAAGCCTCTTCGTACAGACATTTTGACATCAGAGCTGGCACGGCTGGAGTACGCGAGGTTATAGGTTCTGATAGATGTGGACTTCGCTTTTCCTGAGAAGATTGAGCTTCAATGTGAAGATGGGCAGGTGGATAGTATCAAAATTGAGTATGAGTGGAGGCCGAGTATTTGTGTTACCTGTGGCAATTTTTGACATGAGCCAGGATTGTGTGCGGAAAAGGAGAAACCTCCGTTGACTGTTGTGAATCCTCCGGGGAGGAAACAAGTATGGGTGCCAAAAAGGAAGCTTCATAATACTGCAGCTGAGGAGGAAATGGAGGTATTTAGTGATGCGGTATAAGATATCACCCTGGTTGGGGAAGGTCCGGCGAGTGTGGTGGGAGAGGAGAGGCCAACAGCGCAGTTGCAAACTTTACAGTAGACTCTGATTACTCCATCTCCCTCACTGGAATGGGAGACACATAGAAGAAGACGCAAATCCCCTCCGAGAGTGGCTACAAACCCTGTGTCTGTGGCAAGGAATATACAGCTATCCCCTAATAAGTTTTCTTTGTTAGCTAATCTAAGTGATGGAGATGGAGTGATTGGTGATGTGGGTGGTGAACCTCCCCCTGTTCCTAATGGATAGTTCTCTGTCAATTATGTCTTGGAACGTCAGGGGTATCCACAATAAAATCCATGGCGTTCGCAAGGAGGTGAGGAAACACAATCCTTATATACTTATCGTTTTGGAATCCATGCTTGATAGTAAGGAGGTGAAGGGTGTTGTTGATGTTTTATGGCCAGACGCTGCTTATATGGATAATTCTTCTTTCTATTCTTATACGAGAATTCTGCTGATTTGGAAAAATCATGCTATTAAGATTAATAAAGAAGCGGAAGGGGACCAGTTCATTCACACTGATGTGTCTGTAGGTGATATCAGGTTCAGTCTTTCGGCTGTTTATGGGGCTAATGATGATGTTGACAGAGTAAATTTGTGGGACTCTCTGAAGGCGTTACAATGTAATGGGAAGCCTTGGGGTCTGATTGGGGATTTTAATGCGGTTAGAAAGAATTCTGAAAGGATTGGCAAAAGACCACCTTCAAGGAAAAGCATGGATGACTTTAATGGCTTTTTGGTGGACACGGGCTTGATGGAGTTGAATTTCAAAGGCAATTTTTTTACTTGGGACAGTAAGAGCAGGTCTGGTAGAAGCACTTTTTCTAAAATTGATAGGTGTATGTGTGATGATACTTTTCTAGCCCTTTTCCCATCGCTTTGGGGCGAAGTGGTTCCAAACATTGTTAGTGATCCCTGTAATTTAGTTTGGCATCTGAACATGAAGAAAAGAATTAAAGGCCCATTCAGATTCATCAATGCTTGGGTGTCTCAGGGGGATTTCAAAGATGTTGTTTGTGAGGCTTGGTGTTCTGATGTTGGTAGTGGTGCTCCTATGGTGAAAGTTTATAGGAAGATTAATAGAGTTACTGCTGAGTTGGTCAAGTGGAACAGGGAGAAAGTGGGGAACTTCTCTAGTAAAGCAAGGGAATTGGAGGAAAGGGCGTTGGCACTGAACAGGATGGTGGATAACCAGCCGCTGAATGAAGAATTACAGAGGAATCTTATTGAAGCCAATAAGGAAGCTTTGACTGCTTTGAACAATGAGGAAAGTTTGGTGAGATAGCAATCTCGGGTGTTATGGCTGAAAGAAGGAAATAAAAATACTAGATTCTTCTATGATGCGCTAAGATCCAGAAGAGTTCATAACAACATTTGCCTGTTGTATGATGAAGACAAAGTTCTTAAAGACCCTGTTGAGATCAAAAATCATGTGGTGAACTATTTTTTGAAAGTTTTTAATTCTGCTGACCATTCAGAGGTTCTTTGGTCTGAAAGATGGACCCTCCCCTTGTTGTCGACTAAACATTTTGATGATTTTAGGAAAGAGGTGTCCAGGGAGGAAGTAGAGAAAGTGGTGAAGAGCTATAATGGTGATAAGGCCCATGGCCCGGATGGTTTGAATGCTTTTTTCTTTCAAAGTTGCTGGGATATTGTTGGAGAGGAGATTACAAAGGCTATTCTGAAATTTTTTGAAATTGGGAAGATGTTGGGCGAATGTAACAAATCCTTTATTGTGTTGATTCCTAAGATTCTTGGGGCGACTAAACTAAAGGACTTCAGGCCGATCTCTCTTTGTAATGTCATCTTTAAATTTATCACCAAAATCCTTGCTAACATGTTGAGTGTGGTGTTACCTGAGGTGATTGATGTTAATCAGGATGCTTTCATTAGGGGGAGGAGTATAGGGGATGCTATCCTTCTTGTGAATGAGTTGCTGAGCTCTTTCCCTAACCATGGGGTGGAGAAGATGTGTGTTAAAGTTGACTTGTCTAAAGCCTATGACACTGTTAGAAGGGACTATCTACTGTTTGTTATGCAAAAGATGGGTTTCCCTGTCTATTGGTTGAGATGGATCTCTGCTTGTTTTGACTCGGCTTCTTTTCAGGTGGTGGTGAATGGTATCCCTACTGATACTTTTAAAGCAAGTAATGGGGTTAGACAAGGGGACCCCCTTGCACCCTATCTTTTTGTGTTAGCTATGCAGGGTCTATCTTCTCTTATCAAGTGTTATGTGGAGGAAAAGAGAATTGATCAGTTGATGGCTTCTCCAAACTATGGTGTATCCCATATTCTTTTTGCTAACGGCCTTCTTATGTTTGCCAAAGCCAATATGGATAATGTGAAGGGTATTGCTGATTTGTTTTCTCAGTTTGAACAGATCTCTGGTCTTAGGCTTAACAAAGCTAAGAGTCAAGTTTTTTCAGTAAGGAGGTTATGGATAAGGAAAAGTTGAGTGATCTGCTGAAGATTCCTTGTTCCTCATTGCCTATTAGATATCTGGGTTTGCCCTTGTTTACTGGTAGACTTATCAAAGATCTTTGCAATCCGATTGTGGATAAGTTGAGAAGTAAACTTGATGCTTGGAAAAGTAAACTTTTGTCATTTTCTGGTAGAGTGGAGCTTGTGATTTCTACTTTATCCTCTTATCATCTTTTTTGGTCTGCAGCCTTCCCTTTGCCGAAAGGTGTTGTGTTGGAATTGGAGAAGATAATGAGGGACTTCTTGTGGAATGATAATGAAAATAAAAAGCATTTGCACATGGTGTCTTGGGAGAATATTTGTTTGCCTCGTGCTGAAGGTGGTTTGAGTATTAGAAGGATTTAGGATTGGTCCAAAGCTGGTTTACTTAAGAACCTTTGGGATGTGGCTAGAAATAAGGAATCCATGTGGGTTAAATGGACTCATGAGAGGTACATTCAGAATAGCTCTATTTGGGCTGTGGAGAGTAAATCTACCTCTTCATGGCTATGGAGGAAGATTTTGAAGTATAGAGAAGTTCTTAAACATAATGTGGATTTTTGCTTAAGAGATGGGAGTTGTTTTCTGCTCTGGAAGGATCCTTGGTTGTCGAAGAAGAAAACCTTGCTGGATTTATGTGATAAGCAACAAATGATCAGGTTTGGGAGAGGTGAAAATTGTAAAGTGAATTCTTGCTTAGTGGAAGGAAGGTGGTGTTATCCGGATATCAGAGGGGCTGAGAAGGTTATGAGGATTTTAAATGATTTCCCTGTTGGGACTTTTGAAGGAAATGATAATATTACTTTCAAGAAGGGAGATGTCTTCAAGGTCACAGATGTGTGGGAGATCCTTAGAAAATCTAAGGAACGTGTTGTGTGGTCGAAGTGGATTTGGAATGGTAAAGTTCCTAGAAATTGGGCATGTTTTCTGTGGCGGTTCTTCCTTCAGCACTTACCCAGCTCCGAATTCCTTAAGAAGGTGGGGTATCACCTTGCCTCCAGGTGCCCGCTATGTCAGGAGAATGAGGATGTCACTGAGCATATTTTCTTTCACTGCTCCTTTAGCTCTGAGATTTGGGAGTTCTACTTGCAGAAATTCGGGGAGAGGCATGTTTCTACTATAAATCTTATGAACATTCAAGGAGAAAGGAAGTTGGTTGTGACTGCTGTCTTCTATCAGTTGTGGACTGAAAGGAACAGTAGGATGATAGCAGGAAGCCGGTGCACCCCTGTTAATCTGTGGAAAAGAGCCTGCAATGATGCTTACAGTTTGCTTCAGTAGGGAGGGTCTGCGGGGTGTGGTTGCTAGCTGGCTTTTTTGCTGGCTTTTTTATCTTCTGTACAACAGTAGTGTTTGTTTTCTTTCTTGTTCGGTAGGTAGGTTTTTAGTTTGATTCTCGCCTTTTTGGGCGGCTTCTTTTGGGGTCTTTAGACAATCTGTCTAGGGCCTGGTTTTGTTTGTTGTTTGGTAGGTAGGTTTTGTTTCTGCCTTTTTGTGGGCATCTTTCGTTGGTGGCCTTTGGACACTCTGTCTAGAGCCCATTATGTATAGTTATGTCTCAGCTTAATGGAAGTACCACACCGCTTCACACCAAAAAAAAAGTATAATGAACATAAAAGAAACATGCAGACATTGACAAGTCTAGCATATAGTTCTAACATCTAATCAAATCTTGTTTATGATAATAATCTAGTCAATCAGATAAGGTAATCACTTAGACAAAATCCAACTTTGAAACATATTGTAGAGTGTTCCTATGCACAAACTAGTAGAGGTTACTAGATTCAGAATAATAATCCATTAGTATGAGTAATGTGTCAAGATATAAATATTTAGAATCAATACATAACAATAACATCATGTTTGTGACACTCCACCAGCTAGACCAGGAACACATCTTGCAGTCCTGAAGCTAAAGTACACATAAGACATGTCTACCAAACAAGACTACTCAAATGACAAATAAATCTAAATCATAGCAGGAGTGGATATGAGATCTCAGCATCAAACGCAAGTCAACATCAATGATCAGATTCCAAACCAGACAATTAAGGATATAGAAATAGATCATCTTTATAAAATAATGATTCGTTTCCACAATAATAAGCATATTCAACAGTTATAGATCTATTAGCTAGCAGAAAAAGGCATGTAACACATAAGTCATATTCCCAAGTGAATCGTCACACTATTATATGCCTACACTATCAAGTTTTAAAGTATCACTATCTTAGGGTTTATCTGCCCACCCTAAGACATCAACAACAAACCATGGTCCAGTACAGGGTTGCCTAAACTGGCTCACATCCTCATCTCGGGTACACAAGATAGGAACTAGCAAAACAATATATCACACATCATAACAGTTCTCATATTTTTATATTTCACATATTTCATTTCATCAGAGTCTATTCCTCATGAACATAGACTATCACAACAAGGATTTAGGACCAGAGCCACTCTAGATGACTCACTCCTAAATCCTGGTGGTCTAACCTTTAAGGTCTCAATCCACACTCTGAAAATCCTTCTCATAATTCTCTAATTACAAGGAGATCTATTTCAATTCCCCAATGTGGCACTCAGGGGAAACTCAAAGTGTTCAGGACACCTAAATAGATGCATTATCATTTCACTTGTTTACTCATCTTATAAGAATTCAAAACATCATGTATCATATGTTTATATTCTTGTATAACTAGAGTAACATGAAACAAATTAGGCTTAACAAAAAGACAATGATTACAGCAAGAAGCACAATAAATCTGTAATTTTCAACACATGATTCTTTTCCACATCATCTCATAGAAGTCATTATTAGTGGCTTTCAATATGAGACACAATCTCATTGATCAGCATTTACCCTCATCAAGATTTCATCATCATTAGTTTGCTTTCATCCTGAGACATAATCTCCTTGTCTATCATTTACCCTCATCATGGTTTTCCAATGTAGTCATTGCATGTAATATTCAATCTCAACATATTTCTTATGAATTCATTCCATATCACAATTCTCAACAAATATTCACAGAGACATTAAAGGTAGCAATAGTATAGGCATATAAACATCTTATTTCATTCATCACACTTAGAATAGGTTCATCATGCAGCATATACTTATTTCACTTGCTTTCTATACATAAAATAACATACTTAATATTCCTCACTTACTAAATGTCATTCTCTAAATACAAGTATCCTACCATACAATTACAATCCAAGATCACATTTCTATATGTCAATTCATATCCTTGAACCTCATCTTGTAATTTAATTAAATTATACTCATAATAATTCCTTAATCTCTCATTTGGGATCATTATTCACTAGCATAACATAGCTCATTATTTTAAGGTTAGGGTTAGGTTCTTAGATCCATCTACTAATTTCATCATTTTCCCTTCATTTCATATTCATTAGTTTTAACTTCTGTCATTTCATGTTCACTACTACTCTAGGAACATATCACTCAAAATTTACTTAATATATAAAGTTTCTCTTTCATTGAAATTATTCATAATCTAATTTTAATATATTTTATTCAATTTAGGTTAACACACATGTAATCAAAATAAATAGACTATATTATCCATTATACACACTTCATTAATTTCATTTTTAACATGTCATCGACATTCTTTCATTTTTGTACATCTCCTTTCTTATAAATAGTTGTGTGTGCCATGTCATTGACTTCCAATAGAATTATTGTAATTAAGAAAGGCCATTATGTCTCTTATAATATTACTCACTAAGCTTAAAATCATGGATTAGGTTACATCTTCTTACATCATAATCTCTAATCATCCTTTCCAGTTCATTGTTATGTAGCTTCTATTAAAGGACTCACATTCATATGAGGGTTTACTCATCATTTTATAAGTCATGCTAAAATAGACGCATTAGGCTTAGATCATATTAGTAAGACTCACCATCTTCAATTGAAGTATTAATTCCTACAATTCAGCATTTCATTACATTTACAACATTATATGCCCATTCTAGCTCTATCACTCATGCTCGTCTTTGTACTAAACTTCTAGGGTTTTCAAGAAGTCATCCTTAGTTCAACACATCATAAGAATCACATCATTCGGTAATCTCCTCATGGTGCACATGGGTTCATTAGAGCTATTCACACACATGGAAACCCTAGTTTTCATTCCCACATATTTCATTCATCAATCATAAGTATACATAATTAAATTCATTAGCTCGTTTGATTCAGTACCTCAATGCAAATCCTAAACAAGGAAAATTACCACCTCATATTGATCCTTATGTACATATCATATTCAATTTCAATAAGATTAAACAATACACTTTTGTAATTCATTTTAATACAATTTAATATGATTCTATACATTTCAACTTTTTTTCCCAGCATATCATTCAAAAGTTAATTCTGAGAAAATAATTATATGTCCACAAGATTATCCCTAGAACTTAAATCAATAGGTCATGAACAAGATAAATATTAATCAATGGAAAAGGATCTAAATCAATAGCAATTATTTCCCCAAAATCATCCCAATTGGTTATAATATCACATACAAGTACTAGCAATGATCTTGATTATTTTAGTCAGATATAATTATGCTTTCAACATGATTACGGGGCTTAATAGAGAGAGAGAAGCACTCGCCTAAGGTGACAAGAACCTTTAAAATGTAGGTCATTGTAACATCCCTGACCTGGGTTATAAGTTAACCCTAGGTGTTTTACTAAAAAAATGTAATTAAGATACTTGTGATTAACTTCTGGCATGTAATTAAGTTCCTAAGGAACGTACATTTTCATTTTTGTCCTTTTAAAACAATGATTGTGGTATTATTTTGTTATGCAGGGACCTATGTGCAAATTACCCAATTAGAAGGGTTAACTTGCAATATTAACATGATATGATGTTCCTTTGATGATGATACATCATATGAATGCATATGATGAGGTATGATGGATTCTCCAAGCTTGGGCACCAAGAAGCAGCTTGTGGAGTAGTCCTTGTGCTTAAAAACTCTGAGTTTGGTGTAAAAGTGCAATTTACCCAAAATATGGAGTGCAACCTGTAAAATATACCTTCTAGTATGTCTTTTATGACTCTTGACATCATTTAGAGAAGAAATGATGAGAGGGGCGCTTCAATTAAATAATTGGATAAGAAGGATGACCTTTGTAGTGAAAACACCTAGTATGAGTAAGGAGACCCTTCATATTTGTACCTTAGTATGCATGATGGTTTTCTCTACCCTTAGATCTTGAGTTTTGATGAGCTTTGCATAAGATTATCATGCTTGGACGTGCCTTAGAAAGAATAAGGGACTTAGATGAGAAATCTATGTTTTAGAGGTCCTTATGGTAGAAAACAACCTAAGGTATATAAGCCTAGTTCCTTGTAAAACAACCAAACGTATTCCCTTCACTTCCTCACTTCTCATCTTTCTCAACCGACCAAGGCAAAGCTCTGGAGCTAAGGGAAACGACCAACATGTTCTAAGGTAAGAGAGCACCATCTTCTAGCTTGGATTCATGGAGGAAATCCTTGTATAAGGTTGGTTTCATGGTTAATTCACTTAGGTTTCTTATTCTAGCCGATCATCTCCATCTTTTCCTTGGAGAATCACCTTTGGCCAACCTGTGGATCTCAAGATGCCATTAAAGGCTTGAAGCTTGGAAGCTTGGAGCTCTAGGAACAACATTTGAGGTGGGTTTTATAACTCTAAACCTTGCTTTGTTATGCATACTTTGATTCTTGCAAATAATAGTTAGTTCTTCTTCTTCCCCGTCTTTCTTTGCACTCTTGCAAGCGTTTTTGTAAAGAACAGACCTTGGTTTCAAGGTTGAAGACAAAGGGCGTTAATACCTATGTTGGTCCTTATCCAACTTTATTAAACGATCTTGGACCAATAGGTCTAAACGGTTCACACTCGTTTGAAATCAAGTGGGTTCACACTCGTTTAAGCCCAAATAGGTTCACACTCGTTTAGGCTTAAATGGGTCCACACTCATTTAAGGTTAAATGGGTCCACACTCGTTTAAGGTCAAATGGGTTCACACCCGTTTAAGGTCAAATGGGTTCACACCCGTTTAAGGTCAAATGGGTTCACACCTGTTTAAGGTCAAATGGGTTCACACTCGTTTAAGGTCAAGTGGGTCCACACTCATTTAAGGCTCAAATGGGTTCAAGGTCATTTGAGATTAAATGAGTTCAAGGTCATTTAAAACCTAAATGGGTTGAAGGTTGAAGGTTAAACCCTAAACCAATTGGAGATTTTCAAGGTTGTTTATACTTAATCACTTGAAGGTGTAAATGATTCAATGATGATCTAATCTAAACTCTAATGGTAACTTAAGACATTAAGGGACTAAATGACTAATGAATTGACCCATGATGATCAATGGGTAAATTACCAAAATGCCCTTGAGTGGTTAATTTGAGTGATACCTTGTTCTAATCAAACCCTAATCACTTGATAGTGATGATTTGGTTTATGTTAATCAATGAGGACTTAAACCAACCCTATCTAGAGTGATATAATCACCATCTATTAGTAAGGAGAGAGAGAAAGTACCATTTATGGTTAAAACTCAAATAAAGTACCTTCAATGTATAAGAATATGCAAGATTAGGGCATGATCCACTTATGAGAGATCATGAAAACCCTAATTAAGATAATTGATGAGTCTTACCTAATTTGAAAGCATCAATGATGATGTTTCTCATTCATGATGATACTATGAGCTCATTTCACTATGATGTGAATAGTAAACCCTAGTTTTAGGGTAATCATGAGTAATGTGAATAGTAAACCCTAGTTTTAGGGTAATCATGAGTAATGTGAATAGTAAACCCTAGTTCATGGTAATATGTTGAAATGAACAATAAACTCTAAACTCATGATTTTCCTTTAAGCATGAATTGTATGATCAAAATATGAGATGAGGAACCATTATTCCTAATCATAATGAAAGGGTTGAATAACCCTAAATGATATAAACAAGGGAATCTTACCCTTTGTAAGGACATAGAAGTATAACCTTGAATTGAAAGGTTAATTCTGTCTTATTGACTACTAATCTGACTATGAATTGTTGATTATTATCAATTGATTTAATCATGCAGATTCTTATAAGAGAATAATCATATCCAGGTAAGGATCATGACATCATATCCATTGAAAGTATGTCAATAGCTTATGAACCGAAATAACTATGTTGCCTAGATGCAAGTGGCATCATATGAAACTGATATGCCTTGAGGGCCATGAATGACATCAAGGTCATGCTAATAGATGACTTGATGTTGACATGTCACTTGATAGCAAGTGTTATGATGATATAAGGGTGTAAGTAACCATGTTCCTGAATCATAGTGATAAGATGATTAAGAATTGATATCCATCTGATAACTGATATGAGTAATACCTGTTACATTTAGTATTCTTCTGTTATAGCCATGTTTAGTACTTGAATGTTTGGAAACATGTATGATGCTAAAAGAATAATGAAATGTACCTAATAGCCAAGTATAATCATATCATGTAGAGACCTGATCATAGATCCATCATTGTCAGGAGTTAAATGATGGTGAAACAGGTTTTCTTAAGGAAACTCCTGGATCACATACTTTTGAGTATGTGGGGAATATGGATGTGAATACCCTTACATCCTAGTGTAGAAGTTGATGTGGATATATCTTAATCCATCAACCCATCACTATGTGTTTATGCCGGGGTGATGTAACACTATTCTCCCGAGGAAATCTTTTATACCGCATCGATGAGAGATAAACATGAAATCTTTCGATAGCGAAGAGAGTGCAGAATGCCACTGTGACTCTAATAGTGAAGTACCAGAATACCCTGGTGAGCTATAATAGCAGAGACACTAGATGTCCTGCATGTTTATCCTCATTCTGACTGAGGTAGTTGAAGGTCATGAGAATCCGGCTCTTTCGATGACCTAGTATGATACCGATGCGACTTACTAGTGATCGGTTGGAGCATGAGCGGTATACCTCATCTCCGCAGGGCATAATGATGTTTGTAAAACATAATCAACCGTGTAGCATAACTGCTTAGGTTGAACTACGAAGAACATTGATTATTATTACATCGCTTGCATTTAATATCATGTTCAAGTATTAGTATACATGTTCTTCATATTCCTTAATAAAGGTGAGTAATTGTTATCAAGCCTGTTGTGAGTAATCTAAGTTGCCTGCTCATGATATTCCTTTGATAGCTTTTAACAAAGTTTCTGGCGGAGAGTTATAACTCTCGCTAGGACAATTATTTGAAATTGTCTCACCCCGTAGATTTCTACCTTTAGGTGGACGTCGAGGTCGAAGGAACCGATCTGCAGGTGGACAGCAGTAGCAGCAGCAAAACCAGGAGCAGCAGTGATTTCAGGTGGAAACGTTGTGCTGTCTAGTCTTGTAGTCAAAATAGTCTTATGTCGTCTCTGTACACTCAGGTCCTAGGAGTTTGTTGATCTGAGAATTTTGAAGTCTTGAGATTTTGTATCATGATGTATATAATCACTCGAGAAGTGATTTATCAGAGATGTAAACATTTCATCTTACTTTTATAAAAGGAGTTTCAGGTTTTCGAGATCTCGTTTTTGAAAAGTTTTAATTTCTCGTGATTTTTCGTATTACGATGTTAATCGAATCGCTTTCGCTATGTTTATCTTGTGTTTTGGAGATCAGAGCCCACAATTAGTGGTATCATAGCTCTAGGTTCGCTGAGTCTACAGAGACATAGGACTTAGAATGTCGAGTCTATCCTTAGTACTTCTTTCTTATCTAATAGAGTCTTCTGCTCCTCAGGAGAAGAAGATAATTAAGGATGTCTGGACCACAGGAGGAGTACGAGGCAGAAAGTAGTGTTGCTGCACCTCGAGAAGGTGCAAGGAACCTAGAAATAGAGCAACCTGTACCTGAGCCACCTATTGAGCCACCTCAGTTTGACCCAGCTGACATGGGAAACCCAGCTGTTCAAACTATGTTCGGGCAGTTTATGACTGCCATGACACACATCACTGACAGGATGCCCATGCCTACACCTAGGGCACCTGTCCAGTCTGAGGGTCAAGGTATCGGTAAGACGTTCGAGCGACTTCGTCAGGTCGGAGCAACCGAATACTTTGGTACAGTTGACCCTGCTGATGCTGATTTGTGGTTAACCGAGTTAGAGAAAGCTTTCAGAATCTTGAACATCCCAGAAGCTGAGAAGGTTAGACATGTTGTCTATTTTCTCAAAGGAAGTGCTGGTCACTGGTGGACCATCGAAAAGCAGAAGAGGCCTGGAGTGGAGATCTCGTAGGAAGATTTTCGTCGGGGATTTGTCAACAGATACTTTCCAAAGACATTCCTGGACGAGAAGATCTCTTAATTTGAGAGATTGAGACAAGGCATGATGAACATTAGCGAGTACGAAGCTAAGTTCATGGAGTTGCTACGATTCTGTCCGCACATGGCTGCCACAGAAGAAGAGAGGATTAGAAGGTTTGAGAAGGGTTTAAACGCTGATTTGACTACTCCCGTGTCTGTCCTAGAGAACCGGGAGAGGTTTGCTACCTTCGTTGAGTCAGTCCGGAGGATAGAGAAATCCGTAGTCGAGAAGAGACAAACCCATAAGAGATATCCGCAGTTCCAGGGTTCTTCATCTAGAGACTTTAAGAAGCCTAGATTCTCTGTACCTACACCTCCACCACCCAGATCTAGTGCTCAGGCACAATGGACACCAAGTAGAGATAGGGGACGAAGCCTACCACTATAAGAGACTCGCAGTTCAGCATCAATGTCAGTCACAGGACCACCAAGACCACAACAACTGGAAAGAAGTTGTTATAACTGTGGGAAGGTGGGACATCTGATGAAGGATTTTAGGTCTAGGCCTGTCAGTGTGACACAGCCTCAGAGGCAGAATCAACAGGGATCACAGAGAAAGCAGTCTCAAGGAGCAGCTAGAGGACGTGGACAAGCGTCTCAAGCTGGATCGTCAGCACCAATTCAACACCAGGCGATAGCGAGGGTCTATGCTATGAATCCACCAGAAGCAGTGGTCAATCCACGGGTTGTGACAGGTCAAATGGAACTTTTATATTCTGATATGACTACATCATGTATTGTATCTGTTTTTATTGACCCGGGTGCTACGCACTCTTTTATCACTCGAAGAGTGATTCGTAACTACAATATGACAGTTAGTCATAGGGCAGATAGCTTGTTGCTCGAGACTCCGTTGAGAGGTTCTGCTGTTTTGCAAGAGGTATGCTCTCCCTGCATCCTCTTCTTTTCTGATCATCGCATTCAAGTGGATCTTATACCACTTGATATGCAAGGATTTGACATAATCCTTAGAATGGATACCTTAGAAAGGTATAGAGTTGTCCTGGATTGTGAATCCAAGCAGGTTGTGTTTGCTGATGAGAGCAACACATGGATCTTTCAAGGAGAGAGAAAAATTCTACCCACCTGTCTTGTGACTGCTATGGTTGCTGATAAGCTGATGAGGCAAGGATGTTATGCATTCTTGGCCCATGTGATAGATACCACCAAGGCGAGTCCCAACCCTACTGAAGTTCCTGTAGTCAGGGAATTTGAAGATGTATTTCCTGAAGAACTTCCAGGTATGCCACCGCCTCGGGAAATTGATTTTGAAATCAATTTGATCCCAGATACCCAACCCATAGCACAAACACCATATAGGACGGTGCCTGCTGAGATGGCAGAACTCAAGAAACAGCTTCAAGAGTTGCTTGAGAAGGGTTTTATTCGACCAAGCACTTCACCTTGGGGTGCTCTGGTCTTGTTTGTTAAAAAGAAGGATGGATCAATGCGGTTGTGCATTGATTACAGACAACTAAATAAAGCAATGATAAAGAATAAGTACCCTCTTTCGAGGATTGATGATCTTTTTGACCAGTTGCGTGGTGCAACCGTCTTCTCGAAGATAGACTTGAGGTCGGGATATCATCAACTTCGTATTAAGGATAGTGACATACCCAAGTCTGCTTTCAGGACAAGGTATGGTCACTATGAGTTCACAGTTATGTCGTTCGGACTAACTAATGCACCAGCTGCATTCATCGAGCTTATGAATAGAATCTTCCAACCTTTCCTCGATCAGTATGTTGTTGTCTTTATAGATGACATCCTGATCTATAGTAGAGATGCTCAGCAGCATGAACAACATCTTCGTCAGGCTCTAACTTTGCTAAGACAACATGAGTTATACGCTAAGTTTAGCAACTGTGAGTTCTGGTTGCCGGAGGTATCTTTTCTTGGACATGTGGTATCTGCCTCGGGAATTCGTGTTGACCCTAAAAAGGTAGAGTCTGTTCTACAATGGGAACAACCAAAGACACCGACAGAGATTCGTAGTTTCTTAGGGTTGGCTGGCTATTATCAAAGGTTCATTAAGAACTTCAGTTCTATAGTCCTACCCTTGACGAAGTTGACCCGGAAAGATGTTTCTTTTACTTGGAGTGACAAGTGTCAGCAGTCCTTTCAGTTGTTGAAGGAGAGGTTGACAAGTGCACCTGTACTTGTGTTACCTGAGCAAGGCAAAGGATACATAGTTTAGTGTGATGCCTCCAAGAATGGACTCGAATGTGTGCTGATGCAGGATAAGCATGTGATTTCTTTTGCTTCCCGACAGCTTAAGAAACACGAGGAGAATTATCCGACACACGATTTAGAGTTAGCTGTTGTGGTTCATGCCTTGAAAATCTGGAGACACTATCTATATGGAGAAACATTCCATGTTTTCACTGATCATAAGAGTCTTAAGTATATCTTCTCTCAGCATGACCTTAACATGAGGCAACGTCGTTGGATGGAGTTAATCAAGGATTATGATTGTACGATAGATTACCATCCAGGGAAGGCCAATGTGGTTGCAGATGCCTTGAGTAGGAAATCAACAACATCATCCTCTGATAGGGCACAATTAAACTCTTTAGTATGCTCTAAGAGAGATATGCTTATCTCTTTAAGGCAAGACAATGTACAGATGAAGGTGTCATTGTTAGCCGGGTTGTTGGCTGAGATGCATATCAAACCTACCCTTAGAGAGCAGATCAAAGAGGCACAACAGGTTGATACTGCAGTTCAGCAGATTAGGTCAGAGTATGGTGATGAGAAGTGAGATGGTTTCCATGACTCAGATGATCAAGTAGCATGTTATCATGGGAGGATGATAGTGCCAGATAAGGACAACTTGAGGAAATTAGTCCTGGAAGAAGCTCATTCTTCAATGTATGCTATGCATCCAGGAAGCACCAAGATGTATCGGAACTTGAAGGATATGTATTGGTGGCCCGGGATGAAGAGGGATGTTGCAGAGTTTGTGATGAGGTGTCCTGTGTGTAAGCAAGTTAAAGATGAACACCAGAAGCCTGTAGGGATAATGCAACCTTTACCCATACCACAGTGGAAGTGGGACCATGTGACCATGGACTTTGTTGTTGGCCTACCCAGGACAAACAAAGGACATGATTCCATCTGGGTAATAGTTGATAGGTTGACAAAGACAGCGCATTTCTTACATGTCAAAACAACCTATTCTGCTGAGAGGTTATCACAGTTGTATGTTCAAGAGATAGTGCGGTTGCACGGAGTTCCTGTCACTATAGTTTCTGACAGAGGTCCTCAGTTCACAAGTCATTTTTGGGAATAGTTACATAGGGCACTAGGCACCCAGTTAAGGTTTAGTACAGCCTTTCATCCACAGACTGATGGACAGTCGGAAAGGACTATACAGACCTTGGAAGACTTGTTGAGAGCATGTGTTCTCCAGTTCACAGGAAGTTGGGATCTGCAGCTAAGCTTGATAGAGTTTGCCTATAACAATAGCTATCAACATAGTATTGATATGGCACCTTATGAAGCTTTGTATGGTAGACGTTGTAGATCACCCTTATGCTGGTATGAGACTGGTGAGCATCAGTTGTTAGGTCCTGATCTTGTGCAGTAGACCATAGAAAAGATTAAGGTAATCTAACAGCAGCTTAAGACTGCACAGAATAGACAGAAGTCTTACGCTGACAGACGTCGTAGACCTTTAGAGTTCCAAGTTAAAGACAAAGTGTACCTCAAGGTATCACCTTGGAAAGGAGTCCTTCATTTTGGAAGGAAAGGAAAGTTAGCTCCTAGATTTATGGGGCCTTATCCAATCATTGAACGAGTTGGAAAGGTAGCCTATAAACTAGAGTTGCCACCAGAATTGCAGAAGTTACACCCTGTGTTTCACATTTCTATGTTGAGGAAATGTCACCCTAATAGCGAGTCAGTTCTACAACCTATGGAAGTAGAATTGAATGAAGATATAACTTATGAGGAGGGACCAGTGTCAATCCTTGATAACAGAATTAAAAAGTTAAAGAAGAAATATATAAGTCTTGTAAAAGTCCTCTGGAATCATCGTGGTGTTGAAGAAGCCACTTGGGAGCTGGAGGAAGAGATGAGGAGGAAATACCCTGCTCTTTTCTCCTAATATGCTAAATCGATTTCGGGGACGAAATCCTTTTGAGGGGTGGATAATTTGTAACATCCCTGACCTGGGTTATAAGTTAACCCTAGGTGTTTTACTTAAATCATGTAATTAAGATACTTGTGATTAACTTCTGGCATTTAATTAAGTTCCTAAGGAACGTACATTTTCATTTCTGTCCTTTTAAAACAATGATTGTGGTATTGTTTTGTTATGCAGGGACCTATGTGCAAATTACCCAATTAGAAGGGTTAACTTGCAATATTAACATGATATGATGTTCCTTTGATGATGAGACATCATATGAATGAATATGATGAGGTATGATGGATTCTCCAAGCTTGGGCACCAAGAAGCAGCTTGTGGAGTAGTCCTTGTGCTTAAAAACTCTGAGTTTGGTGTAAAAGTGCAATTTACCCAAAATATGGAGTGCAACCTGTAAAATATACCTTCTAGTATGTCTTTTATGACTCTTGACATCATTTAGAGAAGAAATGATGAGAGGGGCGCTTCAATTAAATAATTGGATAAGAAGGATGACCTTTGTAGTGAAAACACCTAATATGAGTAAGGAGACCCTTCATATATGTACCTTAGTATGCATGCTAGTTTTCTCTACCCTTAGATCTTGAGTTTTGATGAGCTTTGAATAAGATTATCATGCTTGGACGTGCCTTAGAAAGAAGAAGGGACTTAGATGAGAAATCTATGTTTTAGAGGTCCTTATGGTAGAAAACAACCTAAGGTATATAAGCCTAGTTCCTTGTAAAACAACCAAACGTATTCCCTTCACTTCCTCACTTCTCATCTTTCTCAACTGACCAAGAAAAGCTCTGGAGCTCAGGGAAACGACCAACCTGTTCTAAGGTAAGAGAGCACCATCTTCTAGCTTGGATTCATGGAGGAAATCCTTGTATAAGGTTGGTTTCATGGTTAATTCACTTAGGTTTCTTGTTCTAGCCGATCATCTCCATCTTTTCCTTGGAGAATCACCTTTGGCCAACCTGTGGAGCTCAAGATTCCATTAAAGGCTTGAAGCTTGGAAGCTTGGAGCTCTAGGAACAACGTTTGAGGTGGGTTTTATAACTCTAAACCTTGCTTTGTTATGCATACTTTGATTCTTGCAAATAATAGTTAGTTCTTCTTCTTCCCCATCTTTCTTTGCACTCTTGCAAGCTTTTTCGTAAAGAACAGACCTTGGTTTAAAGGTTGAAGATGAAGGGCGTTAATACCTATGTTGGTCCTTATCCAACTTTATTAAACGATCTTGGACCAATAGGTCTAAACGGTTCACACTCGTTTGAAATCAAGTGGGTTCACACTCGTTTAAGCCCAAACAGGTTCACACTCGTTTAGGCTTAAATGGGTCCACACTCATTTAAGGTTAAATGGGTCCACACTTGTTTAAGGTCAAATGGGTTCACACCCGTTTAAGGTCAAATGGGTTCACACCCGTTTAAGGTCAAATGGGTTCACACCCGTTTAAGGTCAAATGGGTTCACACTCGTTTAAGGTCAAGTGGGTCCACACTCATTTAAGGCTCAAATGGGTTCAAGGTCGTTTGAGATTAAATGAGTTCAAGGTCGTTTAAAACCTAAATGGGTTGAAGGTTGAAGGTTAAACCCTAAACCAATTGGAGATTTTCAAGGTTGTTTATACTTAATCACTTGAAGGTGTAAATGATTCAATGATGATCTAATATAAACTCTAATGGTAACTTAAGACATTAAGGGACTAAATGACTAATGAATTGACCCATGATGATCAATGGGTAAATTACCAAAATGCCCTTGAGGGGCTAATTTGAGTGATACCTTGTTCTAATCAAACCTTAATCACTTGATAGTGATGATTTGGTTTATGTTAATCAATGAGGACTTAAACCAACCCTATCTAGAGTGATATAATCACCATCTATTAGTAAGGAGAGAGAGAAAGTACCATTTATGGTTAAAACTCAAATAAATTACCTTCAATGTATAAGAATATGCAAGATTAGGGCATGATCCACTTATGAGAGATCATGAAAACCCTAATTAAGATAATTGATGAGTCTTACCTAATTTGAAAGCATCAATGATGATGTTTCTCATTCATGATGATACTATGAGCTCATTTCACTATGATGTGAATAGTAAACCCTAGTTTTAGGGTAATCATGAGTAATGTGAATAGTAAACCCTAGTTTTAGGGTAATCATGAGTAATGTGAATAGTAAACCCTAGTTCATGGTAATATGTTGAAATGAACAATAAACTCTAAACTCATGATTTTCCTTTAAGCATGAATTGTATGATCAAAATATGAGATGAGGAACCATTATTCCTAATCATAATGAAAGGGTTGAATAACCCTAAATGATATAAACAAGGGAATCTTACCCTTTGTAAGGACATAGAAGTATAACCTTGAATTGAAAGGTTAATTCTGTCTTATTGACTACTAATCTGACTATGAATTGTTGATTATTATCAATTGATTTAATCATGCAGATTCTTATAAGAGAATAATCATATCCAGGTAAGGATCATGACATCATATCCATTGAAAGTATGTCAATAGCTTATGAACCAAAATAACTATGTTGCCTAGATGCAAGTGGCATCATATGAAACTGATATGCCTTGAGGGCCATGAATGACATCAAGGTCATGCTAATAGATGACTTGATGCTGACATGTCACTTGATAGCAATAGTTATGATGATATAAGGGTGTAAGTAACCATGTTCCTGAATCATAGTGATAAGATGATTAAGAATTGATATCCATCTGATAACTGATATGAGTAATACCTGTTACATTTAGTATTCTTCTGTTATAGCCATGTTTAGTACTTGAATGTTTGGAAACATGTATGATGCTAAAAGAATAATGAAATGTACCTAATAACCAAGTATAATCATATAATGTAGAGCCCTGATCATAGATCCATCATTGTCAGGAGTTAAATGATGGTGAAACAGGTTTTCTTAAGGAAACTCCTGGATCACATACTTTTGAGTATGTGGGGAATATGGATGTGAATACCCTTACATCCTAGTGTAGAAGTTGATGTGGATATATCTTAATCCATCAACCCATCACTATGTGTTTATGCTGGGGTGATGTAACACTATTCTCCCGAGGAAATCTTTTATACCGCATCGATGAGAGATAAACATGAAATCTTTTGATAGCGAAGAGAGTGCAGAATGCCACTGTGACTCTAATAGTGAAGTACCAGAATACCCTGGTGAGCTATAATAGCAGAGACACTAGATGTCCTGCATGTTTATCCTCATTCTGACTGAGGTAGTTGAAGGTCATGAGAATCCGGCTCTTTCGATGACCTAGTATGATATCGATGCGACTTACTAGTGATCGATTGGAGCATGAGCGGTATACCTCATCTCCGCAGGGCATAATGATGTTTGTAAAACATAATCAACCGCGTAGCATAACTGCTTAGGTTGAACTACGAAGAACATTGAGTGTTATTACATCGCTTGCATTTAATATCATGTTCAAGTATTAGTATACATGTTCTTCATATTCCTTAATAAAGGTGTGTAATTGTTATCAAGCCTGCTGTGAGTAATCTAAGTTACCTGCTCATGATATTCCTTTGATAGCTTTTAACAAAGTTTCTGGCGGAGAGTTATAACTCTCGCTGGGACAATTATTTGAAATTGTCTCACCCCGTAGATTTCTACCTTTAGGTGGACGCCAAGGTCGAAGGAACTGATCTACAGGTGGACAGCAGCAGCAGCAGCAAAACCAGGAGCAGCAGTGATTTCAGGTGGAAACACTGTGCTGTCTAGTCTTGTAGTCAGAATAGTCTTATGTCGTCTCTGTACACTCAGGTCCTAGGAGTTTGTTGATCTGAGAATTTTGAAGTCTTGAGATTTTGTATCATGATGTATATAATCACTCGAGAAGTGATTTATCAGAGATGTAAATAGTTCATCTTACTTTTATAAAAGGAGTTTCAGGTTTTTGAGATCTCGTTTTCGAAAAGTTTTAATTTCTCGTGATTTTTCGTATTCTACTGTTAATCGAATCGCTTCCTCTATGTTTATCTTGTGTTTTGGAGATCAGAGCCCACAGTCATATTATGAATTTCTAGAAATACGATAAGGTTCTAGCTATTGAATTCATTTCTTCCTTGTCTCAACTGAGAAACATCAGAAATGAGAATAGGAGAGAAAGAGGGAGAAAAGGGGTGATTTGAAATCATTTAAAACCAAATCAGAAGAGGTATGGGATCTTGACATGTCATAGAAAGTTCACCATGGAAGACTATGTAAAGAAACTAAACTTACTTGATTTCATAGTTTCTTGGATGGTGAAACCCTAGATCATCAATTCCACCACTTCCTTCTCTCAAACCCTAATTGTCCCTCTCTCTCTCTTAGGATTTCGTTTCTTTAATCACAAAATATGAGAGCTCCTTGGTTGCTAGGTTGCTCATATAGATCAATTAAGGTGCTTGGGTCAATTGCAAATTGATCCAACTTTACACTTTCTTTTATTTCAATAGAATTTTCTATCATAAAAATGTTACTGCAAATCATTTACTCAATAGGTCAAATATCCTCCAAAAATTATGAAAAATTATCATATTGTTTGCAATAACATTTCAGAGCTTTTATAAATATTTTAGATCAATCAAAGTTTCCAAGAAATAAATAAAAATTAAATACTAGATTGCTATATTTCAGCCAGATTAATGCATGATTGGCTGAGTTTATCCTGGAGAAACACGACCGACACTCCTCTCTGGATCAGTATAACATCATCAAAAAAATATGAAAATTTAACAAATTGTCTAAAATGGAGTTTCCCAACTACAACTAAAATTTCATATCAATTGGATGTACCAATAAAAAGATAACTTCCCATACTCGACTTCTATATTTTAGCATGAATGCATGGTCGGCCTAGATTTGTCCTAGGAAAACTCAGTCGACAAGCAAGTTATAAAATATTAAAAAATTCTAATATTTTTTATGAACACTTACATTTGATTTCTCCAAACTATATAAAATTTCAATTAAATCGATGTCATAAATAAAATAATAAAAATCATGTAGTGCACCACTATACTTTATACATTATGTACTCATATGCTATCAAAACCGTAATTTTGACCAATTAGGTGTTCAATTCTCAAACCATAATTATTTGAAATAAAAGCATATTTAAAATTTCTTGTTATCTTTAAAGAGAAATAAGTATACTACCATCATTAATCAAGCTTAAACAGTGATTGATCTAGTTAAACATACAATCATCCAAGTAAATCCCAGTTAAATGACTAATTTGAAAATGGGTCGTTACAGGCATGGTCAAGATCATAAGTACCATAATTAGAGTCTATATGTGAGTTACTCATATTATATGCATTAAATGTTCATCAAGGTACAAAAAGCATAGTACCCATACTATATGTTTGTTAGGGCACAACCAAGGTATAATTATTACCTTGTTTGGTGAAATTCTAATAATTTGAGCACATTATCATCTTATTCTAAGAATTAGGGATTTCCAAAGTCAGGATAGCTAAATATTGGTATGTTACATATACCAACAATGTATGGACCTTGGTGGATGCACCTAAAGGGGTAAAAGCCATAGGGCGCAATTTGGCTTCATGAAGAAGACTGACAAGGATAGTAATGTAAAAATCTACAAAGGTCAATTGCTTGCAAAAAGGTTTCAATCAAATGTGTTAACTATAGTAAAACCTTTTCATCAGTTCTCATTCCTAAATCCATCAGGATCATGCTCGTCATTACATCTTGTCATTACTATAAAATTTAGCAAGTGGACGTTAAAATCGCATTCCTAAACGACATTCTTCTTGAGGATGTGTATATGGTATAACTTAAAGGTTTTATCGCAGCAAAGCTTCAAAAGAAGCGACACAGGTCTTTAAGCTACAAAGATCAGTTTATGGATTGAAGCAAGCATCTCGGAGTTAGAATCTTTATTTTAATGAGATAGTCAAATGTGTGGCTTTATTCAAGAAAAAGATGAACCTTGTGTTTACAAGAATGTTAGTTAGAGCATGATTGTATTCCTTATATTGTATGTTGATGACATACTATTTATGGGGAATGACATCCCTACTATACATTTCATTCGAGCATGGTTGGGAGATACCTTCTCCATGAATGACTTAGGGAAAGTATCCTATATACTAGAAATCAAGATCTATAGAGATAGATCTAGAAGGATTCTTGGTCTAACTCAAAGTACATACATCCACAAAGTGGTGAAAAGGTTCAGAATGTGACATTTTAAAAGATAAAAATTACCCATGTCACATAAAATAAGCCTCTTTAGAGCTCAACGTCTCATCTCTTCTGAAAAGAGGGCACACATGGATAAGATTTCATATTCATCTGTAATTGGATCTATCATGTATGCAATGTAATGTATACATCTTGACGTCTCGTATGCTTTGAGAATGACGAGTAGGTACCAGTCAGATCTCGGTGAAGGTCAATGGACTGTTTTTTTAGCATCCTTAAGTACTTCAAAAGAACTAAGAATCAGTTCTCATTTATGGAGGTGAGGAAGAGTTGGTTGTAAAAGATTACATGATGCAAGATTCCAAAATAACAAGTAGATTTCCTCATTATAGTTAGGTTTTTGTGTTTTGCCTCACAATAGATTTATAAGCTGGAAATGTTCCAAGCAAGAGAGAATGGTTGATTCTACAATAGAGGTAGAGTACATTGTTGCCTCGTGTGTAGCAAAGGAAGTTGTTTAGATCAATAAGTTTATTGATGAGCTAGGAGCGGTTCCATCCATTCACAATGAAGTAGAGCTATATTATGACAACAATGGAGATATTTCACAAGCAAAGGAGCCTAGATCACATCAAAATTCCAAGCATATGCTACCATCTCATATGAGAGATCATAAAGTAAGGAGATGTGAAGATTTGTATAGTACCAACTAAAAGCAATGTTGTTGATCCTCTGACTAAAGCATATTCACAACAGAAGGATTATGATCATGTTAGATCACATAGATTTAGGTTCATGAGTGATTGGCTCTAGTGCAAGTGGGAGATTGTTGGTAGTATGCCATGAGAGTCAATCATATGATAATTGTAATGGCACACATTATAATTGATTAATCGGTAATAAAGGTAATTCTGACTGTCATGTTTGCATTAATATGAGATAATGAATAAATATAATAATGGCATAGAAGTGAATGACTCAATGACATATGGTTTGGGTTGAAGAGTTGAAGATGAGATCACATGTTATTTTTGAGTATTCATTCTTGTTATGTCCATGTTCAGTTATTATTGTGGATATTATGGGACAACAATAATATATAAGACTAGTATGTATGTTGAGTGGTGACTGTGTCTCTTTAGTCATAATGTTGGATATCAACTAAGATATATGGGTTCTTGTTAGAGAACAAGTTTGACTAGAAAAACCCACCTTGAGTATGATACATAGAAGCCATAAATGGCAGTCAGAATCATATCTCAATGTGACAATGGTGATTGTGGTCCTTAGACCTGAATTTGCTATAAAGATTGCATGTTGTTTTATATACTTTAACACTACTCATGTGACCTTGAATAAGGGTTGTCATACAGGTCTTTCTTGGTGCAATGTGACACTTGTGGATTATTGTGAGTGATGTACATAACATTTGTCCCTCCTATTGGAGTGATATCCATGGTCAGTTGATCAGTGAAACTATAAATACATGGTTATGCTCATTGAATCTACATGTGATGTTGAGCTCACATGAAATAGTCTACTTTGGATCAAGAAACAAAGATTGAACTTTGAGAGGATGAAACTTTCATGCCTGATATTTAATCTAGATATTAGAGACAAAAAAATATTATGCGATCACCCTAACATTGATCACGATACTAGGTTGAAGTGTTCTCCAACTTCTCCAATTACTTGAGTGGCGTTGTGGTCTTTCTAGATTTCAATCATTGTCTGTGAAGTCATAATATAATTGTAGACATCACTTCCAATATAATTTGGATCCTATAGGATCACACACATAAGATGCATAGGGAAGAGGAGTAAAATCATGAACATATGATAAATTAGTAAGTACAAGATTTAGGTTATCAATTAAATCATTGATGGACTGACCATAAAGTCCGACCGTCTGACTAGAAATTCCAATTGATTGACGAAATTGAGATCAACCAATTAATCGACTAGACTGAGTCTAGTCGGTCGAGTCAACTAGGTGCAATCACCCAACTTATTGTATCTTAAGAACGGTCTAGAACATTCTGGACTAATCTAGTTGGGTTCTTTGCCCAATTGTACTGGATCTAAAGATCGGTCCAGAACATTCTGAACCAATCTAGTCAATCGATTGGACTATCCAGTCGGTCCTAGGTAGGTCGTTGTAAAGTAGACCACCTAGGTGATGCGCCCCACTAGACTAAGTCAGTCAGTTGATTGGTTATCCATGGGCAGTCTGTTGGAAAGTGGTTGATGCCTTTTTGTTTCCCAGGGTTTATTAGAAACCCTACTTCCCTACCTTCACTATAAATATGAGCATGATGGCTAGGGTTTTAGACACACTTGTATGACACCTTTGGACTAGTCATCATTATCTACAAGGAGAGAGAGAATTTGAAATAGTGCAATGTTGACATGTTGCCAACAAGAAGGCTACTCCTTCCACCCGATGTCTTGGAGCGTGAAATGGAGTTCTTGTCATATGTGTTGTCTATGTAAAGATGTAGATGTCTTTGTGACTATGTTGGGAGAACTTCATCGACATCCTCCTCTGTATGTATTCATGTGATCATCATCCCTTGATCTACTCTATGTGAGGTATATCTCACATCCATTCCTTCCTGTTATATTGTTGTTGAACAGATCTGCTGGTGAAATGTGAAAATATATTTTTATTACTTCCGCTACCATGTCTCTTTCCACAGTTTACTACAAAGATTTTGAACCCAAGGGTATCAAACATGTAAGAAAGTTATATTACCAACCCCCAGTGTTCCATAAATCATGTCATATATCTCATCATATTTTATTGATATCCAAGTATGAAATTTAACCCATTCATCGACATTTGGTGTAAACCCCATAGAATTGACTTCATCACATCAACCTATATGTGTATATATATCCCTTATCCAAAGATATAAATCAAATAATTATACTTTCCATCACCCTTAACCCAAATTTATTTTAGATTATATGAGGAAATGAGAAGATGTGTAGACTCATAGAGCCTTCTTTTAAGAAGAAATATCTCTACATGTGAATATATTCATATAAGGCTACCCTCTTTTAAGAATCCACCATTATTTAGTTAATGACTCAACATCAACATGTGTAGATGACTTCTTTAATATATATTATACCATGCAGTTCCATCTAGATGTATTTGTATAACCCAATATCCATCATTTCACCAATGTTTTGTAAATTTGTCATATTTGATCATCATCATTATCATCATCATCATCAATATCATCATCTAAGCCTCAGTCCCAACTATGTTGAGGTCAGCTACATGGATCCTTCGTTTCCATTCAGTTCTATCATTGGCCATATTCTTGTTGAGATATAGAGATTCAAAATCTCTCTTTATAAGCTCATCATGTGTTAATTTAGGTCTTCCTCTTCTTCTATTTATTGTGCTTGACTCAATAGCATTGTTTCATATAGGCACATTAGTCGGTCTATGTTGCACATGTCTATACCATCTGAGTCATCCCTTGTGCAACTTGTCTTTAATGCTCGCCACCCCCACTTTATTCCTGATGTAGTCATTTCTGAAGCGATCTTTTCTTGTCTTCCCACACATCCATCTCAGAATAAGCATTTCACCCACATTCATCTTGTTGAGACCTTGTTTCTTCACCGCCCAACATTCACTCCTATAGAGCATGGTTGGTCGTATAGCTATTCTATAGAATTTACTTTTTAACCTAAGAGGAATCTTTTGATCGCATAATAATCCAGTTGCACTCCTCCATTTCAATCATCATGCAGTGATCATGTGACAAATGTTATTTTGGACATCCCCATCTATTTGAATAATAGAACCCAAGTAACAAAATTTATCTCATTTTGGTATATCTACTCCGTTCAACTTGGTTTCATCATTCACATTGCGAGGTTGGATGAAATTGCAATGCATATACTTCGTTTTGCTCATGCTAATCATCAATCCATTTGATTCCAATGCCTTTTTTCCAACGTTCAACTTTATCATTCAATCCATCTCTAGTTTCTTCAATCAAAACTATATCATCAACAAATTACATACACCAAGGAATATCATCTTAAACATTCTTTGTCAGCTCATCCATAACAAGAACGAACAGATATGGGTTGATCATGGATCCTTGGTGTACCCCAACTGTGATAGGAAAAGTTAGTGTCTCTCCTCCAAGAGTCTTCACGCTTACAATAGAGCTATCATACATGTCTTTGATCAAGTCAATGTATTGGATTGGCACACCTTTTTTATTCAAAACCATCCACAACACTTCTTTGGGTACTTGATCATAAGCCTTTTACAAATCAATAAACACCATATGAAGATCTCTTTTGATTTCTCTATACTTCTCCATAAGCCTCCTTATCAAAAAAATAGCATTTGTTGTTGATCTTCCAGGCATGAAACCAAATTGGTTGTTTGATATCTGCGTTATAGATCTTAGCCTCTGCTCAATAACCCTCTCCCAAAGCTTCATTGTGTGACTCATCAACTTGATACCTCTGTAGTTTGTGCAACTCTAAACATCACCTTTGTTCTTGTAGATGGGGACTATAGTACTATTTCTCCACTCATCTAACATCTTCTTGATCTTCATGATCTTGTTAACCCCCATACTCTTCCATAAATCAATGGGAATATCGTATGGTCTGTATGTCTTCTCATTTTCATCTTCTTCACAGCATTCTGAGCCTCAAATGGTGAAACTCGTCGTGTGTAAATGATATCTCTTGTATTCATGTCACACAAATCTCTAACATTATTTGTAGTATCTCCATTGAAAAGCTTATGGAAGTAATTTCTCTACTGGTTCTTGATATCACTGTCCTTTACCAACACCCTATGATCTTCATTCTTGATGCATTTTACTTGACTCAAGTATCTTCCTTTCCTTTCTCTTATATGAGCCATTTTATATATATCTTTTTCCCCTTCTCTTGTGTCCATCTTATTATAAATATCATCAAAGTATCTAGACCTTGCCTCATGAACAACTTTTTTATCTTCTTTTTTTGCTTGCTTATATCTTTGGAATGTTACACCATCTCGAGATTTGGGCAAGGTCATATAGATCTCCCTTTTTAATAATCTTATGTACTTCACCATTTCACCATCAAGTCTCATTTTGTGGAGGCCCACAACCTTTGGACTCCCCCAAAACCTCTTTGGAATTTTTGTTATGTAGGAGCTCATACTATGCCACATAGTGTTAACATCAGACTCCAAGTTCCCTCCTTACTAAGTTTATCATGAAAAGTCAATTTCTTTTCTCCTTTAAGATTCCACCACTTGACCTACTATCTTGGTTTCTATTATGCTTGCCTTTATTGATATTCATGTTAATATCCAAAACCACCAACCTATGTTGGGTCGTGAGTTCTTCGGCAGGAATCACTTTACAATTCTTGCATACATTATGATCCACTCGCCTCATAAGGAGATAACCAATTTGGCTACAATTGTGCCCACTCTTGAGATTAATCATATGAGATTCTCTTTTCTTGAAATGGGTGTTTGACAAAATCATATCATATGCAACTACAAAATATAATATCCTCTCTCCTTTTCCATTTCTGCTGCCATATCCAAAACCACCATGAACTCTCTCGCATCCAACATTGCTACTCCCCACATGGCCATTTAAATCACTCCCAATAATAATCTTCTCCTCTTTTGGTATTCCCTACATCAATTCATCCATGTCATCCCAAAAATCCTTCTTAGCCTCCTTGCTAAGGCCAACTTGGGGGGGGGGGCATAAGCGCTAATAATATTAAAATATTTTCCCCAAGAACAACCTTGATAGCTATGATTCTATCGCCCATCCTTGTGATCTTTACAACGTCATCCTTCAACATCTTATCAAAAATACTGCCTATGTTGTTTCTATATTTATCAGTACTTATATACCGTATTTTATATCATGTGTCTCCAATCTCTCTACAGCGTTCCCATGTCCACTTGGATTCCTACAAGCACGATATATTGACTTTTCTTCTCATCATGTTATCCACTATCATCATATTTATACCCTTTTTAAATTGTATACTAGTGAAAGTTTTGTTTCTAGGTGCTTTAACAATCATTTGATTCTTCCCTAGGATAAAGAAACATGTCATAGAAGTAAGACACAAGATAAAATTCATATATCCAATTAATCACCAAGTTTTAAGAAAGAAAAAAGGTCGATATCAAAGTGACATATGATCCTAGGTGAACTTAGCGTGGTTTTCCTTGAAATTAGTTGATTTCTCAAGCCTATTTCATGGAGGTTGACCATCTTGGCCATATATGAGCTTTGTGCAAGAAAGGTCATTCAAAGGTCTATTCTAATGTTTTTTTCATTAAAATGATCATGGAAGCAACAAAAGTACACATGAGATAGCAAAAAATTGTATTCTACAAGGAACGTATGGATTTTAACCCCAAATTTAAGGTATATAGACAGAAACAAATCTAAATCTTAGTGTCCCATGAGTTTACGCCTATACGTGCATAAATAACAGAGAGGGAGCAAGCCATTAACTTGCAAAAGAAACTTCATCCTTTAAGCTCCAACAAGAAGACTATCGTATATACGTGGTTTGTCAACTTGATAGAGAAGGATGTTTGAAACTTGGTCCAGGTTCAGTAATCGACAAGACAATGCCCTCTGGGAAAGATGTCATCAAATACAGCATGTTGACAAAGCCTTTGAGAACTTATGGTTACCAATACATCAGTCGAGATGGAGCCTTACTGCATACAGAGCGCTCAAGAATTACCTTCCTACCATGGAGAGAATGAGTGATGGAGCAATGTAACAAACCCAATTTGCTGCCTATGCCAACAAGTTGATGAGTTTACCGATCATATCTTTGGTACCTGCAAGGTATGGAGGTATCTATGGGGACGAGCACAATTGAAGCTTAACACCAGAAGTTCTTATTCACTTCATTCATGTCTCACAAACATTGGTGATAGATCTAAAAACAAAACCCTGGAACTATGAGCCATAACTGGATGCACTCACTTCATCTGGTTGTAAAGGAACAAGAGACTCCATGGGGAAGGCACCGGTGATTATCTTTCCATCTTCAACAAACTTGAAAGAGAAATGAAGTTGCTATATGAGACCTATAAGCAATGATTGAAGAATCTATCTGGTATTGCCTGTAGGAATTGGGACCTTTTGTAACATAAGGGTGCATATAAACCCTTATGATTCTATGAAGGTCTAGTCTTTCATCTTGTAAGCTACATGTTTGTGTGTATTTTGTAATTTTTGTCCACTTTTGGGGTTGGAAAATATATTTCCCTAGATTTCTATATTAAAAAAAAAAATTGCAGCAACACATCCTCATTAAGGCCAACTAACGTCCCCAGGTTCACCAGATTTCGTTTCTTCCCTACCCACATCTTCTAATAGTTGGGCCTCCCCGCTCTCACCCTAGCGCCGCTAGGGTTTCTTCTTGCATAGGCGGCTGGCTGGGGGGAGGGGGTTTGGCCGCCGTAAAGCGGTGCCCCGCTCCCCCTCGGCCTCTTCTCGCCCGTCATCAGCAGCAGGGTCTCTTCTTCGGGAGGTGTGTGGACGTGGTGTCTTTGGAGGCAACGGTCTTCTTCCTCCCTGTCGTTGAGCCCGGCTGTGACGAGTTTCCTATCCCTTTCTCTTTTATTGGCTTTCTATTTAGATTGTTCTCTTGTTTTGTCTATCTCGCTGTTAATCAGCGTTGCTTTCTCTTCTCGTGGTAGATTTTTCTTTCTTGGTCAATTTTGTTGTGGAGTTTGTATGGCAGCAAGTGCGGGGAAAATATCCTTTTGGAACACCGATTTGGTACAAGTACTCTACCACATATACATACTCAGGTTGAAGGTATTCCTCATAGAAAGTTGCCTTAGCCAGCGAAGGAGAAGAGGAATCTATACATCATTGTCCTTATCAGATTTTGATATGAGTTTTTGTGGTGGTTTGTATCTGTTCTTGATCTTTGTGTGGTCTTTTAGTTTGTTTTTCTCCTTATGTAGATGCCGTATGGCCCCTCCATAATGAAATTTGTCTGTTTAACTTCAAAAAAAAAAACGTCCCCAGGTTCACCATAAAGCTCAAGATAGTCATATTCTAGCTAGGCCTTAGCCAAAACACCAAGAAAATATGGTAGAAGGAGAAAAGATATGCTTGAGATTTTTAAGATCTAGCCTATAATAGTTCGGCCATGGTGCTAAGAAGAAGAAGAAGAAGAAGAAGAGAAGAACCAGCCTTAACGGATGTTTCTTCACCAAGAGCTATCACGGGCACCCTTCTCCAAGGAAAGGGAGGCTAGATCGCCCAAGAACTCCTCTCTCGTCACCCTTCCAAGATCGAGCACATTGAACACTCCGAACATGGTAGAAAAGAGCTTATCGTTAAAGAGAGAAAATGAGCTTATATAGCTCAACAATCCGGCAAAACCACCTCACGAACTTAATAGTACAGATGTAGAGAACTCAACCGAGTTTAGGGGAACCCAACTTGATTTTTATGATCAATGAGATCACATCAGGAAACAAAACTCTAGTGTAGAAAAACATTTTCCAACTCGGCCGAGTTGATCACCATCAACAACTCAACCAAAAGCCCCCAAATTCAGGCATATACTCTCACATAGGCCTAATTTTGCTAAACCCGGCCGAAGTTCATGTACTATGACCCTGTCCGAGTTTGCATGCAAGCACAGATCATGTTCTACACGAATTTAGTCTACATGGCCAACTCCTCCCGAGTTCAGGGAACTACAGCTGGTAATGGGATAGCTTTGGGGGACAGCCATATAAAAAACCATTGTCACCTTGCAAGTAGCAGAAGTGTCGGGACTTTCTGCTCCATTGGCAGAAGGAAAGGCAGTGTTTGAAAGGATCAGGGCTTGTGTGGTTGGAACTAAAACTGGTGATAATAGACGGATTGCCTGCTGTAAAGAAAGGAGGGCACGGACACGGATATGAAGACGTAACAGTCAAGGGATCTTATATCTATCTAAGGAGTTGTTCCCCTTTAATCTCGAGCTACGCTACACATAGTCACATCTATACCCGGCCACCCACCCGTGTATCGGGAGTCCACAAAAATGTGGTCTCAGTCAGCTTTTAATACATGTCAATTAACTCCATGCAGCAGGCTTTTAATATGAAATAACTTCACGCTAATTAACTTCATGCAGCAACTGAAGAGTCCCGAGATTCTCTCTCCACTCCTTTCTCTAGCCCTCATTCTCCTCTTTCCAGCTCTATTTCAACCCACCAACATTCTCACTCCTTTCTCTCGTTCTAATCCACCCACCTGTATTCACGTATTAGTACAGTACCTACGGAATCCAATAGCAACATTGATCTGGAAGCATAAGCACAGTACCTATGGAAAAATCAAACATAAGTACAGTATCTAACAAATTACAAAATCAAGCATAATTGTATAACTGATCTGGAAGCATAAGTATAGTACCTATAGAATCCAATAACAAGCATAAGTACAGTACCTACGGAATCCAATATTTTCAAACATAAGTACAGTACCTATCAAATTATAAAATCAAGCATAAGTACAGTACCTAACAAATTACAAAATCAAGCATAATTGTATAACTGGTATGGAAGCATAAGTACAGTACCTATGGAATCCAATAACAATATTTTTCACCTGGACATAATTTTTTTACAAAAGTGTAGTGCACATCTGGTCAATAATCAACTATAAAATGCATCTATAAGTATTGTACCTAATTATTAATTTTCAACCCAGCTTGTCAAATATAAGTACAGTACCTCTCAAATTCACTGGTGAATGTATATGTATTTATTGTGGGTACAGTACTTATGTAATCTGCAGTGGGGATAAATATGCAATAGAATTTTTTTGTAAGTTATAGTGGATTGATATCTGTCATTTGCATGACTGTTGCATGGAGTGGACAGAGTATTTGTACCTTGCATGTATTTTGTATGCTTTTACATGGGTAATAGTATCAAAAACCAGCTGCATGCTGGGATTAATTAAAAATCACCTATTCCCGAGTACCGGGTAGGCCAGCGGGTAGGTCAGGTGTTATGTGTAGAATTTTTCTTAATCTCATGCATACCAAAGGGATGGCAACAAGGCTGATCACTTTCTAGCTAGTAATGCATGTAACCTGTCAGAACCTCGTGTTTTCACAAACGGTTTTGATGAGCACATAATTAATGGCTTCAAGTGACATTAATAAAGAGTAGTACTAGCTTTGACCCTAAAAAAAGGTCTACCATGTTTGTCGAGATTGATTTAATGAAATGTGGGTTTTATTTCATTGTTTGTAGTTTAGTCCCTTTCCAAATGTGAGTTCGTTGGGGTCTGGTTAGGTGATTCTACATTGATTCAGCAATATCCTCCCAAACCCTCAATTGCCCGCCCGCTCATTGGGAGACTAAATCATTGTTGACGTGGCAGAAAAATCATAAATAATATAGGAGATAAAAAAATATAAGAGAGAATTGTTTTGCTCATAACATTAATTGCATAATGAATTTTTGTTGAAATAAAAAATATTTGATTTTTTATAAAAAATTACATTCTAACAAGACCAATGTTGACATTCTTTGACAAAATAATAATATGAGAGAAGAATAAAAAAGAGATGAAAACAATATAAAAACGTAAAGTATTCAGTAAAGATGAGAGAAGTAGACAAGAGAGATGGAAGAAGTAAAAAAAGAGAGAAAAAGGAAGTAGAAAAAGAGGAAGAAAGTAAATATTAATATTATACCTCCAAAACGGGATAGCATGCCCCAAAACACGGGTGTTGTATCCCAAACTAGGGTATCTACCCAAAACATAGGTATCGTACTCGGATCCATAAATAAGAGGGATACAGTACTGATGTTTTATGTAGAAACTTGCATTTTAGGACAATACACATGTTGAGTATAGTACTTGTATTTTTAGGTACAATACTTATATTTTTGAATACATTACTCACATTTTAGAGTACATCACTCCCATTTTGAGTTTAGTACCCGTGTTTTGGGGCACAGTGTCCATATTTTGGGGTATAGTACCCGCATTTTGGGATACAGTATCTATATTTTGGGATACGGTATCCATATTTTGGGATATATTACTACCAAATTGGGGGTACAGTACTGGTGGTTACTTCCCACCGCTTTTTATACTTCTCTTGTCTCTTTTGTCCACTTCTGTTATCTTTATTATATATTTTTCTCTCTTTTTTATACTTTCCTCCTTTCTTTTTTATAGTTTTCTCATACTATTCTTTCTCTAAAGTATGTCAACATTATTCTTGTTGGAAAGTATTTTTTGTAAGGAATCTAATAATTTTTATTTCGGTAAAAAAATTCATTACAGATTAAACCATCCTCTGCTTGTTATACTCCTATCATATTATTCTTTTTTCACATTATGTCAACATTAGTTCTGTTGAAAAGTATTCTGATATAGGATCTAATAATTTTTATTTTAACAAAAAGTTCACTATAGAGTGAAAGTTATGTGAAAAATATTTTTTTTCTCTGGGTTGTGTTTTTCTCTCTTAAAAGGACTCCTCTACTTTTTTTATTGTTGAAATAGACTTTTCTCGTCCCGAGGAACATGTTTGTGAGCGAAGATAGCTTGTAAGTTGCTAAGAATTGTTCTTGATCCAGTTACATGTCTATACCCCGATCCCTCCTACACCACCGCCACCACCACCATTACTTCTCACTTACACCGATGACGGAAGCTATAGCATCTAATTCGACATGGCCGTTTGACTCCCGTTTCGGGCGTCCATTTCGGCAGCATCTTATGCAAAAAAAAAAAAATTTGGGATTTCCTACATTTCATTTTCTTTCTCAACATGTCGTTTCTGCTCCAAATAGCTTCTAGCCTTCACTTCTACTATTTGAGATCCCCTCCATCTCTCCCTTTTAGTACGTTTTCTTGCAGCCAAGATGGGATGCTCTCAGCCATTTTTTTATGTTACTAACTAGTTTCATGATGCCTCTACTAGTCATATTCTTCGGGCCCACCTCCATTGCAGACTGATACAGCATAGGATCAGGCAGGCTAGTGCCTGTAAGACTCAACTCAATGTGTCCAGAAGAGCTGTTTTTTTGGAAGGTTGGTTACGGAAGATTTCAGCACTAACGCAAATCATTCGTTGGTTGGAAAACTAACAGCATCCACTTGCGGTTAGTAAGCAATTCTTATCTGAGAATGCCAGGAGATGGAAACTAAACATAGAAGGAAACTTAGTTACCCACAAATATTAATTGGATGACAGCAGCAATTCTATATGCAGCAATAATTAAGATGCCCTGGCTAGGCAACTCAAAAGGTCACTAGAAAGTTCAAATGATCCAGCTAATTGACCACAGGTCCTCGGATCTTAGTACAACGAGATTCTTTGTAGCAGAAGTTTAAACTAGAATGCAGATAAAAGAAAGTAGAACCATCTTAAAGAGTTCAGCTGTTGCAGCTGAAACAGAAAACCAAGTAAAAGTAAGCAATAGATATCTTGTGGACATCTCGTTATCTATAATCAAACAAAGCGAAGAAAGCTGACCGTAAGGAACAACAATAATGTTATCCACAGAGCCTATATGCACTATGCATATGTCATGTGCGTAACTGTGTATGTATGTAGTATGAATTCATGTATTTAGTTAAATTATTTCATTTCCCAGGTAAATAATTAATTATAAACATATGACTGAAAAAGGTATACTTCTTGAAAGAAATACTCACAATCTTGAATTTAGGATTATCCATTTGACAAACAATAATCATTTCTCTTGCCAGTTGGTTGTGCTACGTAATAGGATGACTTCTGTGGGTACAAAAACGTATGAGAATAAGTTCAGCATACCTAATAACGCATGCATTTAAGCAAATCTTGCCCAAGAGTCTAAAGTAATCAATGTAGCACATTGAGTAAATTCTTACTCATTTGATAGGATAAAAGGTACTGGCTTGCATAGTAATCCAAAATTCAGTAATTCAGTAACCAAACACTATCATGTTAGCCGGGTAAATTTGCAGCATCATACAGCAAAGAGGATGAGAAAACAGATTACGGAACCACAAAGTCGAGGTATGGTATACCTAGAATGAAGGGATTTTGCAATGTCGTAGAGTTATAGTAGTCCTTATGTGCCACAACCACAATGCATGGACGATTGGATACTTTTTGGTTATGATTTAGATGTTTATGCTACTACCAAAATTATTAACCAGCTAAAGATTTCTCCATAAAAATACAGTACCTTAATTTCAAAACCTAAGTTCATGGACGTTGGATGATTCATTGTGTACAAAGCCACAAGCCCATACAAGAGAACGTCCCTGGAGATGTCCATCTTCTCGGTTTGGAGCATGATGTGTAATTTGCATACACCCTAATCTAGGCGTAATATAGGAAACCTGAAAGAAAACGAAGCTCAATTCCGCTCCTCGCTGGCACCACCTCTATTTACAAGTTGTGGCCCATGCCCAGCTTGACCAGAAGCTGGCCCGTCTCTGTGGAAGAGCTCCCTCCTCTCTACCTGCATCGTCTCCCTGCGCCTATCATACCGAGGACGAGGCCTGTTCCTACTTTGCTGCCTTTCATTGAAACGAAATTGTGGTCTGTGGATGACTTTGCCATCAACATATAGGTCTCCTGTTGACAAATTTTAAAGGGATCAATTAAGTATTAAGCATAACAAAACCTATTATATCCAACAATTATCATGTTCAGATAGGAAAAATACAAAGCATAGTTGTTTAGAGTTGAAACATTAGCAGTTTCGAGAGTTTGCCGTGTAAAAACCAAATCAGGTACTGTTAACAATTCCTGAACTCCTACAGGGAAAAAAAACTAACCTCCATAATCCTTATTGGGCACATCTAGGTAGGAATCAGGTAGCACCCATAGCACTCCCGGTAATCCTAAAGAGGAAATGGGTAGAAAAGCCGTCAAGGCACTATGGCAAACAATTTAAATCTTAGTTAAACCTTATTGCAAAAAAAAAAGTAATAACAGAGGAATGAAACAAAGAAACCTTTGAGCTTCAAAGAGAGTTCTTCCGAAATCAATGCGCCGAAGCCGGTATAAGTGGTGGTGCAGACGGAGTAAATCTTCTTCTTCGCTTCCTCCTCGCTGAGTAAATTCGTCAAACATGCAACGGACGCAGAATCCATAACATTTGATAAAGCCTAGCTTTAACAAACGCGGTGAGATGAGAAATAAAGTGAAAAAACAAACCACACCTGCCCACAACGGTAGCTAGTGTTTTGACGTATTCATTAATCATCTGCTCCTCGTTGGGCTTGGCGTCTCCGTCGGAGAACTCCATCACAATGAGCCAGTGCTCGTAGTCACAGCCGTCTAGCATGATGGTCTCCTTGGGTGGTCTGTTGCTCCAGTTGGGCGAAGGGTCGTTGAGCGGCGAGTATCCTGAACCCGAGGTCGTCTTCGGTCGAGTGGGGATGAAGCCCCATGGAGACGGGGAGCGCGGCGACGGAACGGCGGCTGTGGTTGACCGGAGGAGGACAAAACGATTGGCATTGCGTGAACCTCGTGGGCGGAGCAAGGAAGTAGAAGTTGGAATTGCACGGGAGAGAAGGGTGGAGATGCCACGCCGGCTCGCGGCCGCCATAGTTTCCCAGGCAGAAGTGATCGAGGAGTTCGCGCTTGGAAGTTCGAACTAGAGTGCAGTCGCGACGTCGGCGTGGCCTTTCGGTTACGGGTCCTGGATCCAGTCGAAATTCAGCAAAACGTTCAAGTGGATGTAATTCCGGGAAGGGGCTATTCCGGACACGATGACCCGTGATATGCAGACGCATATACCGAATTTTCGCAAAATGCATCCCTTTATCTAAAAGTAATCAGGAGAGCACGGAAAAAACCAAGACATTAATATCAAGAGGTATCTCCAAAAAGACTAGCATCGCAATTTGTTACCTACTTGTCTTATGTTTCTATATAAAAAATCTATTATTCAAATTTATTATAATTAATGTATACTAAAAAAATAAATTTTATGTTTGATAAAGATCAAGGAGTCATCAAATCCTCGCTCTGCATCTTGTCAGTTACATATTAGTGACATGCTTTTATCATCTTATCCTCTTAGGGAATGGTGAAGACTCTAGGGTCGTCTTGACTTTCAGCACCTACACGGTATCACCTAAATGAACTATTAGACCAGGAAGAGAACATTCAATAAATACTACAAATAATCATGTACTAGCCTTTCTTATCTAAGAATTTATGATTCCTCTATAACCAAATATGCCAATTGATTCATGCGGTTGTTGAGCTCCATTGTTTTCTAAGGCTATTATCAAAGCAACCGTCTATGTTAAACAAGATTTATTGGTTGTTGGTTATTTTATGTGCGCAACTTTACAATTTGTAAACTTGAACACTACTCTGCAAGTATACGGGTGTGTGTAGTATTATCAAGGTCGTCCAAGGAGCAAGGTATTGTTAGTTGTAAGTGTGTTATTGTTCAACAATCTAGATCGTTTTATAAAAGTTAGATTTGGTTGTGATCTGTTAACTAGCAAATTAAAGAACAAGAACTAAACTAAGAGGATTTAGATCAGATTTAGGAGATCTTGGACATAAGATTTCACTTCCATACCTTACATTCATGTGATGCTACGAAATTAAATATGTTAATTAATCTTACAAGGAAGGTTGCCATCATCATACATCTTCAGATGACATGAGATGGTTCTAATCTTCTCATAACACTCTCGTGTCTATATTCATATTTGAATGCAACATTTGATCCTCAACATTTCTCAGCCACTCCCATGGTCAAGAGAGTGTTGCTAAGAGATCTACTCCCTACTCCCTCATACATTCTCCTGAATAGCATAAAGAAGCATAAAACATGTATAATTGATGCCCAGTCAAGCATACAAGCAGTAAAACTCCGTAGAAACATTTGAAAAACTAAATTAACTAACATTCAATATAAATTTCGAGTTCACGTGAGTAATAGTATGGGAGTTACTCTCTCATACCCAATAAGAAGGGTTCTACTCATACATAATAAAGAAACACAAGTACATTGCTGAATTTTTGGATTTATCCCTGGTTAGAGAGATGAAAAGCTAAAAGTAACCAAGAGTGAGGTACAAGGAGTAAAAATCCAGTCTGGGGACAAAGTTTCACCCTTGTAGCAGCTCCAACTCAGACTATCTTCCCTCCCGAGAAGCTTGGTCGGAGTAGAGAAGCTCATCTTCACCCTTAGAGGAGAAAGGGGAAGGAAATGATGAAGAATGGAGGTTCTTTCTCAAGAAGCTTCACCTTATTCTCCAAATTCGCCCCTCTTTTGCTCTGCAACTCTCTCTAGTTAAAAATTGCTTCAAATGACGAGTGATAATTGCCCCAAATTGCTACACTTGTTTTTAAAATGAGGGATGGTTGTTTCTAAAATCTACAGAAAACTGACAAAGACACGTCATGTGGTGTAGTACAACTGGCATTTGAACTGCTCTTTCGTGATAAGTACACAACGTGTTCCAATGAAAACATGCGGTATAGCTGCAACTGAAGTTGACCTGGGGCAGATGGCACACGTCTTGTGTTAATAAACACATGTCGTGTACTTTGGTAGAACATTGTACTTTGGTTTTTAAATGTGTGAGCACGTTATGTTTGGATGAATGACACGATGTGTCTTTTACTCTGTAGTTGGAGACGAAGTCCTCTGGAAACTTACACGTCGTGTGTTAAATAACACACACTGTGTGCTTTGCTTTGCATGGAAGAATTCCCTTCATGGAAAGTTACACGATGTGTTCCAATAAAGACACGACATGTCTTGTTCTGTTTCTTCAAGATCAACTCTATATCAGCTACAAATCAACATGGAATCTAACTAAGGTCGTATTTGGATTGGATTATCTTCATTTCGTCATCCTTGATGTGTGCATGTGATAAAAATCATGCAACAAGTAAAACAACTAAAAGATGACAAATTAAGTATGATTAGAGGCTCAATGGAAAGCAAAATGAACTGAATTTGTGTGCGAAGACATGCAAAAAGTATATATAAAATGTGCACATTAAATCTCCCTAAGCTTGAACTATTGCTTGTCCACAAGCAAAAAGAGCATATAAATACAAATCAAGGAATTTTCAAGCTCATGCATAGATCAAATGAAATGAAGGATGTAGTTGAGACCAAACCAACCATTAGGGTCGGCAATTTTTGACCCGGTAGGACCTAAAAATGTACAATTTATTACAAACCTAATTTCTTTCATTTGTGAACATCTTTTGTTATATAAGACCCGAATAAGCCAGACCCAACCCGAAATGACCTAAAATTAATTTTTTTGAAGATTTTATTTTAATATTCAATTTCAAGACTTTTGAACGTATGACCTGAATTTGACCTGATTGCCAGTCCTACCAACCATAATCAAAACTTTCAGCTATTAAGGATACAAAAGATGGAATCTTAGTCAATGATAAATAGTTTTAGCTTTCTCTCCTTATTTTCCCAAAAGATATGACAATGGGTTATAGGTTCCATCACTCGGCTACTAATGTAGGCTTATGCATACGAGGAATGTTGATTGGGGTAATTTACCCTCTTTTTAAGACATGTCACCTAACCATCATGGCCAGATCGGACTTAGACTGGGCTAGCATGACACGTGGGCAGTTTAACCATCTTTATTGGGGTGATTAAGGTGGATTGAACCAAAAGATATTTTTAAATGATGTTGGGTTTCACTTTTTTTCCCTAAAACATAGGAGAGTTTACTAAATTGCAACATTGGGTAGATCTCATTCCTTTGATTTGAAAATTTTCACTGAAAAAGGGTGGTTGAAAAATCATTAGGGGTTTGCCAAGGGCATCCCTTGTCCTAGGTAGTGTTGCAAAGTTGACTAATTTCCAAAATTTGTTACCATTATATGTGTTAGGCAATTCAGGATGAAAAAGATGAAAGTTCAGGCTAGAAACATAAACCCAAAAGTAAGGACATGTTGGTGGTCATAAAATTTTATTTGATTTAAGCATGCCTTTTACAATTCCTATAGAAGATATTTCTCATGAGAGAGGACAAGAAAGTTCAACATAGGAAGAGAAATAATCCATTAGACAAGATAGGCATCTCATCATATTAAATTTGTCATAGGAAAAATAGAAACTAAAAACAATGAACTAAGAATACGATGATAAATGGGAAATAAAACTACACTACCAACCAGTTGTACCCCCCTAAGCTTGAAATCAATAGTGTCCTCATTGCATCTATCAAACCTAAAGTGATAGCAACCAGCTACCTATCATTGAGGAAATCAAAATGAAGGGCCAGCATCCTTATGACCAGCTAGGAAGTACCGGTTCACCAAATCATCATAATAAACAATCTCTATAGGAATCGACTCTGGAGGAGTGGGCTCTATCTATGCCTGAGGTGGAGGAGGTATAGGTTGCAGGGGCTGAGGTGTGGGATAGTAGCCTTGACAAATGTGCCACATATCCATCCTTTGTACCATGTCATGCATAACAGAAAACTATTGACTCATAAGATCAAGGAAGCTATCCATATGATCAAACCTCTATTGGACATAGCCGTACAAGTGATGGACATCAGGCATAGACCAGTTGTAGTCTGTCTGTGTGCCAGTGGAGGGAGGCAGTGGAGTAGTAGAAGAAGAAGCATGTGCATCTGGTGCATCCTCGTGCTCATCAAAATTAGAAAGAGTCCATTTCCAGTTGTCCTTGTTTTTAGTGTCATGGCTTCCGAACCATGCAAGTCACTAAATTGGTCATTATCAAAATACTATCTAAATTTGGAGTTGTCATTGGCAACCCAAACAAGTAGATCAGAAGAGATGATAAGTTGAATGTCCACCAAGTTCTTCCCAAGTGCAGCTTCTAGACCAGTGAAACCAACATCCACTTTGCATGTGATATGGGTAATTAAACCCCCACATTGATTTCACTTGATTCTCTTTTCTTAATCTTATTGATGTCAAAGAATCTAGTGAGAATAAAGTGTCCCGCATTGATCTTGTAGTCATTCACCATTGCCCAAAGAAAGAACAAGTCTTTATTCCCGCATACCCCTTGAGTTTCCTTCTTAGCAAACACGCCTGTGCTAAGTAGAATGTGGACATATCTGAAAATAGGATTATGGATGGATGTTTCCCTGGCTTTCTTAGCCTTGTGCCTTGTCTCATCAGTGATTTCATTCCAAAACTCATCACTATTAAACTGTAGAGGATAAGCTAGACTACCCCCATAGTGGTATTGGAGTGCTTCACAGAATTCCTTGAACGTTAATTTGTAAGATTGACCCATATGACGAAAATGTTAATATACCATAGTGTTCAAGAGGCTTTCTTGGGTCATCCTCAAATCTGAGAGTAGTAAGGAATTCATAAGTAAGCTTGGGGTAGGTGTTTCTCACCATGAAGTAGATGTACTTCAGTCCTAACTCATTTAGCAAACCAAGCACTTCATCTTTGAATCCCAAGGCTTCTATTGTCTGCTCAAAAGCAAATTTGATAGGAAGAACCCAGTGGGAAATGAGAAATTGATAAATGGGATCTTCTTCTTTAGTGATGTGGAACTGGGTGGTGGAGATATAGGCTGGGGTTGAGGTTTATTACAACCTATGTTGGTGGTTCGACCCTTGCTTGACTGGAGCCACTAGAGTTGAGTTTGGTCTTCAGAAGTTTGGGACACGACGTGTCTTTTGTGGAACACGGCGTGTACTCCTGCAAATCGGTCTTGATTCAATTGAACATCATGATACGGTGTGTTCTAGAACTAACATGTCGTGTCTTATGAGTTTGGGTAAAATCTGAGGTTAGGGAAGATGATCTTGCACGACGTGTTTTGCTCGCTCACAGCGTGTCTTCACACCGGTGATGGAATTTAGATCGATGATGGAGGTGGATCCTAAGCTTGCTTTGCTTGGCAGAGATGATGATGGAGCTTCGGCGGGTTATGAATGGTGGCAACTCCTGAAGATTGATGCTTTCTTGGGAAGAAACCTTTGCATTGGTGTTCACCCTTTTGGGATTAATAATGGCAATGCACACAGTTGTGGGAAGGGTGGAAGCGATCGGAGGCTTTGGAGATAATGTGGAATGGCAGTGTTGCTTTTGGAGGAGGACAGTAGTGTGTAGCGTTGATGGCGTTGGCCCATAGAGCATTGTCTCGATCAGAGAAATGGTGGTGGGGCACATGGCTGGATCTGGTTCACACGCGGCTGGAAAAGTGCTCGAACACGGCTGAGAACACGGCTGGTTGTAAGGATGAATGAGAGAGGTGGATGGAGATTAGGGTTAAAAACCCCAATTCTAACTTGCAAACACAACGTGTCTTTTAAAGGACATAGTGTGTTCTGAAGTGTAACTCATTTACCCCCTTTTGATATATGTCTTGCTTAATGAAGACATGTCGTGTGCAAATAAAGACATAACTTGTAACTTTCTAAAGTCTAGTCTACAGTTGTCGAACTGATAACAACATGATGTGTTCAAATAAAGACATGACGTGTGTTCCTCTAAAAAAATGTGGCATACGAATGAACTATGATACACGTCGTGTTCATTTAAAAACATGGAGTGTATGTTTGTAGTGAGTGTGTCATACTCCCCACTTGATAAAGATATGTCATGTGCAAATAAAGACACACGTTTTTTGTTAAAAGTATGTTGCCCTGTGAATGGACCATATGACACGGCATGTTCAAATTAAAACATGCCATGTAAGTTTCCAACAACCCATATCTTTAGCTGAACATGTCGTGTCTTTTAGTAGACACATCATTTTTTCTGGAGTTTTGCTTGAACTGACTGTCTTGTAAAGATGGACACATCGTGTTTGCATGACAACACACCGTGTCTTATCAATTTTCTATAGAACTTTTCTTTCTTTTGGTCGATGGTGCGATTCTTCTCAAGACCACACACTAGCCAACTAAAGGCGGCTAGATGCAACCCTAAGGGAAAACACACAGATCTCTCAAATTTTGTATATGTGGACCTAGTCCAATTCATAGGCTCAACTAATCACACGTTCCCACAAGCGCACGGGGTCGTGTTGTAGTATAGGCTAGTGGTAAGATTAGGGTCGATCCTCATGGATAGAGGGAGCACTAGAGCTAGGTTTGTGTTAGCTATGTTCCTAGAGAGGAGATTAGGTTTTGAGGGTCTAAAATTGGGTTTTGTTTGATTACACTATGATTGCAAGAAAGAAGGAACAAGAAAGAAACTAAGTTAACAAAAGCCCTAGATTACTATAAGCAAGTTAGAACTAAGAGACTAAGCAAGGCAAGAAATTAGGCTAGAGAAAGGATTCTAAGTTATCACTAATTAACTAAATTACTAAAAGCAAGCTCAAAGGAGCCCTAACTACTTGAGCAAAGACTAACTATCTAGAACTAAACAATTAGCTAAGAATTAACAAAGGCAATTGACTACACTAGTATTAACAAGCTAAGAAGGAAAAGGTGGGTTTTAATTAATATGATTAATAGGTGGGCCATTTGGGAATGCAACTTGATATTAGTTGGGGGAAGATCAACATAGCAAGCAAATCTCACATTTCATTCTAGATTACCAAAGCAAACAATAAGACAAGTGCTATCAGAATATACCTTATACTATTAGTTGGAGAACTAGGGCTAGGTGTAATTCTAATAGGACTTGGAAAGTCTAAGTTTATTGGGTAAGTGGTATTAGGGCAATTGAGAGCCAAGGGTAGAAATGGGAATAGATATGAGAGTGTTTCACCTCATGTTACTTTCCATCTAGACTTTAGGAAACTCTAGGCAATTGCACTAATCACACTTACACTAGCCACTTAGATCTCACACCTACTTGAAAAAGAATGGAGATATGTGTAGGAACAAAGGGGCTAGCTAGGGATCCACAAATTGGACATAGGAGCCATTCCTAAGATTGCCACATACATTACATTTTCTCCTAGAAGATAAGTGTCATCTAGCATCACAAAACAAGCAATCTATGTTTAAGACACAAACCACATGCAAAATAATGGGAAATGATATTGAAGCAAGAGGTAATCATCATAGAATGAAATTATGTTCAATACAAGTTATTTCCCCCCAACATGGTATCAAAGTCACATTTTAACCCCAAACAGCCCACCACTAGGGGCTTAGCTAGACATGCTCAAACAAAAGAGAAAAGAAGTGAGAAAAAGGGGATAGGACTCCATGGAGCTCGAAGTAGCTTCTTCTTCTTCACCTCCTAGATGTTATAGAATGACCTCCCTCCTCCAAGGTGGATTAAGGACATGGAAATGAAGAGGATTATGGTAGAAAACCTACAAAGCTATGTTTCTATGGTGGAAATGAGGTGGATATGATGGGTGGATGGCTTGAATACAAGGAAGGAGGCAATGAATGCTCTAGAGTAGGTGGATGGGAGTAATGGCAGCTAAGGGAGGCTAACATAGTGATGTGGCTGCCACCCATGTATTTATAGGTGGCGGTGAGGCACTAGGGTAAGTAGGGGAAAAGTGGGAAAAAAAGTGGTAAAATGGGTAGGTTTAGGTGGTCACCATAGTCGTCACGGCTGTGGTGGGGGTTGCATGACACGGTCGTCGGTGGTGGAATGAACGAGGTGGAAAGTGGAGTAGGAAGTAAAAGTGTGTATGGTGGCCACAGACGTGGTGGGGTACCACGGTCATGGTGGGTAGAGGGTACCATGGCCGTGTGGGATACCACATCTGTGTCGGAGGAGGAGGCCATGAGCGAGGTCGCTTTGAGGTTGTTGTGTCTTCAAATTGCCATGGGCGTGGTGAGAACCATGGGCGAGGTGGCCTTCAAGGGCCACGGCCATGCCGATGGCCACAGTCGTGGTTGTTCACATGTAAATTTGACCAAGTCCATGTTGATTTTTGGGATCTTCATGCATAAATCGCCATGGTCGTGTTGCTGACCACGGGCGAGGTGGAAGGCGCTGGCCACGGTCATTCTGGGGGCCACGGATGTGGGTTCTTCAGTGACCACAATCGTTGTGATGACCACAGTTGTGGGCATTCATGTGCAAATTGAGCAACTTTCCTGTGACTTTTGGAGCATAATTCCCACGACTGTGGTGATGTTCCACGGTCGTTTTGGGGCTTCTTGGTGCTGATCTCCGCTTCATCTTCTTCATCTAGCCTCCTTTTGCTTTGAATTGCTCTTGTGCATCTAAGGGGAGCTCGAGGAAGAGATAGGTCCACTCTTGGGTTATAAGAACCCAAAGAAGTTCTTCACCTCTCTCTCATGAATCAATGCATGCATAAGTGTCCTAAAATATACATAAAAGAAGGCATAAGTGGATCTATCATATAAGATCATATTGGGGGAAATAGCTTGTAATCTATGTTGTTTAGATGTGATTATCATGTAAAAAGAAATAAGATGAAGCCCTAAAATATGGCTACATCACCACCTCAAACATAAAACATACTTGTCCTCAAGTATGCTCCAACTTAATCTCTCTCACCTTAATTTCTTTCAATTAAACAAGAATGATAGAATGCATTGCAGCAGAAAATTATTAACTAAATGGTCTTAGAAATGACTAAGTGCATGTGTTCCACCTCTCTCCTCTCCACTTTCACAAACCAATCATGAAAAGAGCATTGAGCATACAAACTTCAAATATAGAGAATAGAATACACAAGCTTTCTATATGCCCTTCATGCAATTCCGAGTAAACTATTTCATGTTGGCATTAATCAATGATGACTAGGAGTGTTGTTTCACTTTCATGCATTCAATCTTATGTCTCAAACAACACCAAATGACCCACATGGTTGTAGAAAAGGGTAAAGTGAGCTAGATTTGATATTTTCTAGCTCAATGTATATGAAAAAGGAGGAAGTGATTGTGGTAAGATATTGGAGTGTTTTTTCACACTCATCTTTTCTTTATTTATATGCTCTTAAATAGGAGCATCTTTTATTTTCTTTTTCTTTCTCTTTTCTTCTTTTCTTTTCTTTTGCCTCTGGTGTAGGTAGGGCATATGGTGGATGGAGTGAAGCGAGGAAATGTAGATATGGTCACCCCAAGATTTTGGAGGTGGTTAAAGCTAAATATGTGCACTAAGGCATCCTTTCATGAGGCGGAGAGGTATGAAGATGGTGAAAGAAGAGTCGGGTCAAGGTGGGGTCATTGGTATTGTAACACCCCTGACCTGGGTTATGCTTTAACCCTAGGTGTTTTGATTAATAAATATGATTATATGTTTAATCTCATCTTGTGAAAAGTAATTAGGGCTCATGAGGAACTTATGTTTCAATTTTGGTCCTGTTTGAACAATGTTGAAGCAATGATTTCTTATTTTGGACTAAAGTGCAAATTACCCAAGTTGAGGGGTTAACTTACAAATTGCACATGATAAGATGTTCCTATGATGTTGAGACATCATAAGGATGAATATGATGTAGTAGTATGGTTTCTACAAGCATGGACACCAAGATAGAGCTTGTTGGACAATGTTGTGCATAAAAACCTAGTTTTGGAGTAAAGTGCAATTTACCCAAAATTTAGGGTTCAATATGCAAATTACCACTTCAATAAGGTCCTTAATGTTTCTTGGCATCATGTATAGCAAATAAAATGAGAGGAACTCCTCATTTGAACTAAGTTGGAGGAGAGAGAATCTTGACATTAAAATAATCAAGAATAATGCCTAATTGAAACCCTAATTCGATTTAGGGCAAAAATGAATAAAAATAATTGAAGGGCTTTCAACCAAAATGTTTTGGGTTGATTTTGAATAAGGATGGACGTTCATTTGCTAAGATAAGGAACGAAAATATCTTAAGTAGGTGAAATTCCACTCACCTTATTATAAAGAAAAGTAATTTCCACTCACATATGGGATATTAATATAATAAGCATTAAGGTGCTTAATTTGCTTTTCTTTTAATTGAGGATAATGAAGGGGAATAAAAGGCAAAGGAAGGTTCCTCGTATCCATGGAATTGAGGGGGAAGAGGCGGCCATAATTTTTGGATTAATTGGATTTTTATAAGGCATTTTCTCTCTCATCAATTTCCTTATAAAAGTGCCTTTTCCAAATGAATTGAAAGGCTTTTTCGGCCCTTTCTTCTTCCTTTGCTTGGGATGAGCTCAAGGGGACTTAGGAGCAACAGGAGGACGAGCCCCAACCTGTTGGTAAGCTTCTTGACCCTCGTTCTTCATGATTTCATGGTGGAAATCGAAAATAAATTATGGATTCCTTCTTATTTCGATCTCCTCTTCAACCCTAGCCAACTTTTGCAATCAAAAGCTTGAGGACGAGCCTAGGGGGAGTTGCTAGAGCTTCATCCACCATTGATGGCGTGATCTTGTAGCTTTGTATCTCAATTGGAGGCGGGTTTTATAACTTAAACCCTCAAACATTGCTATTGCATCAATCTTCTATGCTTTGTTGATTGATTTCTTCAATTTTATACACTTTTGTTTCTTTGCTGCAAATTCCATCAAGAACGGTTGCTGTTCTTGGGTGCAAGAAGGAATATGATGATGAAATCATCATAAGCAAGCACCTCACCAAATATCTTAGGAGCAAACGATCTCAAAAGTTGGGACCAAACGGTTTCACCAAAACCGTTTGGTGACCAAACGGGTTGCAAACCGTTTGGTGGAAAACGGGTTCAAACCCATTTGAAGGAGTTGACCAAGCATTGACTGTTTGGGAATCTCGTTCCTAATTATGTAGGATACTGACCCTCCAAATTTGAGGGGTTAACTCCAAAGGAATCATAGGTTGAAGGCCAATCAATTAGACAAATCAAATTGAATTAAGTGCTGATTTTCAACCTGAATAACTTGACCTGCTTGGAAAAATAGGTTCACGACCGTTTGAGATGGTTGATCAAGCGTTGACCGTTTGGGATTCCTGTTCATAATGATGTTGGTTAATGACCCTCCAAATTTTAGGGGTTAACTCCAAAGGAATCATAGGTTGAAGGCTAATCAATTAGGAAAACCTAATTGGATTAAGTGCTGATTTTCAACCTGATTAACTTGACCTGCTTGGGAAAACGGGTTCAAGACCGTTTGAGTGAGTTGACCAAGCGTTGACCGTTTGGGATTCCTGTTCATATTTATGTTGGTTAATGACTATCCAAATTCGAGGGGTTAACTCCCAAGGAATCGTGAGTTGAAGGCTATTCAATTAGGAAAACCCTAATTGAAAACAGTGCTGAAATTCCAATGAGTTAAGTTGAGATTTTGGGTTGATTAGCCCAAACGGGTTCAAGACCGTTTGGGGATCATCCAAACGGGTTCACGACCGTTTGGGGATCACCCCAAGACCGTTTGGAGGTCTGGGGTCAAGTATAGTTGATCAATTGAAGGTCCAAAGGTACCAAATCATACTGCAACTCAATGCTGATTTGTTGATCAACTCGATAGACCAATCCATGATGATTTTTCACTAAAGTCCAAAGGTTGGATGAGCCAAACGGTCTCAAGACCATTTTGATCTCATCCAAACGGTCTCAAGAACGTTTGGTTGTCACCCAAGACCGTTTGGAGGTCTAGGGTTGAGTATGGTTAGGTGTTTGAAGGTTTAAAGGTACTAAGCTGATATACAATGCAATGTTGATTTGGTGATCAATCCAATGAACCAAACCCCAATTGGATTGCTTAGATTTGAGTGATATGATGGGAAAACGGTCTCAAGACCGTTTGGAGGTCATAAAAACGACCTCAAGACCGTTTGGGGTCAGGTCATACCCAATTTGAATGATGGTTCAATGGTTTCAAAGTAACTAATCCTGCATTGATTAGTGTTGATGGATCATCGACTCCAAACCCTAAATCAGTTGATTCAAACCCTAATTGATGATCAATTGAGGGTCAATTGAGGGTCAAATTAGTTGAAGGTTGACTTATCAAACTCAATTGAAGTATGAATATAGGTCCAATTGATGATGGGTTCCATGAATTCAATGATTGAAGGAATCAACATTGGAAACCCTAATTCAATTGGATACCTCATGTTATTGAAGGTCCAATTGATCAAACCTTTTTGGAAACCTAATGTAATTAGGTGAGAGATACCTTAATGGTACTAATTAAGAATTCTTAAAAAATGCATGGATCCAATACATGATGAAAACCCTAATTGAGGTTGATTCCATGTATAACCCTAATAAGAGGTTGTCTACATGTGAAATCATTAATTAGGATGAATAGTAAACCCTAGTTGAGGGTGTATCCAAGTGAAACCCTAGTTGAGGGTGTATCCATGTGAAATCCTAATTGAGGGTGATTTCATGAGAAACCCTAATTGGTAATGATTAGTAAACCCTAATTATGGGCAATGTGATATGAAATCCCTAATGAAGGGTGATGCTATATACAATCTCTATTCTAAAGAAGGGAGATGGTATGTGAAACCCTAATCCCTAATGAAAGAATAGAATTCATACTTGAATATGATTTATGAGGTGAACCCCTGTGGCACGACCGTGCAAGGTAGCACGGCCGTGGTGGATTCACTTTGCACGACCGTGCAAGGTAGCACGGCCGTGGTAGCTTCATTGTGCACGACCGTGTACGGTAGCACGGCCGTGGTGGCTTCCCTTTACACGGCCGTTCTTGGTTGCACGGCCGTAGTGCTCTATGCTGGACTTAGAGTTGATTCGAAAGTGACCTAACATGGTCGTTTTGTTAATTCCCAACTTAAGGATGAGAGATAAACTCATACCTTGTGATGATAATCATTTAATGATACATGATGAGAGTAATAAGTATGAATGAATACTTATGATATCAATGAATGCTTCCAGAGGTGGGTAGCAATGAATTAGGGTTGGAGTGATAATACAAATATGAAACCCTAATTGATAAGAAAGGAAAATCCTAACCCTAGCTTTGGGTAAAAGGATGAAAAGTCCTAATTGATGTTAAACCCTAACCTTGGTAAGGGAATAGTGGTGTTACCCTGTATTGCATGATGTGTTGTGAACTTGATAAGTCTATTATCATGTGTGACAATCATGCAGGTCTCATGAGGTGATGATCATAGCCAGGTATGAGCTATGATGTCTATTTGATAAGAGTTGATTGTCCATATGTGCCATTATGTTTTTGTTACTTAGAAAGAAGTAACAAGATTAGTATGGGCTTGTAAGCCTTTTCCTAGTGAGACAAGATGTGAATGGCCTTATGAGCCATGTGAATAAAGTTGTTGCCTAGTGATAGGTGACAAGATGTGAATGGCCTTGTGAGCCATGTGAATAAAGTTGTTGCCTAGTGAGAGGTGACAAGATGTGAATGGCTTCTGAGCCATGTGAATAAGTATATGATGGAAGTGGTACATGTCTCTTTATGGCATTTGTCTGAATAAAATATGTTTGAGAAATTGACTGGTGCTAAAAGAATATGATAATGTACTTAATTAATCAAGTAAAATCTATTCATGTAGTGCTCTGACCATAGATCCATCATCGTCAGGAATAGGTGATGGTGAAACAGGTTGCTCGGTGGCATATCCTAGATTTCGTATATTTTTTAATATATGGGGGTCAATGGGCGAAAATATCCTTACGTCCTCTTGAAGTGGTTGTGAGGAGGTAAACAAGAAACCTCTCAAATCCTTCATGAATAGGTCGGGATAGATGTATCACTAATCTCCCGATGATTGGGCCAGATGTTGTACCCATCTCCCAATGTTTTTGTCGGGTCGATGGAGATAAACATGAAATCTCTCGATTGCCGACGAGAGTGCAGTTGACGATGTAACTCTGTAGCGAAGTTGCCAGTATACCCTGGAAAGCTACGTTAGTAGAGACACGAGATTTCCTGTGTTTTGTCTCGCACTGACTGAGATGTGGGAGGTCTTGGAAGCCGGTTCTTCCCTAAACCGATGTATGGTACCGGTTTCGACTTCGCAATGGCCGGTTGGAGTATGAGCGGTATACCTCATCTCCTCAGAGCTTAAATATGATTGTAAAATGTAATCATCCGTATAGCATGTTTGCTTAAGGATTGAATATGGAGATTCATTGGTTGATGTTGCATTTCTTTGTGCATTCCTTAGCGGATAAATGTTATTTATGTTTCTTTATATTCTCTGCAAAGTAGACAGATGAATTACTTATCTACCATGGGTAGATGCAATACTCTCCTTGAGAATAGGAGATTATCTTATTCTATTCTATGATGAATAATTCTGCCTGATAAGGTAAAAGTAACCCCTGCTCAGTTTTAATTTAATAAACTGCAATAACAATGTTTTGGCGGAGAGTTATATCTCTCGTTGGGGCAATTTTTCAATTGTCTCACCCCCGTGGGAAACATTTTTAGGTATGCATGGGAGGCAAGGCAGGAAATCCCTAAGATCAGAAAAAGAGCAGCAGCAACAAAAACAACAAGGACAGCAATCAGATCTCAGGTGGAGATATTGTCTGTCAAGTCATATAGATAGTAGTCCTATGTGTCGTCTCTGTACTCTCAGGTCCTCGGAGTTTTAAATGATTCAATCGGAGTTTTGGCATAGTGCCTCAAAGTTTTTATACCGCCTGTGTATATTTGTAACAAAACAGTCAATGTTGTAATCCTTAAAAAGGAATTGTACAGGATGTGTACTTGTGAACCAGGATGAAATGGAAACACTTTGGTTCTTGGTTAAAGAGTTTTCCTGTGAATGGATCTCTTTGAAAAAGTTTTAAATTTTTAGTGATTTTCAGTAATTCCGCTGCAAATGATTTGCTTCCGCATGTTTTATTATTGTTAATGGCACTTGTTATCTTAACGATGGCGAGTGTCATTACAGGTATAGTCCTCAACATAAAATATCCTATGTGAAAACTAATCCAACACTTCATCAAATGATATCACACCACATGATTGAACAACATGAGATTCACATTTATATTTTGTGATTCCATAGGATATAAGCATTCATAGGTTGCTCAATTCACAGTTCAACCAAGACATTCACAAACTTGAGAGAGGTGATGCACATGTAAAAAGACAACAATTAAGACCATATAGCAATAAACTCTAAAAATGTGCCATGCATTTGTCAAAGATCAACATTTTCAGTTCAAAAGGTGGAGATTGGGTTAAAACATGCTTTTAGGCAAGAACATTCAAGTTTGGGAAAAATTGGCCAAAATGGTGCCAATTTGCAATCGATCACTACATTTAGGGAAATTAAAGCATAAAGCAATAAATCCTGATTAAAACACATAAAATTTACCAAAATCTACATGAAAATGCAATGCATGACATGGAAGAGAAAAAAGAGCAAAAATTTTGAAAAATTACATAAAAATGCATGAAATTAAACTACATGTATGCATGCATGCTAAGAAGAAGAAATCTACATTAACAAGACTAAAATCAAGCAATTCTAAAATCAGATGAAATAGGTGTAAGAAAAATGAGGGATAAAGATAGGGTGGTTCATACCGCCCTACCGGTGTAAGCAAAATGAGGGATAAAGATAGGGTGGTGTATACCGCCCTACCGGTGTAAGCAAAATGAGGGATAAAGACAGGGTGGTGCATACAATCCTACCACCCCCAAACTTTTGAATCATGTTGTCCTTAGCATGAAACTCAAGTTTAGGGATTGAAGGATGAAGATCATGGTTGGTGTAGCAAATCAAAGGGCAAGTTTCCCTACTATGGATGATCAGGCTTCTCTGACTAGTGTTGCCGAGGAGGTGGAGGACCTGGACAAGCTAGAGGGAACTGGTAATAATGGCCCCAATAAGTGTCCTCAGGGGGAGGGTAGGTCTCTTGATATCCTAAAATACCAACCCAAAAGTCTTCACCCCATTCGGGGTTTCTTTGTGCCTGCGCATGGTGGTAATGGTACAAGTGGTTGACATGTTGATGCATTTGTTGTTGGTCCTACCACATGTACTACTGGATGAGCTGCATGTCCTGTTGTGTCTTCTGGATGCCTTCAAGTTGTGCATGGATGGATGACATATCATATGCATTCACTGAAGGCTCATGTAGCTGGGATGTTGCCTCATCCCTTCTTCTTACCCTTTGGGCTCTTCTTCTTCTTGTTGTTGTTGTGCATTTGATTCAGTCACTTCTTCTTGTGCAACAACGGGGTTGAATTTTCCTGGGGGTTGGCTTACTCCCATCGCCATATCTCTTCTCATAATAAGTCGGTTGGCCCCACATAAGAGAGTAGGCGAGTGTAAAAGAGTGAAATCACCCCTTTACTAAAAATTTGAAAAATAAAACATCTACCCCAAACATAGTCAAAAGGTATGATGAAATAGGTGTAAAATTTTCAAATCTTATGTATGGCATTCAAAACAACCAAAATATAATAGCAGAAGTAAAGTCATTACTATATTCAATTTCTCATAAGGTTACAAAAGAAAATCATAATCTCCCAAAAAGGGTTTACATGTATGATACCACATAAGGATCTAAGATAGAGGGAAGTTTAAACCATAACAACTTTGTCTCCAAGCTTTAACTCCTTAATCTCTGTCCAAATCTTCATGCCACATCATCCAAGTCCTTCACCTAGGGTTGGAAGCATACCCCAGCAAGAAGAGAAATAATAGAAGATATCATCAAAGGTTGGTATGTGCATACTAAAAAGTAAATTGACCAATATATGGAATAAAGGACAACAAATAAATAGAAGCTTCCCATATAAAAGAAAAGTACCACCCAAGTGGGTATCAAGAGAATTGATCCACAATAAAAGAGATACTTTCCATTAAATAAACATATAAAAGTGGTGCCACATAAGCACATATGAAATTAGGGCACATAACCCATAATCTATAAATATCATCCTGCATGTGAGATAAACATAGACCTAGAACAATATAACAACAAAGTCAGCCAAGCTTCATAGACTTGAAACTTGATAGAGAATGGAACATAACCAAACTCCCAATTATATATAAAGTGGGCCAAACCTCATAAATTTGAAACCCAGGTATGGGGCCACCTCCATCCCAATAATAACAAGGGCACATAACCCAAAAACCAATGCAATTACACTACTATAGTGCTATTGAATCACATAGCATGTCTAATGTAGAGGCAAGTAGAATATATAGTCAGATTATACCAAAGTAGTCACCACATAAGTGACCAACATATACATCCACCTCACACGTGGGAATTAGACATCGTGTGTCATCATAAAGAGTTCCATCATAAATAAAGCATATGAAAAGAATCCAAAAGAATGTCCACAATAACAAGATCAATATCAAATAAGGTAGTTCACATGAACCATGATTTTCAAAAGAAAAGACATTGTATATAGGCTAATGTCCATAGGACCAAGAGAAAGAAGAAAGTAGGGTAATTGTTCAATAAGAATAATCAAGGATGCAAACATACCTTAATGATGTGTGTATCAGGTTAGGGTCCACACCCTAGATCCAAATAGAATATCTCTTCACCTAATTTCATATTAGATGCAAATCATTAATTGATGATTATACTGCAACCCAAGAAAATCACTTTTTTATTAAAATCGAATTAAAGTCTGAAAACATCACTAAGTGGTTTATTAGATTTTATTGATTAGGAAAACATTTCTTTTTATCCAACTTGGAGTTTATATGATTAAGTTACATTTATTATGAGTTTTATACATGTATTTTATTCTCCAAAATCCATTCTTTGAAAATTATTGAAATCAAACTCTAAAAGTATTTTTATTAGATAAAGAATATTTTTTCAATTCCAAAAAATATTTATTTATAATTTTTAGACCAGTATATTAAAAGATATGAATTTTGCAAGGTGAACCAATCACAAAATTAGAAAAAGCCAAATCAGTAGGGAATTTGTGAGAGAGGAAGAGAGGTAGGATGGGCAAGGAGAAACTTATCTGAGAGTTTGGGGAAAAACTTCATTCATCATTCGTTCATGAAACTAATTAACCGATCATGAAGAACAAGTACCAGAGTTGTTTACTTGAGTTCCAATTACGCTCCAAAAATAAACATGACGTCGGAGAGCAGTGTCGCAAACTCAAATCAAGAACCACATTTGGCTTTTGGGTGAAAAAACAATTCAAGGCAACCACCAATAGTCACACACTCAAGAAAGGATGAAATTGGGATGAGAGGAGGTTCACAAAATAACTGAGGAAGACTGGGGTAGAGGTATTTATAAGTGGGGGTGTGAGAAGTTATTTCAAAAGATGTGAAGAAAAAGTTTAGACATTTCTCGAATTTTCCACATTAGGCTACGAATATGGTATGGATAGATGAGGAATTAAATTTGCAATCTAAAGCAAGTTATTACGTGAAATTTCATTAAGAAACAAGGGATTTATGTCCATAATGTCATACCTTGGTCCGCGGTTACTGTTTATGCGGGCTAGTGTTTCCTAATCCAAATTTTGTAAAGTGTTGATGAAATTATTTTCCTTTCTCTCTCTTCAATTGAAGGTACAAACAAGGTCCAAATTAAATAAAATTTTATATCTAGCCTAATTAGGACATATAGAATCTGATTTTGACATTAGTTTTCCCTTTTGGAGACTTTTGCTATTTTATTTAATTATTTTAAAGTAAATCACATTTTCTCTTTCCTAATGCATTAGAGACGTCTAGCATTATCCAAAATTAATGAAACTTCAACCATAAGTCATATTAAGTTTGTTGAACATGAATTTGTCATTAATTTATTTTTTTGAAGTTGTTTGTTATTTTAGTTAATGATTTGAAGTTTCTACACACTTTCCTCTCCTAAATTCACCTTCTCATCAAATATTTTCCAAATTGAGTGAAAATTTAACCAAAGGCATATTTTAACATTTATAACACGAATTTGGCATTATTTCAATTTTCAGGACTTTTATTATTTTATTTCATACATTTAAATTATATCACTTATTTCATCTTTTTAATTTATTAGAGGCATATAGAAACTTTCTAGAATATAAAACTTGGTATACAAGCAATACTAAATGTGAGGAACATGATTTTTTAATTAATTGATTTTTTTAGCATATTATTTAATATTTTTGGTTTTTAAACAATTTTCTCTCTCCTAGATAAAATAAAATATTAAAGAATTTTCAAATTAGATGAAAATTCACACATAGACTCATTTTGACATGTAGATTATAAATTTGATATTTGTTTCCACTTTTGTGACTTCTTTTTATGAGATATGGCATATGGCCCATTAGTGGCCCATTGTCTTTATTATTCATCCAATTAGGTTCCTTATCTACTTATTACCTCCAATTGAATTATGTGACATATTAGAATACATTTAGGTGATACATTCATGCATTAGATCATTAGGATTTTACTAAACATCTTCTTAGGTATAACCCTCAACCTTGTTTGTCCAAACCCAAAGATCAAAGTTGTAGGGTAGGGCCCAAGATCTGGTATGTTATAGCGAGCATGATAAGGCAGCTCAAAATTTCTCGATTCCATGGATTTCACATTGTATATAAGCCTCTTGTTTTTTATCGTGATCATCTGAGAGTGAACAAGATACTTCAAATTGACAAACTGAGCTCCCTCAGCCTCTTTAAGACCAGTAACATCAAATCCTAGGGCTATAACGATTGAGGTCACAATCCCTCCCATAACAAATGGAGTTTTGATTTTGAAGGGGATTGTCCTCATGTGATCTATCAAAAGTGACCCTAGGTCAATGTGTAATCTCTTATGTATTCCATGTAAAATCAAGAGGTCTTTTTGTGAAATGTTGCCTTGATTATCGTGCATCCCCACAATCATGTTGGCAAGGACCTTCTGTACATATCTGAATAAGGGGTTGTTGTTCAACATTGTCTTTGACTTTCCAGTTGTGTACCATGGTGTCCCTGTCAAACTGTACCAGAATTTGCTATAGTACAAGTCAGCCTCTCTCTCAATTAATCCATCACTCATTTTGTTGGCTTCTTTGAGTTCCTTTGTAAAAATGTAGTTCATCTCTAAAGTCGTCAACGTGTGTACTTTGTTGAACATTGCAAACTTGATGGCTTCCTCCCCTTTTACCTTGACCTTCTCTAGTGTGGTGAAGAATTGCTGAGTTAACTCCACACATGTGGTTTGTGCTTTGAAAAGCACCTTCCACAAATTGATTTGCTTCAAGTTCCTTTCCAACTCTACTTTGATTCCCAGGTTTCAATTACCTTCTCACACCCATATCTTATGGAGATAACTTCCCTTGACATGCACTCAGGGTAGATAGGTGTGATCTATAGCTTCCTCTAACCCCTGCCATATGAAGTTCCCTCAGGAGCCTTGCTGAAACCTTTCAGCCAGACTGCCTCCAAGTATGCCAAAGTGTCCTCCGGCTCAGAATCCATCTCCTCCTTAATAGTGTCATCATCGTCTTCCTCAACTCAGTAGGATCTTGACCCCGTCCTCACGTAAGGATTTAGTAGTACTCGTTACTCGGGGTATCGTCGTGGGTAATCCTCCTCTTCAATCATCAATTGTCGCCTTGCTTGTGGGTGCTGTTGTGGTCTCTCCCCCAATGAGGAGGTAGAGTGGCGTGTTGGCATTGTTCTTGGTGGTAGTCTTAATGAAGATGGGGTTGTATCCCCCTTGCCCCACTTTTGGCAGGTTATGATCTTCGGATCAACCTCGTCAATCATGTCGTTGAGGTTCTCCTCAGATGCCTCATCCTCCTCCTCCCAATACATCTCATCCGTGATGTAGTGGCTATCTGAAAAAGTAGTAGAGTGATTGCAAAATGGAGTTTGATGGTGATGGAGTGTGGGATGGCATGGAGACTTGGTAAGAGGCTCTCTTGGTGCACACCTTGCCCCCAGTGATCACCTAAAAGCTCTTTTGAGCCCCCTTCTTCACAGCCTTAGTAATTCCCTTCATTATGTGGTGGTGGTATGGATGTGATTTTTGGATTTTATTGGAGGAGGCAAAATGGAGGTTGAGTGATGATTGGAATAGGCTAGGATGGTTGCTTCGATGGTGGAGGATGGATTGGTTGAAGGTTTTGGGTAAACATTGGCGGATTTTGGTGAGGTTTTGTGTGGGGCGGATGTAGGTGAGGTGGAGAACAAAAATGGAGATGGTGGCTCAATTAGTGGATGTTTTGGGGTGGAAACGGTAGAGGGAGAGGTGTAGAAAGTGATTGGAGGTTGATTTGTTGGAAGTTTTGGTCTGGAGATGCAAGATTGGAGGTGCTAAAGTTGGAGAACATCACCACAGCCGAGGGGGATTTGAGAAAATGAGTTAAGAAGTGGAAGGGTTCGTGGTGATTTGTGGGATTTAAGTGAAAAAAGGTGTGGTCGTGTCCTGCCATGGCCATGGTGGGTCACCATGGTCATGGTGGGGGTTTGGAAACACTACCGTGATGGGTGCCACAATTGTGGTGGGTGGTGGAGATAGTTGTAGATCAATCCTTGCCACAATCGTGGTGTGCTCCTCTTGCCTCAGTCGTGGTGGTCACCATGGTCGTGTCCGTTCATGTACAAAATCACCTCCATCCTTATAACTCCTTCAAATTTTTGCACTTAATTCACCACAGCTGTGGTGGTCTCCACTGTCGTGTTGCCTTCATGTTGCTACGTTTGTAGTGGTTTCCATGGTCGTATTGTCCAGCATGAGCCATGGCCGTTTTGAGCTCCACGTCCATGGCCAAACCTTCACAAAATTGGGCATGTTACTGTAACTTTCTTGAGATTTGGCAATTAAATTACCACGACCGCTTTTGAGGCACCACATCTGTGGTGGTTCTTCATTCATTACTTTTTCAATTAAATTTCAAAAATTTTGATGTCTTTGCAAAAAAATTGGTTCTTTTACACATTTCTACTTCAACAACCATGTCTTTCCCTCTCTCTCTTATACCTATTACCTGCATCTTATCAAAACTCAAACAAAAACGATCAATCACAAGTGTGCGTGTGTGTATTACGTGGAAAAAGAAAGCAAGATAAAACAACAAGGTTTGAGTATCTCAAACCATGTGGGTTTCCTCCCACTAGCGATAAATTTATAGCCTTGAATTAGGCTTGTTGCTTTCTTCACTAAGTATTGACACCCCAGGTGTCTCCTTTCCCTTCCACAGTGATCCTTTCTAGAGTTCTGACGACATGGGCTTCATCCCAAGGAGTGTACATCGATCGAAAGTAAGGGCTTGATCTCCACTATTCTAGAGGATCATAGTAGCCTAGACTGACGCCAAAGTCTTCTTCACCTAGCTGATATCTTTCTTCCTTAGTGAATATAAAGAAGTCAAACTTTCTCCTTCTATGTGTGACCGTTAAAGTGTCTATACGCACATTAATCTCTGCACCCATGGTGAACAAAAAGGGTCTCCCCAATATGAGGTATTCCTTTGCATTAATAGGGCCAGAATCCATAATCATAAATTCGGTCAGGTATGTTATGTTTATCCTTTGATCCAATGCTACTGTCTCATTTAGCAATATGCCTAGGGGTTTCCTTCTAGTTCCATCACCCAAGACAAGGACACAATCCACCAGTTCCATTTTCTTTAGGCCAATCTATAAGTACATGCTCAATGGCATAATGCTTGTTCCTATGCCTAGATCTAGGAGAGTGTGTTTGACATGTCGTGCATTGATATAGCATGTGATAAGAGGGAATTCTGAATCACCCCTTTTTCCAGGAAACCAATGTCCAGGATGAAGTTCACAGGTCTTGTTGCAATGATTTCCCTGGGTGGAAATAACACCACTTTTCTTCTACCCATGCAAACGTCCTTCATCAAAGAAAGGAAAACTTTAATACTTGAACCCCCTCATTTTAGGATCCCTAAGAGGTTCATAACATGACTATGCATCTCTTGGGGAGATGGGTTTGTAAAGAATCATGGAATTGCTCATCGCTTGCATCAAACTTTTCTACATAAATTTGTGGGCCTTGAGGAGGTATGATGGTGATTCTTGTCTCATGGGGGGACATTAACTCCCAAGAAGGTATTGCATCAAGTGTTACAATGTTAGTGGCATGTGGGGAAGTAAACATGATCTTGTCACAGAAGGACGAAAGAACTGAATCTCTGGCACTTTTGTTAGTTCCAAGAAAGAGTGGGACAGTTTAGGATGCTTCTTCATACACAAAGGGAGTAGCTAGAGCTTGGACGCACTCGATATTTTCAAGTAACAAACTCTTTGGTGCTCCTTTGATCTCTAGCAGACTCTGCTGGCACTGAATTTTTATCACAAACCTTAATCATTTCATCCTCCCTTTTTTCAAGCTCTTGAGCAACTTTCCTCCCCCATATGATAGATACCATATTCACTTTCTCATGGGAATTGGATGAGGAGGCTTGTTGATTTGGATGTGGCTGTTGAGGTGGTGGTGGCCTTGAGTGTGTTGGATTTTGGTTTTGGAGGATAAATTGTGGTTGGGGTTGGGGTTGTTGTTGTGGTTGTTGTGGTGGATGGGGTGATATTGTGGAGGAGGCTGTTGGTATGATTGAGTTGGAGGATATTGGTAATTATAGGGGATTGGTGAGGTGGAGGAACATATTGATGTGGTGGTCCTTGGTATTGGTGAAGTGGGGTACTTGGCCTTGAGCTGGGACATAAGCACCTTGAGTAGTGCTCACATAACCGCCATCATTGTTTGGGTTGGACATGGGTTGATATGGGAGCCTCTCCTCTTCACGGAGAGCAAGTAAAAGAGAGATCTGATCAAGCCTTTGCTCAAGGTGACTAATTGTTTTTCCATGAGAGAACACATCTTTCTTCACTTTATCAAGTCTCCTTAGCCTTCATAAGACTTCTTCCTCAAACTTGGAGTTGTACTTGGTCCCTTAGTGTTGCCTTGGCTGCCCTTGCCCCTCCTCATTTTCTTATTTCCATGAGAAGTTTGGATGATTCCTCCACTTAGGAGTATAGGAATTGGACATCGGGCCTTGGTTGTTTCAGTTGCCAAAGGCATGCAAAGTGTTCACTTCTTCATCCACAACATCAATTGCCATAGTGGATTGGCTAGAAGAACCACCAGCTTGGTTCTTCATCATATTCATCATATCTGCCATCATTTTCATCATGTCGGGGTTGGTTGCAGTCTGGGCTGGAACTATAGGAGGAGGTGGAGGGATGTAGTTCTGGTTATAGTACCCTCCTTTACTTGAAGCTCGATGGTAGGAATTTTCAACTAAATGCTCGAATAAGGGCCAAGACTCCTCTGGTAGCTTTGCCATGAATGTGCCTCCACATGAGGAATTGACATTATTTTGGCTTAATTCGGGTATCCCGGTGTAGAATGCTTGAACAAACCCCCATAGAGGCACTTCATGGTGTGGGAAGTCACAAAGGAGATTTTGGAACCTTTCCCATGCCTCGTGGAAGGGTTCATTTTCTTTTTGTGAGAAGGTGGTGATACATCTTTGCATCTGGGTCCGCTTGACAATTGGGAAGAACTTCTTGAGAAACTCATTCTTCACCACATTCCATGTCAGTAACTCAGGCTTGGCCATGTACCACTCCTTGTCCTTTTCTTTTAGAGAGAATGGGAAGAGGGTTCTCTGGATGGATTCATCAGCGGGGGTGTGGAAAGTGGAACAAGTTTTAAGGAAGGCGTCGATATGGTAGTAGGGGATCTCATTGTCCATCCCATTATAAGTAGGGAGGAGTCCAAGAAGTGTGGGTGGAATCGAGAATCGTTGACCTGACATTTGGTCAACAAGGGTGGCAATGGGGTAGTTGTAGTTCCCCAGGGTGAGGTATTCATGGAGAGGGTGGTGGGGCTGTGGTTGAGCATCTTTATGAGGTATCTCAACTTCATGGGCACCCATCTCAGTTTCTTGGTGTTATTTGTGGCAGCTTTGGTGTCTCCTTCTACCTATCTCGAGGTCGTATAATGCCAAGTTGGTACAAGTAGAATGCGTACTACGCATGCACAGTTGTCACATGCACAATACACAAACAAGCAACAAAAAACCAATTTAGAATGTCAATATGCAAAAGAAAATGAAGAATAAAGAAAAGAAATGGTGAGGGCAGTAGGAAAGGCTAAGCTACACTAACTAGCTCGGTCGAGCGCCTCTATCCCCGACAAAGGTGCCAGAAATCTTGGTGTGATTCTTCTCAAGGCCACACACTATCCAACTAAAGGTGTCTAGATGCAACCCTAAGGGAAAACACACGGATCTCTCAAAATTTGTATATGTGGACCTAATCCTACTCACAGGCTCAACTAATCACACGTTCCCGCAAGCGCATGGGGTAGTGTTATAGTATAGGGTAGTGGTAAGATTAGGGTCAATCCTCAGGGATAGAGGGGCACTAGAGCTAGGTTTGTGTTAGCTATGTTCCTAGAGCGGAGATTAGGGTTTGAGGGTTTAAAGTTGGGTTTTGTTTGATTACACTACGATTGCAAGAAAGAAGGAACAAGAAAGACACTAAGTTAACAAAAGCCCTAGATTACTCTAACCAAGTTAGAACTAAGAGACTAACAAAGGCAAGAAATTAAGCTAGAGCAAGAGTCTAAGTTATCACTAAATAACTAAATTACAACAAGCAATCTCAAAGGATCCCTAACTACTTGAGAAAAGACTAACTATCTAGAACTAAGAAATTAGTTAAGAATTAACAAAGGCAATTGACTACACTAGCATTAACAAGCTAAGGAGGCAAAGGTGGGTTTTAAGCAATATGATGAATCAGGTGGGTCGTTTGGGAATGTAGCTTGATATTAGTCGGGGGAAGATCAATATAGAAAGCAAATCTCACATTTCAATCTTGATTACCAAATCAAACAACAAGGCAAGTGTTATTAGAATATACCCTATACTACTAGTCAGAGAACTAGGGCTAGGTGTAATTCTAATGGGACTTGTCAAGTCTAGGTTTCTAGATAAAGTGGTATTAGGATAATTGAGAACCAAGGGTAGAAATGGGAGTAGAGATTAGGGTGTTTCACCTCATGTTACTTGCCATCTATCCTTTAGGAAACTCTAGGCAATTTCACTAATCACACTTACACTATCCACTTAGATCTCACACCTACTTGTAGAAGAAGGGAGATGTATGTAGGAACAAAGGGGCTAGCTAGGGATCCACAAATTGGACCTAGGAGCCCTTCCTAAGATTGCCACATACATTACATTTTCTCCTAGAAGCTAAGTGTCATCTAGCATCACAAAACAAGTAATCTATGTTTAAGACACAAATCACATGCAAAATAATGGGAAATGAGATTGAACTAAGAGGTAATCATCATAGAACAAAATTATGTTCAATACAAGTTATTTTCCCCCAACATGGTATCAAAGTCACTTTTTAACCCCAAACAGCCCACCACTAGGGGCTTAGTTAGACATGCTCAAACAAAAGAGAAAATAATTGACAAAAAGGGGATAGGACTCCATGGAGCTCGAAGTAGCTTCTTCTTCTTCACCTCCTGGATGATGTAGAATGACCTTCCTCCTCCAAGGTGGGTGAAGGACATAGGAAATGAAGGGGATTATGTAGAAAACCTAAAAAACTAGGTTTCTATGGTGGAAATGAGGTGGAAATGGTGGGTGGATGGCTTTATTGCAAGGAAGGAGGCAATGAATGCTCTAGAGTTGGTGGAGGGGAGTAATGGTAGCTAAGGGAGGCTAACCTAGTATTTTGGCCGCTAGACATGTATATATAGGTGGTGGTGAGGCACTAGGGTAAGTAGGGGCAAAGTGGGGAAAACAATGGTAAAAATGGGTAGGTTTAGGTGGTCACCAGGGCCATGTTGAGGTGCCATAGCCGTGGTGGGGGTTGCATGACACGGTCGTGGGCGGTGGAACGACTAAGGTGGAAAGTGGAGTTGGAAGTACATGTGTGTATGGTGGCCACAGTTGTGATGGGTAGAGGGCACCACGACCGTATTGGATGAGGAGGCCATGGGTGAGGTCGCTTTGAGGTCGTTGTGTCTTCAGCTCGCCATGATCGGGATGAGAACCACGGGTGAGGTGGACTTCAAGGGCCATGGTCGTGCTAATGGCCATGGTCGTGGTCATTTATGTGTAAATTTGACCAAGTCCATGTTGATTTTTGGGATCTTCATGCATAAATCGCCACGGTCGTGTTGCCGACCACGGGTGAGGTGGAAGGCGTTGGCCACGGCCATTCTGGGGGGCATGGCTGTAAGGTCTTCAGTGACCATGGTTGTTGTGATGACCTTGGTCGTGGTCATTCATGTAAAAGTTGAGAAACTTACCTGTGAATTTTGGAGCATAATTCCCACGACCGTGATGATGTACCACGATCGTTTTGGGGCTTCTTGGTGCTAATCTCCACTTCATCTTATTCATCTAGCCTCCTTTTTAATTTATTTTGCTCTTGTGCATCCAAGGGGAGTTCGGGGAAGAGATACGTCCACTCTTGGGTTGTAAGAACCCAAAGACGTTCTTCACCTCTCTCCCATGCATTAATGCATGCATAAGTGCCCTGAAATATACACAAAAGAAGGCATAAGTGTGTCTATCATAAAAGATCATATTGGAGGAACTATCTTGTGATATATGATGTTTAGATGTGATTATAATGCAAAAAGACACAGAATGAAGCCCTAAAATAGGGCTGCATCACTCAGCACCTATAGAAATAATGATATATGGCTATGAGGGTCTAAATTATGACATTCAACCACGAAAAAATTATTTTAGGAATGAAAATATTCTTGAGTAATGCTAAATGAGGAAATCTATCCTAATGTAGGGTCAACTCCCACAAGGTCCTCTGTTTAGAGTCTGGAGTGAGACTCTTCAAGCTTCTTCTTTAGTGTGCTCCGGAGAAGGAGTTAGATGAAACAGACTTTCCTTTATCTTTCATGTTCAATTCAGGATGGCTTGAAAGAGATCCTAGAGGAATTTGTTGGTTTGCAAGGGCTTGCTGAGCAACTTGATTCTCCAACACCTTTGTGTGTGTAGATATGCCATCCTTGTCAAATCTGGTGGATGGTGTCTTTCATCAACTATCCATGTTGTTGAAATTCTTCATTCAGCTTGATCTGGCGTGAGACAAAATTCTCTAGGAGTGACTCAAGACTGGGTTTTGAGTATGGTTGGAGTTTATTGGAATTTCGGTTGTTGTTATTGAATCCTAGAGGATTGTTTCTTGTAGAAGGTCTAGTCTCAACATGATGAGGTTGATTATTCTGGGGTGGTTGGGGATTTTGAGTGTTGTTGTTGCGGTAGGAAAAATTGGGATGATCTCTCCAACCCGGATTGTAGGTATTCGAAAATGGGTTGTAGAGTTGTTTGTTCCCATATATGCATGTCATGTGGCATTGCTCTACAGTCTACTTAGAAGGAAATAAATAAGGGCAACTAGGAGAAGCTACCTACCCCAAATATTGGTTTGCATCACAGATAAGATTCACAGGTTGAGTTGATTGAGTAGTCAATCTTTCAAACTTTTGAGTGAGGGCGTCTAACTTTGCAAAAATTAGATCAATGACTTCAATAGCATGGACACCCACTTGCTTCCCCGAAGAAGTAGAGCATGAGGATGGTTGAGTACTCCTAAATTAGATCAACAACTTCAATAACATGGACACCCACTTACTTCCCCAAAGAAGCAGAGCATGAGGATGGTTGAGTACTCCTTTTAGTACTCCATTGCTAGTGTTTGTTTGTCATATCTTCTATGATTGTGTAGGCCTCCCTATAAGACTTGTTCATAAGAGCTCCATTGGCTGCAACATCTATAGACATCTTGGTGTTATAGTAAAGCCCACTGTAGAATGTTTGGAGAAGTAGCCAATTGCTAAGACCATGATGAGGACGAAGACGTTGGAGGTCTTTGAACCTCTACCATGAATCATAAAGAGTCTTTACATCTTGTTGAGTAATGTGGGAAGTACTTGGCTAGGAAGACTTTGAGAAGTTCATCCCAACTATTGATGGTGTTCCTTGGTAAAGAAGAGAGCCATGCCTTGGCTCTATCTCGCGGAGAAAAAGGGACCAATAGTAGGCATATACCATCAGGAGCAACATCATTTATCTTGAATGTGTTGAGATATTGCAGAAATTATGCAACATGAAGACTGGGGTCTTCCATAGGAGTTCCCTCAAAGTGGTTTTGCTGAATCATTTGCTTTATCATCGGGTTGATGGAGAACTTATTCACCTCAATCTGTGGGCTATCGATAACCCCATTGATGTTGATTGTAGCTGGAATGGTGAAATCTTTAAGAGGACATCTGTCCTCCATAATTGGTTCTTGATTGTCTGGTGAATATGGTGGCCAAGAATGTGGTGATGATGGGTGTGAATCTCCTAATTTTAGAGAGTCTTCACTCCTTGCTTGTCTACAACTGCTCAAAGCGTGTTCAATCTCCGTGTCTAGGAACATTGATGGTTGAAGACTACGTTTTGATCTCCACATGCATTCCTGCATATTCACAAGTAGTTAGAACACTTAACAAATAATGTAAGTATAAGTAGATGATATGAATGATTATGGAATGATGAAAGGTGGTGGGTACTTGGTTTCTCTTACTAGTTAACACCCCTTACTCTAACAAAAGTACCAATGCTCCCCAGCAATGGTGCCAAAAACTTATTGGCTCTTTTATGTGTGCAAGTTTTAAATTTGTAAACTTGAACACTACCCCACAAGTATATGGGTGTGCATGGTATTATCAAGGTCATCCAAGTTCAAGGTAATGTTAGTCGCAAGTGTGTTACTCTTCAACAATCTAGATCATTTTACAAAAGTTGGATTTGGTTATGATCTGTTAACTAGCAAATTAAAGAATAAGAACTAAATTAAGAGGATTTATATCAAATTTAGGAGATCTTGGATATAAGATTTAACTTCCACGCCATTACATTCATGTGGAACTATGAAATTAAACATGCTAATTAATCTTGCAAGGATGGTTGCCATCATCATGCATCTCCCAGTGACATGAGATGGTTCTCATCTTCTCATAACACTCTCGTGTCTATGTTCAAATTCGAACACAACCTTTGATCTTCGACATTCCCCAGCCACTCCCATGGTAAATAGAGTGTTTCTAAAAGATCTACTCCCTACTCCCTCATACATTCTCCCAAATAGCATAAAGAAGCATAAAACATGTATAACTAATTGCCAATCAAGCATACAAGCAGTACAACTCCATAGAAACTCTTGAAAAAGCAAATTAACTAACATTTGGTATAAATTTGGAGTTCACATGAGTAATAGCATGGGAGGTACTCACCCATACCCAAGAAAAAGGGTTCTACTTGTACATAATAAAGAAACACAAGTACATTGCTGAATTTTCAGATTTGTCTCTGGTTAGAGAGATAAAAAGCTAAAAGTAACCAAGAGTGAGGTAGAAGGAGTAAAACTCTAGCCTGGGGACAAAGTTTCACCCTTTTAGTAGCTCCAACTTGGACCATCTTCCTTCCTGAGAAGCTTGGCCGGAGTAGAGAATCTCAGCTTCAGCCTTGGAGGAGAAAGGGGAAGGAAATGATGAAGAATGGAGGTTCTTTCTCAAGAAACCTCACCTTCTTCTCCAAATTCTCCCCTCTTTTGCTCTGCAACTCTCTCTAGTCAAAAACGTGCTTCAAATGAAGAGTGATAAATTCCCCAAGTGGTTGCACTCATTTTTAAAATGAGGGGTGGTTGTTTTTGAAATTTGTAGAAAACTGACAAAGACACGACATGTCTTTGTGAAGACACGTCTGGCGTAGTGCAAATGGCGTTTGAACTGCTCTTTCATGATAAGTACTCAACATGTTCCAATGAAGACACACCGTGTAGCTGCAACTGAACTCGACCTAGGGCAGACGGCACACGTCGTGTGTTAATAAACACAAGCCATGTAATTTGGTAGAACATTGTACTTTGGTTATTGAATGTGCGGACACACTGTGTATGGATGAATGATGCGTCGTGTCTTTTTCTTTATAGTTGGAGACAAATTCATATGGAAACTTACACGCTGCATGTTAAATAATACATTTCGTGTGCTTTGCTTTGCATGGAAGAATGCCCTTCCTGTAAAATTACACGCCGTGTTCCAATAAAGACATGGCATGTCTTGTTCTCTTCAAGATCAACTCTATATCAACTGCAAATCAACATGGAATCCAACTAAGGTCATATTTGGGTTGTATTATCTTCATTTCATCATCCTTGATGTGTGCATGTGATCAAAATCATGCAATGAGTAAAACAACTAAAGGATGGCAAATTAAGTATGGTTAGAGGCTAAATCGAGAGAAAAAAGGTCTGAATTTGTGTGCGAAGATGTGCAAAAAGTATATATGAAATGTGCACATCAGCGGACGCTATAGATCTATTGTGAGTAGGGGTGGTCGTTAATTGGGTTATAGTAGGTGTATCATCTGGGTGAAGCAGACCAATACAATCGTCTGGTAGGAGGTGTCAGTGTGTACCATTTCCTAGTGGGGAGGAAGGTGGTGGGTAGCGAGGAGTGAAGGAGTTGGAGTGATTTGCACTATAGATTTGTAACCCCTGTCAAGGTGTGTGTATAGGTTGTGAGGAACTTCTAATTTTCACTGGTAAATTGTTGTCTTGTAGACACTCAATGAGAGGGGTGATGACAGCAGTTGCTTTAGGGTTTAGGAGAGTGATTATCATGGTCGTGAGGAGAGAGAGCTGAAGTAAAGAAGAGTTATTACCTACAAATGAGTTAATGGAGGAGAGGGTGAGAATTTGCCATCCATTTCTTCTATAATTGTCATTGAGCACAAGGAAGAACACCCTAGCACATGTGGGGTTGGGTCAAACCCCTCAAACCCTATTTGATCGAGGAAAGAAAGCCATTTATTCCACCTTTTTTGACAATATTCACATTTTCTTTGATAATTCATATCTTTAATAATGCCAACCTTTTCCTTTTAAAACTTTAACCATGGGTTGGAGTAATGTTTGGTTAGATTCAAAAATGCTAGCTCCCCTAATTGTGATTATGAGAAGGCCAGATAATTTATTTTCTTACTTACTTTAATCATTAATATTTAAAATATAAATAACATATTAGAGTGATTCCAATGCCAAGATTCAATAAGTTCAAGTGTTAAATTGTGGATCCCCAAATAAGTCAAAATCAGGTAACATTATATTTTGGTGCACGGATTTGAAGATAAACTAATGAAGTGAAAATATGAATCAGAATTTAGTAAAAGAGGTTTTCAATTCAAAAGGATTATGTATAATATCTCAAAATTAAATCTAGTACCAAAATTTGCTATTTTACACGATCTCCTTAGTAAGTCTCCCAACAATACTCTTACTCTACAAAAAGGCATTCATAACATGGTAGCACACCTAAGACACCTTCTTGAACAAGTATCTCCACTTGATTTATAATATCAAAAAAAGAGAAAATAGAGGTAAATATAGTACATAACTATCACACATTAGGATAACAAATATAAGAGATTCTCTCACAAAAACTTTAGTATAGCATGCTCAATCAAAGAATTTCTACTTGAGGCAATACTTCATTGTATGAATTGTAAAGTAAAATACAACCTCAAACTATAGAAATAGATTTCTCTATTGCTCGATGCATACAGGTGGTCATAGAGGCCCCCCTATTTTAAGGAAAACAAGTGGAGGTAATGAGAAATATCTATTGTACACTCTCAGTAATTAAGGTAGTCATTGATATTTAGGCAAAATCATTGGCCAATGAATATTTGAGTGATTCATTCTCGACCAATTACAAGTCTGTCAAATATAAATAGCCAACAAATGTAGCTTAGTAAACTGTAAGTTGGACCGGAGGTGTCTTCATTGAATCTCAAGTTCAAATGAGAATAGACTTGAATTCTTATTCAGACTCACAACTTATCCTTCTGAATTGAAGTAAAGTTTGATTAACTAGGACTTGTTTGAAGGAAGAGTTTGACTAAGAAATGGTATGGATGTAAACAATGGAAGTTTCTTACAGGCACCACTAAATACAAACAAGCTATTCTTTGGTAGAAACATGTTCCTACAAGCATATCTATTGTAGGTCCTAAAATCTTCCATTAGTTGTCTTTTACTTGAAATGAAATATATGAGCATCACTAGTTAACTACAAGTTGCAAAATAAACATTTATGTAATATTGAACTTATATTTGATTCACTTCAACAATTTTTGAAACACTAAACAAACAAGTTAGAGAAACATTATAATAAAAATTGACTCATCAAAACATATATATGGCATGTCCTTGAACTTACAACAAGGACTCTCTAAAAACTAAAACAATCCCAAAGTCTTAGTTTGTTATATAGAAAATGTGAATAAATACTCCATGTTATGTTTGTAGTAGAAAATTCTACTCGGAGGCGATACATGAGGTTGTAGATGTTGCACATAGTAGTTTTAGGGTAAAGAGAATATGTAAAAGTCATTATGATTATGTTCAAATTGTGAATGATATCTATGAATAAATGATAAGGCCACTCTCAAAAGTAAATTACTCCTCATTTTTTGTTGAAAGAAATGAGTATCTTTAATATAGTAGCACTCTATATTATATTTGAAGTGATAATTTTATTGAGAGATGAAACCTAAGGGCCCTATGACAAAAATTAGTAATCTTAGGGCTTGTTTGGTGGGGTGTAATTATTAATGATGATGTTTTAATGTAATGATATCTAACTAAAATCTTATTTAGTGGGGGTGTAATTGAGTGCGGTTTGAAGAATTCTAATTACATTTGACTGAGCAGATTCTACAAACATGAATTTTGTACCACACCTAAAATTCCCACTATAATAAAGTTTTCAAACAGCTCACCATGCAACACGTGTAAGGAAATACAGACACGGAGTAGGCAATGGAAAAAAATTTATATGTTTGTATTCCCCATAATAGCAAGATCACATCAATAACTATGAAATAGGAAAGATGGTTTAACAAGTGTATACCTAGTCCTGGAGCAAGTCCAGCAAATACAACTCATTGCAATGCAATTATCTTCTAGTTGCTCTTGGATGGTGTCTGTGAAGCTCCTTGTCTTCACCACAGATGACAGAGTCGAACAACATCTATAGCAGCTCATGTGGTCTCTCCATGGACTACAAGTTGATGTTGCCCTCCTAGTGATGGGAAAAGGCCTCCTTACCTCTAAAGAAGTTCACACAGATCAACTAGAACTCCTCTCATTCTAGTAGAATGAACAGGAAGGAGTTGTCCCTCCCATTGGTGTACTAGTCATCAACTTGCTCTCCCACAATTGTTTCTCCCTTGTTATCCCTCCCTTTAGTAGGTAGGACTTCCTCAGTCTCTATATTGGTTACTACAACCACAGACGACAATAATTGTCAGTGGCAATTGAGTTTTGATCTGGGAAGCCCCCAATACCCCTCTATTTATAGGAGGGTTTAGGGTCTAGGTTCCCAATCTATGTGGGAGTGGAAGGGACCAGAAGTTCATGAATTTCTACAACCTACGAATCCTAAACTCGTCAGTTCCCATGCGAGTTGATTGGTTCACAGCCTGAGCCAGTCATTTCACCATTTTTCCCAATCACATATGAATTAGCAATTTCATTTCCAATTAATGCACAATATTAATTCTTGTACAAATCAAATTGAACAAGTGAAATGATCAACTTTTCTTACGAATTTGGGAAAGCTACTAGAACCTTCACATGGCATGACTAAGTTGATAGGTTCACTAGGTGAACTAGTCGTATCACCCAACCTGATCTGGTCGGTTCACTCAGTGAGACGATCAGTTGGCGCCCCAATTCATGCATAACTCATCCAATTCAATTCTAATCAACTTGATACTCCAAACAGTCATCTCAACACTTGAGCCAATCGGCTGGTAGTTCAATCAGCTAATTTGTTTCTTGAATTGAATACCTAAACACTTTAGTAATCAATCCAATCATCATTCATGATTAAACTCCTCTTCTAGATGATTTCATATGTGTGTGACCCTATAGGTCCCATATCACATTAGGAGTGAGCGTCCATAACTAGCTTATGACATCACAAGCAAAGAGCAGCGCCTAGTGACACATCAATGCTACCTAGGTGAATGGAAAGTTGGAGAACAACTTCAACCTACAATCTGTGTAAGGTGTTGCGGTGATTATATAATTCCTTTGTCTTTGATATTCAAAATGAATTCGAGGTATGGAATTGTCATCCTTTCAGTGTTCAAACTATGTTTCTTGAACCTAGAGCAGACTGTATGAGATATATGTGAACCCAATATCATATATTGATTTGCATGTGCATGCACATGCATTTCTCAGTCTCTCTTGTCAAGTGGCCAAGAATCAAACTCCATTAGGAGGGACAATCCCATCTACATCACTCATAGTCAGCCCCCATGTATCACAGCTACCCAATCATCATCTTTATGGAAATCCTTATTCTGGGTTACGTTTGATGATGTCAAAGTATACCAAATGACATGTGATGAGTGTAGTGACTTAAAGTCTAAGAATCACAACCACCACCTTCACTATGACAGATGATTGTGACCACCAATAATGGTTTCCATGTGTCATTGTCAAAGTGGGTCTGTCTGATACACTATTCCCTAAAAAGTATCTGTGTGCTTGGTTTGATATACCATATCATGACTAATGAGATTCCATAATCAACCAACCCACACTATAATCTTGTGTGTTATTGGTGTCTATATGCCTTCCATAGAAACAACTGACTAGGGACGTAATAATATGTACATACTCTTAGTATTTGTATGATCTCATTGTTCAAATCACGTACTTGAAGACATACGTTATTGAGTATTGTCATTCTCTAGACTTTCATAATGTTTTCTCATTATCTCATAACTGAGTGAAACAGAATGGACTAGAAGTTTGCCTTTATGATTATTAATCAAATCCCTTACATTATATGCCATGTCAATCATCATATGATTGGCTCTTTGGGCATACCATACCAACAGACTCCCACTTGCAGTTAGATCCAATCACTAACAAATCTCATTCTTAGTGATCTAAACATGTCCATCATGTTTTTGTTGCACAAGTGCTAATCTAGCAGGTTAGCAACATTTTATTTTAGTGTGTATATTTCATGTTCATCATCTCTTAGCTATGAGATGAAACTATCGTAATACGGTATCTGATATTACTTGCCTAACAAGTAGCTCCACTATTGTCACACTATCTCTACTCTGTCATCAATGATTGGAACATCCTTAAGTTCATCATATGAACTTCTAGATCCATATAGTGTCCTCTCATGTGTTCACAACACTAGGATACTCGGCTTCTATTTGTAAAATAAATTTAATGTCTTGTAGTTCAGAACCCTTCAAACTTACAACTCTTTTGTTAATATCAAACATATTTTATTGCGATTGTTTCTATCATTCTGAAAGCTTGCATCGGATTTACACCCAACTCTTCCTTGATGCTATGATCTAGAAACTTATCCTTATCATGTAGGCTTTCAATAGATTTCTGCCTAAAAGTGGTAATTTTAAGCTTACACCTAACTGTCTTCTGAACTGGATAGAACTTGTTCACAAAGGCTTCAGACAATGGTTGCCATGAAGTAATGCCCTTTTTAGATAGATACCACTGTAAGGCTTTATCCTTAAGGGAGAAATGAAAACCCTTCATGAGATGACATCTTGTGGTACTCTGTTCACCTTGATAGTATTATAGAGGTTTTTGAAGGTATCTATATGATGATAAGGGTTTTCTTCAATAGAATTTCCCCCAAACATTTAATTTTGAATCATGTTGATGAATCTAGGCTTCAACTTGAAGTTTGCTACTGGTATGCGAGGAAGAACTATAGGATCCCGATCATCATTGACATGGCCTGTGACCAATGAACACAGAGAGGGTTTTTCTTTAGGAACATTTTAGTCAGGGGGACTTCGTGTCGCCATTGGATTGATGAAGATAATATCTACCTCTGGATATTCAATGAGGAACTCTAGGATTGGTAAGAAATGATAATAAGCTAACTATAAGCAAAATATTGAACAAATTAGAGTCTAAGACTGGAGACGTAACCAATATTCTAGCATATAGGTAGTAAAAGGATTTGCTAATAAACTTTTTGTAAAATTTAGAAGTGATAACTAGTGCTAAGTAGACCATAGGTTCTTAAAGATTATTTGTTACCTCATCTTTGACAATGACACCAAAAGTTGATCGCTCTTTTTGTGGGTCAAAAGTGTAAACACATGTCCTAGTCAAAGAAATCAGACTTTAAATTTATACCCATCTTATAGAGATGTCCGAAACTCGATACAGAGCCCTTGTAGTAGTGCAGGTCGAACACAAGGATAAGGAGAATAATAGAGTAGGAACGCAAAACCTTGGCTTAGTCTAATCTAGCCAAAGAACAATTTTTATGGTGTTCCAATTAAGGAACAATTTAATCTAATGATGAAGCAGCCTAAATTTAGAGAAAACTAAAAGAAAGAAATAACGATGAATCGTGAAACAAGGATAAAAGATACTTGGATTAAATTTCACCAATCAGACCATCCACAACTATGTAAAACCTTCACTATTATTTTATATACATTCTCTACTTGTTTTGCAAATAGTCATAAGAAAATATATGTTCCTTCCTTCTCTCGAGGTTTGGGAAGATTTCTATCTAACGAGGTTCTCTCTCTCGAGTTAATAACTGAAAGATCAAGGAAAAACCGTATGACTTTTGTTATAAAAACTCACTCTCGTGTATCGTTTCTATCCTATAATCTAGATCTAGTTGAAATCATTCTCTCAAACAATATTCATATCAAATGTCAGAAGAGGGTAGCTAATCATCAATCGACATAGTAAAATTAGTGTATATGAACAAAACTTTAAAGAACATATGCCACCAAATAGAAAGATCAACAACTACATAGTTGGGAGGGCCAGACGGCTACTCCTAGTACAAGTTATGGGGTTTAGCCACGCATGGCCGAAGTAACAACATGAGTACAACTAGAATAAGTCATGATAAAGAAAAGAGGAAGAGGAGATTGATATAAGGGTAGGTCAAATGATTGATCTACCAACCTCTCGGCTGATATCTCGACGGTCGAGAGTAGTATCGATAGGCTTTCTCCTCATTTATCGTCTTGGCTTGAGACAAGAAGGTCCTTTAGATCAATAGTGATGACAATGGAGCTATCAAGGAGCAAGGATGATAGGCTGGATCAATAGATCTAGGCAGGTCGATAGGTCTCATCCTTCGGATCTGGAACTTGAGAAGACTTGGCGTTAACCTCTTGACACTTTGACTTCAAGGATTCAAGATGCATTGAAGTGATGCCCTGGGGGTCTATTTTTAATCTATGATTGAGGGGTCTATCGAGGTGATTTGTCCACATGTCATCAATGCATATATTGACAAGGACGTCAACATGAGATTTCATCAACAAATCTTTGTCGGTCGATAAGGTATGTCGATCTCTTCTTGTTGTCTACATGGTTCTTCTTTACATGGGATATGTCGATGTGATGATGTCGACTGTGAAGGTCGATAGGTTTGTCAAGGAGATTCCCTGTCATTTGTCTTCTAGATGTTGATTTTGTTGTCAATGTGGCTATCATTAGAACAACCGATGGGGGTATCGAGATCCTTTACTCGACAGGTGTGTTGAGGATTGGTTCGATAGCTTCAGTTCGACAAGAATCTATCAGTGTCGATGGGATGGACTGTCAATGTCTCATTGACAGAAATGAAACTCATCTTTTGCTCAACATTCCTTAGTCTAACAAATGGCTATCGAGGTTCACAATCTGACAAGTTGGTGCTTGATGAGTCTTTTGAGCTTGAGTAACTGGGTCTTTTTGTCGACCTCTTAGTGAAAGCTTATCTTATCGACCAGTTGGTCAATTGTCTGGAACAAGGTCTTTCAAACTTCATGTTTACTTGTGGATGTTTATTTGTGAATATGTGATATCTTGTTCCCACTTGCATGTGGATGTATGTGTTGTCCATTGTATGATATGGAAACATTGTATAATTCTAACCATACTTTTTACTTGCCTCTACATTTTACATGCTATGTGATTTAGTAGCACTAGAGTAGTGTAATTGCATTAGTTTTTGTTTATGGCAGATGTGTAATTTCCAACCGAGTAGATGTGTAATTTCCTGATCTTTTGGGATGGAGAGTTTACCCCATACCTGGGCAAGATGCATGATTCTTGGCTCATGTTTTATATATTTGGGAGTTTGACAGTATACCATTCTCTATCATGTTCAAGATGTATGATTCTTGGTTGCCTTTATTTTTATATTGTTCTAGGGCTATGCTTATCTGACATGCATGTAGGATGATGCTTATGGATTATGGGTTATGTGCCCTAATTTCATATGTGCTTATGTGGCACCACTTTTTATATGTTGATTATGGAAAGTATCACTTTTTTTATGATTCTTTTCTCTTGATACCCACTTGGGTGGTACTTATCTTTTCTATGGGAAGCTTTCATTTATTTGATGTCCTTTATTCCATACATTATGGGAAGATTTCATTTATTTGATGTCCTTTATTCCATGCATTGCTCAATTTACTTTTTAGTATGCACATACCAGCCTTTGCTGATGTCATCTATTTTTCTCTTCTTGATGGGATATGCCTTCAACCCTAGGTGAAGGATATGGAGGACATGGCATGAAGTTATGTACTTAGATTGAGAAGTTAAATCTTGGAGACAATCTTGATGTGGTTTAGATTTCCCTCTAGCTAGATCCTTATGTTGTACCCTTACATGTAAGTTTAAGATGTTCTTTTGTTCCCTTATGTGAAATTGAATATAGTCAATATTTTATTCCGCTGCTATACTTTGGTTTTTTTTAATACCATTTATAAGGTTTGAAAATTTTATACCCACTCCAACATATCTTTTAGGTGTGTTTGGATTGGAGGTTCTATTGTTCAAATTTTTAGTAGGGAGTGGTTCCCCTCTGGGATCCCACTCCTTACAACATGGTATCAGAGCCCATGGTAGTCAGAAACTGACTATTTTAATTTTGTCTCCCTTATTAGATACCTTGACTTAGGTAGTTAGTTACCTCTAGGTGAGATGTTTTCCCTAGACGTTACCTAAGTTTTTTTGATGATGAAAGGTTGATGCAAGGTATCCATTAGAATGATGACGTGTTGTAAACCCTAATAATGGGATGAGGTATTAGGTGATCTTACCCTCTCATATAGGTTAATGATGATATGTAACTCTTGATGCTATGGAGTTTGACTTGAGAATGAAATTAGGAAATGAGTATGAGGTAGTGGTAGGATAAGGCGATCTTATTATGGATATATTGTGACTTGGTTTTTGCATTGATTTTGAGTTCACCTTTGTTTCACATCGCATGATTTTCCAAAGAAAAATACATTTTCCATTATACTACTCCATGTACAAAATTTTCTAGATTTTATCGAAGTTTTCTTGAAATAAGTCACAATAAATATTTTGAGAAGTTTTGGTAGTGAAGCCTTAAACCTAGTGCTAACCCTAGATTGGCTTTGTGATGTGACTAGGAATATGTGGAATGATATTAAGGTGTAGTTGACCTACCTTTGTACCCTATGACTTTTTGGTTGTTTGTTGGGGTTGATAGGTTAGAGACACAAGGACTTAAAGCTCAACCCTAGTTGGTTCTAGCTTTTAGATGGATACATGGATAACATAAATCTCTAAAACTTTCACAACTAAAAGATATGTGGGTAACCCTAAATGTTGTTTTGTTTGACTTGTTAGGTGAAACCTTTTAAGGGGTGGAGAGTAGTAGGTTGTTGATGTTTGGATCAATAGATTTTGAGGACAAAATCCTTTTAAGGGGTGGAGTGTTGTAACATACTAGATCTCAAACCCTACCCTAGAAGTTTAATCTTTTTGGGCTTAGCCAAACAAGGTTGAGGTTAGATCTAATAGATGCATAGTATAGCCCTAATGAGCTAATTCATGTATAAATCACCCTAATGTAACCTAATGTTCTCACATTAGACTTATGCCAATGGAACACAAAATATGTCACCTAAAGTATATAAGGGAGTACATGATAATTCATGCTTAACAATCACATATGACTCACTTGGATGGTAATAAGAAGTTAAAGAACTTAATTGGATGAATAGTAATGATCTAATGGGCCACTAATGGGCCATACGACATAACACATGTAAGAAAGTCTCAAAAGTGAAAATAGACTTCAAATTCATAATATACTCATTAAAATAAGCCTACATGACAATTTTCATCTAATTTGGACAACCTTGAAATATTAGGAGAGAGAATACATAAAGGACATAAGTGGTAAATAAATATGATATATGACACCTAAAGATGGAAATAAAGACAAATTCATATTCAACATATCAAATATAACTTAAGGATGAAGTTTCACCTAATTTGGATAATCCTAATGTCATTAATGCATGAGGAGAGAGAAACTCAGTTTTAAGTAATAAATGTATTAAAAGTTCTCAAAAGGAAAATCTAACTTCACAATTTGAATCTACATGTCTAACTTAACTTATGTGCAAATTTTGGTTTAATTTGGATAAGTCTAGAACCCTTAATTGAGGAAAGAGAACATAAATGCATTAATTGAATGACACTTTGGTTTAAATCAAATTTAAATAAATGTCACATTTATATTCCGCCAATTTCCTATGGTTTCTCGGATTTGAATGCCATGCATATTTATCTTTATTTTCCTTCTTTTTCCAGTCCATCGGACAGTTCCCGTTTGCTTTCCTTTTTCGCGGATCTATTTGACGGCTCTAAAGCCATCTCCCCTACCCATCCTAGTGCAAGTAGGACTCATGTTTTCCACACATTAGCAGTGATTTTTCACGATTGATTTCTTCTTCCTCTTTCCTTCTCGCAACTTTTAGATTTGCTTTTCACAATCCTCATCTTTGATTTTTGCAATCCTCGTCTCTTTCCAGTTTTAGGGGTCCCTTGTTTGGGTAGGTCTCTGGTGTGCCAAGCCATAGGTGTACACACTAGCCAACAAGAGGTGACTAGATGCACTCCATGGGACTCAAACACACGTGTGGATCTTTCAAAATTTATATTAACCCCTAACACAGTCGATCACAATACTAAATAGGTCACCCGCAAGAGCACGGGGTACTATTGTAGCATAGGTGAAGGTCAAGCGTAGGGGTCGATCCTCAGGGAGAAAAGGGGGCACTAGAGCGAGGTTAGTTTGGCTAGGTTCCTACTATTTAGACTAGGGTTAAGGGTTTAAAGGTGATTTTGATTGTTAAACTACTATGAACAAACGAGCAACTAAAGGCAATGAAATCTAAGTTAACCCTAGACTAGATTAAGACTAAGTAAGAAAAGACTAAGTTAGGTATGAAAAGGCAATTTACACTAAGGCAAGCAAGAGAAAAGCAAAAGAGCAAGTCAAGAGCTAAGCTAGCAAGAACAAGGAAAAAATAGGGCAAGAAGCTAACTAAGCAAGAAAAGAGCTAATTAAGCTAAGCAAGCACAAAACTAGGGGTTTAAGCAGTAAAGTGAGGTGTGGGCTGTTTAGGGGCATGAACTTGTCAACGAGGTTGGGGGTGATAACATGCCAGCATTACTCATCCATTTAGATTATCCAAACCAAACAACTAGTTAGAGTCTAATGAATTGACCTAAGCTACTAACTGGCCATGGATGTGATGGGATATGTATAGAGGAACTAGTCCCTAACAACTCCCATTACCCTTATGAGGATCAATTGGGTTAGAGATTAGGTTCAATTCAATTAGAGTCTAATCAAGTCTAGGTTTCTAGATTAGACATTCCTAGGGAAATTAGGGGCTGAGGGTAGTAATGGGGAGGTGAAATTAGGGTTTTGGACCCCAATTCCCCCACATTCTAGTCTTGAGAAGGCTCCATGCTAATTGCACTAGAATCACCTAATCTAGCTACTTAGATCTCTCACTTAGGCTTAGGGAGATTGATTAAGATGTAGGAAGATGAGAGGCCACCTAGGGATCCAAGAATTGGACCAAGGGGCAAATCCCAAAATTGACACAAATAGTCAATTTTGCTAAAGTCCTAGGTGATTTCACACACAAACCAACAAGCAATTCATGGAGAATAAGATGCAAATAGAACATAATCATTGCCAAATGAAATTTTAATGTTTACATATCATTTTCCCCCAACATGGTATCAAAGTAACATAATTTCCCCCAAACATCCCACCAAAAGGGGCCTAGCTACTCATGGAAATGGAAAATACAAAAAGAAAGGAGAAAGAATGAGTAGAGGAGTGAAAAGCCATGATGAGATCAGTGAAGACTCCTCCTTCTCCACCTCCTAGTAGCTGTAGCTCGATCTCCCTCCTCCAAGGTAGGTGAATGGCATGGATGTATGGTGGAAAAGGGTGGAAATGGAAGGAAAGTAGGGTTTTTATGGTGGAAATGGTGAAATGGTGGTGGAATGAGGTGGAAATGGATGGAGGACAAAATGTGGAGGCTAGAGTGGTTGTAGGGTAGCTAACCTTGTGCCCCAACTACCACCTAGGTATATATAGGTGTGGGGGAAGCACTAGGTTAAGTAGGGGCAATATGGGTAAAGTAGTGCAAAAATAGGTAGGTTTTGTGAGTAGCACGATTATGGTAGATCACCATGGCCATGGTGAGTAGGGGTGAGCACAGTCGTGGTGGGGTAGAGCGATCTTGTGAATTAAAATGGTCAGATCACAAGTTGCTGGTCATTTTTGTACTGAAACGGGCACAGCTGTGGTGGTCACCACGGTCGTGGTGGGTCAAGGGTAGCACGGTCGTGGTAAGCAAGGTGACGGTGTCCGTGGTGATGTGCCATGCTCGTTCTTCAGTTATGTAGCACGGACGTGCTAGGTGGCACGGCCATGGTGGCTGTCCCTTGCACGACCATTCGCTGCATGGTTGTGGTGTTGTCTGCTGCTGCACTTGGGCTTGATTCTTTGGATTTCCTTGGACAATTTTGCTTCTATGGGTCTTTGGCCACTAGGGGTAGGTTGAGGGAGCATCAGACTTCACTTTTGGATTCTCCAAGGGTATAGAAACCCTAGGATCACTCCTTCTCTCTCTTCCATCAATCGTGGTCCAAATGCCTAAAAAACATGCAAATAATGCCCATAAGTATATTTTACACAAATATGCATATTGAGGGAAATAACATGTAATCTAACAGGTATAGATGTGATTGAAGAGCAATATGACATCAGGTGAAGCCCTAGTAGGGTTTGAATCAGTCTCCTTCTCCCAATCGATGGGTCGACAAGGTGCTTTTCCAAACCTCCCATGTTTCCTATTTTTGAGGAATTGCATCGAACCTTGAACCATCCCCCTATAAATACCTCCTCCTCCATACACCTCAGACACCCAGTGATCATCTGCAATCACCCCTTTGGCCCCGTTTTCTCTGCTACCCCCTTTCCCTTCTCTGGCTTCCAATTTTTTGGCGACGAGATTGATTGTTGACTCCTAGCATTCGTGGTGGCTTCTTGAAGCATGGTTCGACTCCTGGAGGTGTGGTTGTGCTTCTGACATCCTTAGTTTGCTCGATTAGCAAATACTGAAGAATCACCTATTTCCTTTGGTTTTTTATCATCTCTATAATTGGTGGCTTCTGGTCCATCTTCAAGTTGTGTTTTCCAACCTTTAGCTTTGGTTTTGGTTGTTTGACCTTCCTCCAGCACTGGTTTGGTCCTTCTTTGGCTCATCGTCTCTATTCGAAGATCTTGGCTCCTCCAGTAATGACAGAGATCCTATCTTGAGCTATATGACCATTTTCTCAGCGGTTTGGATCGTTGTGTTCGGCGACGTCTTAGGAACAAAGTTCCTTTAGACATCTTCATCTAGTTTTCTTTGGATTGAGATATGGAACTCAATGTTCCCTTTGCTATGCGCTGATTTTACGATTTGTTCGTGGGGGAAAAAATTCCCAAGTGGATTTGCCTCTCTACCCTCCTCTCTGACCTTTGCTTTCATTTTATTGATAAAGGGCTTTTTGGTCATTTCGTTGGACTCCTCCCTTTTGTTTTGCGCGAGCCTTGGCTGACGTGGATGAGTGGTCAGCTGAGTTGGCCATATTTGATTGGGCCAACTCAGAGCCACAACCCTCTCCCTCTCTTTCCTCTCTCTCACCTTCTGAATGCTGACTTGGCATTTTCTTAAATTTTTATTGATTGGTTTTGTAAAATCCATAATTAATTCTACACTAATCAGAAAATATGCATAAATAGGCAATAAAACGAAAAAGAGAAGATCTATCTTTTGGTACTAACCTTGTCACCTAATTCTGATGTTCAAATAAAAGTGGATATTACTGGATTAATGTAATTAGCTAATATCTTGTAACATTCATAACTAAATATCTATAAGTCAAAAAAATATAACAAAATATGTTTTGGACTCCTAATAACATAAAATAAAATATGGAACAATTTTCATAACCTAATTCATACATTAATAAAAAGGTGGTTTTTAGGGTTTGGATAATGTACATGAAATTGACACAAAATCTGTATATGTGTTTAATAGGTTCTTTGGAATCCTAGGCTTGGACCTAGATTGGACTTTGGACTCTGAAGTTGAGGTATGTTTTCATTTCCTATTATTCTATGTTGAGCAATTCACTTATATTATTCTTTCTCTTGGTCCTATGGACAATAGCCTATACACATTTCTCTTATCTTTTGTTATCATGGTTCTTGTGAACTATCTTGTTTGTGGTAATCTTGGATATACTCTTAGACTCTTATCTTATGCCTTGGTGCATGTTGGACTTATTGATGCTATGTGTCCACTGTGATGTGGATGTTTATTTATGGATATGTGATATTTTGTTCCCACTTGCATGTGGATGTATGTGTTGTCCATTGTATGATATGGCAACATTGTACAATTATGACCATACTTTTTACTTGCCTCTACATTTTACATGCTATGTGATTCAGTAGCACTAGAGTAGTGTAATTGTATTGGTTTTTGTTTATGACAGATGTGTAATTTCCTTCCAAGTAGATGTGTAATTTCCTACTCTTTTGGGATGGAGATGTTACCCCATACCTGGGCAAGATATATGATTATTGGCCCATGTTTTATATATTTGGGAGTTTGGCAGTATACCATTCTCTACCAGGTTCAAGATGTATGATTCTTGGCCATCTTTGTTTTTATATTGTTCTAGGGCTATGCTTATCTCACATGCATGCTAGATGATGTTTATGGATTATGGGTTATGTGCCCTAATTTCATATATGCTTATGTGGCACCACTTTTTATATGTTGATTATGGCAAGTATCACTTTTGTTGATGATTCTTTTCTCTTGATACCCACTTGGGTGGTACTTATATTTTCTATAGGAAGCTTTCATTTATTTGATGTCCTTTATTCCATACATTGCTCAATTTACTTTTTAGTATGCACATACCAACCTTTGCTGATGTCATCTATTTTTCTCTTCTTGCTGGGGTATGCTTCCAATCCTAGGTGAAGGATTTGGAGGACATGGCACGAATTTATGTACTTAGATTGAGAAATTAAAGCTTGGAGACAATCTTGATGTGGTTTAGATTTCCCTCTAGCTGGATCCTTATGTTGTACCCTTACATGTAAGTTTAAGATGTTATTTTGTTCCCTCATGTGAAATTGAATATAGTCAATATTTTAATCCGTTGCTATACTTTTGTTGTTTTGAATACCATTTATAAGATTTGAAAATTTTACACCCACTCCAATATATATTTTAGGTGTGTTTGGACTGGAGGTTCTATTGTTCAAATTTTTAGTAGGGAGTGGTTCCCCTCTAGGATCCTACTCCTTACAGCATGGTATCAGAGCCCACGGTAGTCGAAAACTGACTATTTCAATTTTGTCTCCCTTATGAGAATACTTGACTTGGGTATTTAGTTACCTCTAGGTGAGATGTTTTCCCTAGACATTACTTAAGTTGTCTTGATGATGAAATGTTGATGCAAGGTATCCATTAGAATGATGATGTGTTGTAAACCCTAATAATGGGATGAGGTATTAGGTGATCTTTCCCTCTCATATAGGTTAATGATGATATGTAACTCTTGATGCTATGGGGTTTCACTTGAGAATGAAATTAGGTTATGAGTATGAGGTAGTGGTAGGATAAGGAGATCTTGTTATGGATATATTGTGACTTGGTTTTCACATTGATTTTGAGCTCACCTTTGTTTCACATCACATGATATTTTAAAGAAAAATACATTTTCAATTATACTACTATATGTATAAAATTTTATAGATTTTATTGAAGTTTTCTTGAATAAAGTCACAATAAAGATTTTGATAAGTTTTGGCAGTGAAACCTTAAACCTAGTGCTAACCCTAGATTGGCCTTGCGATGTGACTAGGAATATGTGGAATGATATTAAGGTGTAATTGACCTACCTTTGTACCCTATGACTTTTTGGTTGTTTGTTAGGGTTGATAGGTTAGAGACACAAAGACCTAAAGCTCAACCCTAGTTGGTTCTGACTTTTAGATGGAGACATGGATAACATAAATCTCTAAAACTTTCACAACTAAAAGATATGTGGGTAACCCTAAATGTTGTTTAGTTTGACTTGTTAGGTGAAACCTTTTAAGGGGTGGAGAGTAGTAGGTTGTTGATGTTTGGATCAATAGATTTTGAGGACGAAATCCTTTTAAGGGGTGGAGTGTTGTAACATACTAGATCTCAAACCCTACCCTAGATGTTTGATCTTTTTGGGCTTAGCCAAACAAGATTGAGGTTAGATCTAATAGATGCATAGTATAGCCCGAATGAGCTAATGCACGTATAAATCACCCTAATGTAACCTAATGTTCTCACATTATACTTATGCCAATAATGGAACATAAAATATGTCACCTAAAGTATATAAGGGAGTACATGATAATTTGTGCTTAACAATCACATATGACTCATTTGGATGGTAATAAGAAGTTAAAGAACTCAATTGGATGAATAGTAATGAGATAATGGGCCATATGACATAACACATGTAAGAAGGTCTCAAATGTGAAAATAGACTTCAAATTCGTAATCTACTCATCAAAATAATCTTACATGACAATTTTCATCTAATTTGGACAGCTTGAAATATTTGGAGAGAGAAAATACATAAAAGACATAAGTGGTAAATAAATATGATACATGACATCAAAAGATGGAAATAAAGGCAAATTCATATTCAACATATCAAATTAACTTAAGGATGAAGTTTCATCTAATTTGGATAATCCTAATGTCATTAATGTAAGAGGAGAGAGAAACTAAGTTTTAAGTAATAAATGCATTAAAAGTTCTCAAAAGGAAAATCTAACTTCACAATCAAAATCTACATGTCTAACTTAACTTATGTGTAAATTTTGGTTTAATTTGGATAGGTCTAGAACCCTTAATTGAGGAAAGAGAAAATGAATGCATTAATTGAATGTCACTTTGTTTTAAATCGAATTTAAATAAATGTCACATTTATTTGAGAGATTGTCAACATCATGGCTATGATGATGTGTTTATCATCACTACTTTCTATGAAAGCCTTACCTCCACCGAGAGAACATCCTTAAGCGCTATAGGTGGCAGTGATTTCATGAAACATGATTTCGAAACCTCTAAAGAGATAATCAATAACATTGCAGCTCTCCAAGCAGGCTGCGATTTTGATAGGGGTTCTACAACAATCGTATTTGTCGTAAGTGATTCTCTAGATTCTAAGCGACTGGAGAAATTGAATAATAAGCTCGATAAGATGGCATCCAAAGTCTAGATAATGAAGGAAGTAAATTCCAGACACTTTACTAAGGCATATATAAAGTGTGTCACTTGTAGAGAAGGGGGTCATGGCATTCATCATTGTATTTACACTCATGAAGTAGAAGACACGCAGACTGATAATGTATCCTATGTGAATTACAAATGACCTGATCATCCTAGATTTCTTATGGGAACACCACTGTAGTGGAAAACTCATTTCAACTGAATCGACGTTCTCAAGAAATGGGAAGGGGGCAAGTCATCAGTAGAGGAACCCCACCCGGATTCCAACAAAACATAACAACAAGGAACTTTCAATGGGCAAAGGGGGAGTCTCTTTCAACAACATAAGAAGTCTATATCTAGTCTGGAATCTTTAACAGAGAAGATGGGGGAATGTATGATGAGTAACAACAACAAATTAGCAAACATGCAGACGTACATGAGCATTGTGAATACTCAAATAAGTGATCTTCAAACTCATAATCGAATGATCAATCAACAACTAGCTTCTATTTCCGCATTAATTGGAAGGTCGGAAGGACAATTTCCATCCAACATTGAACAAAATCCCAAGAAAGAAACATCAAGAATGGACACACTTTGCTCTGGAAGTTCCACTTCTGTTCCACAACATAAAGTATCGATCATTGAAGGAAGCATCAATGGCCTAGAGAAAGTCCCAGTGTGCAAAAACTCAAAAGAGGCCACAAACTCTGTCCAGTCGTTAAAGGCACCATAATTCCCACTGGAGCCCCCTATCTGCATCACTTCATCAAGGCACAACTCGATAAGATATACACCAAATATGTTGACACCATTAAGAAAATTCATCTTGATATTCCTCTCCTTGACATCATAGATGAGATGCCTACGTATGCCAAGTTCTTGAAGGATCTCATCACGAAGAAGAGAAAGAGGGGAAAAGTTGAGACAGTATACCTTATGAAAACGATGCCTTTTGTCAATCAAATATGTCGATGAAACAAAAAAATAATGGTGCCTTTACTTTTCCATTCCTCATTGGAGATTCATCAACAAGATATGCTCTTGCAGATCTAGGGACCAGCATCCATCTCATGACCTATAGTTTGGTAGCCAAGTTGGGCCGCATCGACATTATTAAATCCAATATGAGAATTCATTAGCAGATATCCCTATACTAAACCAGTTGGAATGGTAGAGGATGTACCAATCAGGATTGGGAATTTCTTCATTCCTTGTGATGTTGTCATCATAGACGTAGCGGAAGATCCCACATATCCAATAATATTCAGACGACCCTTCCTTTAAACAGCACGAGTGCTAATTGATGTGGCCAAATCAGGAAAAGAGTTGGGAACAAGTCTATCGATTTCCACATAGTCGATCATATGAGGGGCCCTTCTTCAGTAGAAACAAACTACTTCACTGATTGTTCCAATCACCTATTTGTAGAAATAGAAGAGCAAAACATTATAGTTGACCCCCTGATGCGAGCTTTAAACAACCTTGCTTTAGGATTTGATGATCTCGAGGTTTGAGAAATACTAGCATACTTGGCAACCACTGATGAAGAAGAAGAATTTTATGGAACTACTGATACAGTAAAATATGCTTCTCTTCAGCATGTACCAAAAGACGACTCAATTCCAAAACCTCTGCCAGAATTCAAACCCCTTCCTGAAGATCTAAAGTATGAATTCTTTGATGAAGAGAAGAAAAATCTGGTGATCTTTAATTCACAACTGCCTTCTGATCAACAAGAGAAATTGTTATCCGAACTGAAAACTCATAAGAAGGCTCTTGGGTATTGTATACATGATATCAAAGGTCTCAGTCTGACAATGTGCATGCATATAATAAACCTTTCTAGTGATGCAAATCCACAAGTACAAGGTCAAAGAAAATAAAATGACAAAATGCGAGAGGTTGTACGTAAAGAAGTCATCAAACTTATAGATGTTGGTATTATCTATGCTATTAGTGCCAGCAACTGGGTAAGTTTGGTTCATGTGGCCCCCAAGAAGGGTGGGATGACAGTAGTAAGAGATAGTGTAGGAAAGGAATTAGCCACTTGTACAGTGACTGGTTGGTGTATGTGCATTGACTGCAAACTATTGAATGCAGCAACACACAAAGACCATTTCCCTCTTCCTTTAATTGATCAAGTTCTAAAGAGGTTGGCACATCATTCTCACTTCTATTATCTAGATGGTTATTCTGGATTTTATCAGATTCTCGTTCATCCAGAAGATCAGAAAAAGACCACATTCACTTGTTTGTATGGGACATATGCTTTTTGACGGATGTCATTTGGTCTATGCAACACCCCTGCCACCTTTTAGAGGTGCATGTCAGCTATATTTTCTGATCTAATAGAAGAAGTCATGGATGACTGCTCTGTGTATGGGTCATCTTTTAAAGAATTTTTAAAGAATTTATCCTTAGTCCTCCAAAGATGTGATGAAAAGCAGTTAGTCCTCAACTGGGAGAAGTGCCACTTTATTATACGAGAAGGAATAGTTTTGGGACACAAGGTGCCTGAAGCTGGTATAGAAGTGGATAAAAGTAAAATATAGGCCATCTCTAAACTTCTGCCTCCCTATTCAATCTCTTCTGTCTGTAGTTTTCTAAGACATAAAGGGTATTATCATCATTTTATCAAGGACTTTTAAATATCGCAAAACTTTTGTCCAAACTGTTGGTAAAGAACACTCTATTTATCTTTGACAAAGAGTGCCAGAAGGCCTTCAATACCCTCAAAGATGCCTTGACCACTGCTCCCATTATGCAAGCTCTATATTGGGACCTACCCTTTGAAATAATGTGTGACACTATTGATTATGTGTTTGGGGCTCTCGTAGGACAAAAGAAGGACAAGAAACATCATGTTATCTACTACGCTAGCAAAACTCTTGATGAGGCTCAAATTAATTATAATACCACTGAAAAAGATATTTTAGCCATCATCTACACCTTCGACAAATTCAGATCCTATATGTTAGGTGGGAAGGTGACAATCTATACAGATCATAGAGCAATTAAGTATCTTATGGAGAAGAAAGATAGCAAACCACGTCTCCTCAAGTGGGCCCTCCTCTTGCAAAAACTTGATCATGAGATTGTTGACAAAAAGGTATCAAAGACTTTCGTTGATGATCACCTTTCTCGGATAAAGGTGGAAGAAAACAACTCACTTCCTATCAAGGAATCCTATGAAGATGAATCCCAACTTCTTATTCATTCTCTTGATCAAGTAACTCCATGGTACGCTGATTTCTACAACTACCTGGCATGCCAACAGTTTCCTCCACGGATGACCTACAATCAAAAGAAGAAATTCTTTTCTAACATCAAGAACTATTTTTGGGATGATCCCCTACTTTTCCAAAAGTGTACAGACAATGTATATCGTCGTTGTGTGGATCACGACGAAGCTCGCTCAATCTTAGAAAAATGTCACGCGGCCCACTATGGGGGACATCTTGGAGCTGAGAAGACAACTTTGAAAATCTTGAACTTTTGTTTTTATTGGCCGACTATATTTAAAGATGTGCATGCTTTCACTAAACAATGTGATGCATGATAGTGCATTGGGAACATTAGCAAACAAAATGAGATGCCCCTTGCTGAATGGATCGAAGTGGAGATCTTTGATGTTTGGGGATTAGACTTTGTGGGATCTTTCCCACCATCTTTTGGAAACAAATACATTCGATGGCCAAATAAGTCTCCAAGTGGGTGGAGGCTATACCGTCATCAACCTGTGACTCCAAGACGCACTACTACAAAAAATGGTTTTTACAACAGTTCATTTTTTCATTTTACAATGGGTGTCAACTGTTGTATTAGATCGCATGGTCTTATGGGGGGATCTTTCTACAACAGGTGTTGCACATGTTGTAATATATGTATTTTATACAATAGTTAATACATGTTGTAGATCATTGAACACACTGTTGTAATAGGGGTTTTGTATATAACATGTTGAGACAAAAGGAAAATACATCTAGACACAAGGTTTCGAACTTGAGACCACTTAAAAGTAAGGCACATCTCAAACCGCTGAACCAGTTTCATTTTATGCAACACATATATTCTTTGTTGTACATATACAACAAATGACGTGCAAACCTGTTGTGTGATTATGGTCTATTACAACAGGTAACTATTACAATAGGTGAAAGTCTGTTGTGTAATTATAGTATACTACAATGGGTTATAGTATGTTGTGTAATGATGGTCTATTAAAATGGGTTAACATATGTGACTATTACAATGGGTAGAGCATGTTGTGTAATTATGATCTTTTACAACGGGTTAGAGTATGTTGTGTAATGATGGTCTATTACAACGGGTTAACATACATGACTATTACAACGGGTTAAAGCATGTTGTGTAATTATGATCTTTTACAACGATTTAGAGTATGTTGTGTAATGATGATCTATTACATCAAGTTAGCATATGTGACTATTACAACGGGTTAGAGCATGTTGTATAATTATAGTCTTTTACAACGGGTTTGAGTATGTTGTGATATTACAATCTATTACAACAATTTAGCACATGTTGTAGTATCAGATATACTACAATGAGTTTGGCCCGTTGTATATAACTTGTGTTGTGTAAAATATATAATTCACAACACACAAATAGGATTTTTGTACAAGATATGCTAACTACAAAATAACCAACAGAACTGTTGTGTTTTTTCCGTTTTAAAAAGCATTTTATGTAGTAGTGACAGTAATGTGTTTGTTCACAAAATCATTTTCCCTAGGTTTGGAGTTCCCCACACAGTAATCAATGATGGAGGATCACACTCCATTGAAAAATAATTTGAGGCTCTTTTGAAGTGATATGGAGTAAGACATAAGTTAGCTACTCCTTATCACCCTCAGACTACATGCCAAGTAGAGGTCTCCAACAGGCAGATCAAGCAAATTCTTGATAAGATAGTGAGCAAGTCAAGAAAATATTTGTCGTCTAAGCTCAATGACGCTCTCTGGGCATATCAAACTACTTACAAGAAACCCATAGGAACCGCCCCTTATCGGCTAATCTATGGGAAAGCTTGTGATCTCCAATTGGAAATGGAACACAAAGCCTGTTGGGAAATTAAATCCCTAAACATGGATGTTAGACTTACCAAAGAAAAAAGGTTTTTACAACTACAAGAGTTGGAGGAACTCCGTCTGCACGCTTATGAGAATACAAAAATCTAAAAAGAGTGCACCAAGATTTTGCATGACTCTCATATCAAGCGAAATGATATTTCAAAAGGAGACAAGGTTCTACTATTCAATTTTTCTCTTTGTATCTTCCTAGGAAAACTTTGTTCTCATTGGTCTGGACCATTCACAGTGGTTACCATCTATCCCTCTGGAATGATCGACATTCATAGTGAGAAACTAGGGACATTTTCAGTTAATGATCACTGACTAAAGAGGTACTACAAAGATGAAGCCATCACCAGAAGGGAGGACTTGGAGTTTCCAAATGCCCCAGAAGTGGAATGAGATGTTTAATAAGTCAAGCTACTTGACTATAAACAAAGCGCTACTTGGGAGGCAACCCAAGAATTTATCTTTTCTATCATTTAGATGAGTTTTCATGATTTTGTTTTTCTTGTACAAAAACTTTTTATGGATTGTCAGATCTAAATCAAGGTGGACAAACATTTTCTTTCCTTTTAAAATGATGATTGGAAAACATTCATTTTACCGTGACCTATCAACCTAAATTCTGATCCGACATACTGAATTTTACTTAGAAGGGTTTTGAAATACCTTGTTGATCACCAAGGTCTACAATGTTGTCGTCCCATCTAGCTTGATTTATGCCGACCAACTAGTGCTAGCCTTCCCTTTTAGAATGACTATTGACATTCAGGTAATGTCGATCGACAAGCTTTCTATCGACGTTTCGGTCGACAGTCTTTTAATTTCCATCTATCAATTTCATGATCGAAAGGTTTCGAGGAGACGATTGACAAGCCAATATGGTTACACTATTGACATTCCTAGTCAACACCCTTGCAGACTGATAGCATATGTCCAGATCCAGATCTCACATCCGAATCACTTACTTAAGTTTTACTGACCTTAACTGCAGCTATAAATACTAGGCCCAGGGTTAAGAATTTCTTACCTTCTTCTAATCCTAGAGAAGAGTCGCCTCTCTGTTTACTCGATTGTTGACGTCCCAATCGACAAGCCTTCTATTGATGTCCAAGTTGACATCCTTACTTTCAAGTTCCTATCATCTATGATCTTGCCTTATTGATAGGTACATGCTCGCGTTGGTCGACATCCTTGTCGACCCTTGCAACAATGATTGTCGGTCGATGACCTTATCAACCATTTTTTTTCAAGACACGACTGTCGACCTATTTCATATTCCAATGATTGATTCACCTCTTGTCAGTTGTCTGATTGATAACGCTATCGAATTAATTTTAACTATGATCAATCGACAGCCAAATCAACTATATTGCCTTTTACATGTCGACATCACCTTCTTTAGTGCAATTCTGTCAAGGCTTGCATCAATAATAATAATCCATAGAGTTAAATCATACCTATTTTTTGCTCATTCTTTTTCTTTTACAGCGATGGCTCAGCAAGGAAACACCATCCCATCAAAGAAGGGGGAGAAGAGACCTCTCTCTAAGCAACCCACAATAGAGGGAGAAAAGAGAGTCAGGGTTACTAAACCAAAACTAGATGTTCAGGAAGGCTCACTGCTGGATCTTCCCTACCCTAGAACCTTCAAGCCTCAGAACAAAGACCATCGGTAGGCATTCAAGGTGATGAAAAGAGCAATTTTCAAACCCAATTGCTTCATCTCTTCCACCGCTCTTGAAGAAATAGGCATCCGGGTAAGAGTGGAGGAAATGTTGGCTAAATCCAATCTAGCTCACCTCTATTTCACAAAACCTCGAGCTTATGTGGAAGTTACAATGGAATTCATATCCTCTATTAAAGAGGTCTTGTCTAGGTAGCTGCAAGTCCGCATCAATAATGTTGATCATGTTCTTATTGATAAAATATTGAACAAAATCCTTTTCAGTTCAGAAGAAGAGGCTGCCAAAGCTTCTTCAGGTTTTCTAGAAAAAAAAGATTCAAGCTTCAATGCTTCCAAATATTGGGAGAGATTAACTGGCCAAAAGAAGTATCAATCTGGGCATTCCAAGGCATCAGTGGTACATTCTAGATTCTGGAAAATTATGCACAAGATCATTGTTATGGAACCGTTCTTACCCCAATCCCAATCCCACTACCTAGACAGTGGTAAAAGGATTGAAGTGAACATCCCTGAGTGGCCCAATAGGATCTCATACACTGGCATATACAATAAGAAATAATAACTCAAAAATAGGAGATTTAAAGAAAAAACTAACCCAAATATGATTTTTGCAAATTAATATTGTCATCGAGGTATATAAAGTGTGGAAGCGATCTAGTCAATGTTCCATTTGTTTTGCCTAAAATCAAGAAAATCAAAACACAATAAATGCAATTGCACGATACGCTATCAAAAACACATACAACAGTTTATAGCAAAATAGTATACTTGGCAGGACTTATATTCAAGAAGTATAACAAGCAATTTTCCAAAACAAATAATATTCGACAAGATATTTATTTCAAACAATTCAATTTTTATTATGAGTTCCCATTATGCTGGTTTGAGAAACATGCTTATATATTTTGTGTGGCTCCATTGCCCCAATGAGATGGGGCAGGTCACCACGCTCCTTCTCTCCATATGAGGTAGGAGGTCAATGTACAAGTTCCACCCTCCGAATAAGGAGGTCACTTGCACTAAATATCAACATTATCAACATTATCATCATCAATATATGGGCAGTCATAATGGGTAATGTCATTTATGTTTTCATGTTTTTCTCAAAATATAATATAGGAAAAATGGAAGACTAATCAATAGGGAACAAATGCTCAACCAAGTATATAGCCAAGTATATAATCAAGAGATACATAAAAGGTATCTTCAATACAACCAAGGAGGAGATATAATAGTGTACCTTTCACGGAAGATTTAGAGTACAGATCAACAAGTAGTAGGTCAACCCTTCGAGTCAGATCCTAAATCAAAAATATTTGGATCAAGTGTCAAGATCATGATATTTAGAAGATCATGTTTCAACATTCAAGATTAAGGTTACACTTTCCTATGACAACCTTAGGGTTAGGTCATCCACTTATAATCAGTAATATTTCAAGATGTTCAATATTATTTCAAATGTCATGTAAATTTTCGAGTGTGGATGACCTACCTAGGTTTTCTAGGATCATATGTATTAACCCTAATTTTATTATCATTATCCAAGTCATAATCAATTTCTAGATCATCATCATGATAATTAGCATCATTGGAATTCAAGATTAGATTGATAAAAAGTAGAGTCATGGATCGTACACATGATCAAGGGTTTTGTAAGATTAAGATTAATATCAAGATTACTCATTATTCATAGATATTATATTCAAGATTGAATCAAGTAAATAGAACTAGATCACTAATGATTCAAGTCGGCATTTTTGTGTCTCAAGATAATCATCAGTGTTAAATGTTAGGGTTTCTAGAGATCAAACATGATTATTGAGTCATTTGATAATTTAATTATGCAAAGATCAAAGATCTATGTATATACATGAAATCCATAAGGAATTAGTCTCCACAACTATTTTTAATAAATTCCTTGGGGTTTTGTGATCAAGATTAACTATTTATTCGTAATATTTGGAGTTAGAAATCAAGAGATATGAATTTTGCAAGAGTTTTCCATTTATTGGATTTTTTGAGTAGAGAGGGTGTAAAATACCTTAAGATAGAAAGAGGTCAACTGTTGGATTACACAATTGGATGGCTGAGATTGTACCACACATGCATGTGGCTTGCTGGTTGAGACACACCGGTTTGATTTTTGGTTTGGCCGGTTCACTCTTTGATTAGCTGGTTCAATCCTTAGTTCATTGGTTCTTTTGGACCGGGTGATTTTTCCCTGGACCGGTTGGTTCTAGGATCCCTTCCTCTTTGCTCATCACATCCTCACGAGCCCATAAACTCAGTAGAGGATGACTCACCAATGTAAGGGAGCTCAGGGCAGGAGACATTGGAGTTGTCTGTGAGATGGTCGTCCAAGATCGCCATGACCTCACGGATTGGTCAAGTGTTGAGATTTAGGGAGAGGAGGTGAGAAGGAAGAACACTCATTTTGGGTTGTGCGGCGGTGCCACACAAATAGTAGACAAATGACAAAGAAATTGGGGCTCTTTAGGGTAGTGGAGAGTGCAACGACAAGGGCTAAGGCGGTGGTTGGAGGTTCCAATCTCAAGGGGTCCTTTTATAGGGTCGAGAGGAAGGTTTTTGGGCAAACCGAGCCTTGGTTGCAGCCATGGTCACAGAAGTGAGAAGTCCAGTCAAAGGAATCATTTTTAGGGTGAAACTGATCCTTCATGGTGGTCAAACTGGGGATGGCCGAGCATGGATTTGCGACGAGAAGAGTTCTTCTCAGTTGAAAATTCAAAATGGGGTCTAGATCGATGGGTTGCTCGTCTTGGTCACATTTACGCCTCCCCACAGTCAGAGGGAGTTTGAAGATGACTCCCTGGTCATGCAATCTGGCCCTGGTCCATAGGAGGGTGGATCCAAGTGATGAGATCACCCCCGATCCTTTGCCATGGATCAATGACGTGGAAAAGCCAACAAAAAGGACAAATAAAAGGCCAAAAAAGGGGTTTTCAACAGACTAAATTCAATAATTCATAGAAAATGGTAGGAACGTCCAAATGGGGTGAAAATTGGACCACAAGTTTACAAAAATGTGGACAAATATTTAGAAAAAGTATGAGAACTAGATGATGAGGTTTTATAGACAAAATTACTTCATTGGACAAAGTGATGAATTAATCTAATTTGTGGTGTCACAATTTGTATAAAATTCATATTGATCCCCATATTTTGAATTTGAGTACCAACATTGATCAAATAGCCAAAAAAAAAATATTGGGGTCAAGAGTGAGCATAATGATGGTAAAATTGGAATAAATTCATAATTATGCCAAAATTCACTTTGTCACATCCTTCCCTCCTTAAAAAGGAATTGTGTCCCTAAACTCCAAACAACCTCAAAATTGGGACTATACAATACAAGTCATATCCTTAAATACCGGAGCATTCTCAACTATATAATCAAAATCATGTCCTCAAAATTGTCACCTCATCAATACTATTGTATAAACTTATATTGTTCAATCAAGATATCGAAAGATCATAGCTCACTATTTGAGTTCATTTTCAAGTCATGTTTCCATACTGAGAGAAAATCGAGATCAGGAGTCTAGATTAAACTTTATTGATCAAGAATGGGACATGCATTACAAAGTTTGTCATTCAAGATTCAATATTCAAATACTCGTATTTTGGTTTCTAAAAGTGCAAGTCAAGGATTTTAATTCCTATACAGACCACTGGTGTGGTCATTCACCCATTACAACCATCTAACAATATTTCCAAATTTCAATATCAATTTATTTTATCAAATATGTTCTAGGCGGTGAATGATCCAGACCTAGGTCATTTTAGGAAATTAATCATATGCATATAATCAACATTACCATCCTTAAAAATTATTACCGAGTCAACATATTCAAGATGAAAGTCACTAGCCATATAGTGGGTGATCCTGAGGTCCACATCAAGTTTCAAGATTTTGCACATCAATACCGAGAGATGAATTTTAGATATCAAGATCATATGTATAAATATTTCTAAAACTAGGTTTAGATTCCTATTTAGACCTTACGGGAGATCACTCATCTATATTCAATTTTGAGAAACAATATTCAAGCAATATTCGAGCAACATATCAAGATTTCATTACCATTGAATCCAAGGTTGATGAATGATCTAGAACTAGGTCTATCTAGGAAGTCAAACACAACCTTAGTCAGCATTATCATATTTCAAGATTGTCATTAAATCAAAATTCAAGATTGAGTATCAATATAATCTTGGAGATAACCTCTTTATTTTAGGTCAACCAATCCAAATCGGGAGAAAGGGGATATCTTTTCCAAACTCTAAATAATCAACAAGGTGAAAATTTAGAGGTAGTCATAATAGGGATGTGACCTAGGTTAGAGGAGTCATGAGTCAACTACCATCTTAATCTAGCACATTACCTACATTAGTCATTATCCATTGAGATTATTCAATGAAATCATGTTCTACAAGGTCATAAGATCAAATTCAAGATTATAATAGGGCAATAATTAATGTAAAGATTTTACAAACTCAATGTAATAGTTGCATTCCTTTCCTTTAATGATCTAGGTAGTGATATAATTTGGAAATTGAGGATTTGAATTGGGCATTCAAAGAATCAGGGCATAATAGTGCAAGATCTAGGTCCATAATCATCATATCAAAATTGATATTACAAAAAGGCATCAATAGTTAATAGGAAAACTGCTTTTTGCATCATAGTCTTACATCATTGTTATAACCTCAAATTTCCTAAGTATGTAGTGAAAGGTGTAATTATCTTTTAAAGAATAAATGAAATCTATTTTTGATTTGTGATGGATTTCGTGTGACATAGCCTTGATTGATTGATAATGGGCTTTGTTGGCCATTAAGCCCAATTGTAAAGAAAGGAGAAATTAAAAGGAAAAGTATTTAGTTAATAAAAGGAGAATATGTGAAATAGACTTATATAAGAAGATAAAGGCAAATAGATATTTCCCAAGGTGGGAATTCATGCCTTTAGGTTTTCTTGAGGTCCAAGGGACCCAAAATAACAAGATAACGACAAAGGGAAAAGAAATACTAATTAAAATTGGATTAAGTGATGGATAACTTGGGAGGGAAGGAAACCTTCCCATCCGTTAGAATTTGTTTTCCAAATTTGATAAATAGTTAGATAATGCCAATACGAAAATTTCCTTAAAATTTGAGACAAAAAGGAGCTATGTCTTAGGAGATATGAATTTCTCAAGTTATCTCCAAAATATGGAATTATTTGATAATAGGAAAATGATTTTCCTTTTGGATGAACGCGTGCAATGAGAACCGTTGGATCTTGATCCAATGTTGATCACTTATCGTCTAAGTCCCACACGGACTGGGACTCTACTAAGTTGTAGAGGGATTTTCCCTCTCAAAATCCTCGCGATCTGGAGCATTAGCAAGCCAGGACTTGTTTCCTTTGAGTTCAGGAGAAGAAACCGACGAGAACCGTCCCTACTTTGTAGGGGTTTGGTCATCATTTTAGGAAATACCCAAATCTTGCGAGCCTGCCTCAACCCTATATATAGGGGATGGTGATGGGGGTATCAGCACGCCTAATTGCTACCCTAAAAGCTGTGGCTGATTGCAAGGAGTGCTCTCATGCCTCCAATTGCTCCTTTCATCCTGACCTTCCCCCTCGTCCACCCAGGTTGCCTCACCGGAGTCCGGCAGGTTGGCGGCGGTGCTAGCATGGCTAGGACGGGAAATTGAAGGCCTCATCAGGTTTGGTGAGGTACGAAGAATCCTTCTGGATCCTCACCTTGCTCACAGGTGGCCAGCATCCCAAAGTCAACCACAAGGTTGACCATTGTAGCAGCAAGCAGCGTCGTGAGGAAGAAGAAGGAAAAGACCCCGTGAAATTACCTGAGTGCCCTCCCATCTCCTTCTATCCAGGTAAGGACATTTTGGTCCTTTGCAACATAAATCAAATATAGGCGCACAGATCCTGAGCCGTTGGATCCTCAGTGGACCGCGGACCATGGATCAAATGATCCTCATTTTTCTAAGGATTAACAAATAAATCAGAAAAAGGATTTTCTTTGTAAAAATCATATCTTTTACTAGAAAACTCGGATGAGAAAAGTTTATACATGAAAATTGATCAAAAAAATATGAGGAATAAGTTAAAAAATAGTTTGGAAGCCTAAATAAGTAACTTTTTGCAAAAGTGTATAATTTTGATGGAAAAAGTATTAATTTGTGGTTAGAAACCCTAATTGATGATAAAGGGTAGATTTAATAGTACAAATAAGTTAATCCGAGCATGGTTAACTTGTTTAATGATGAAGGTGAATATTAACCTATTTTGAAGATGAAATTGCAAGATTTAGGGTTTTTTAACCTAATATGATGGTTAATATACTTAGAAATTCTAAATAGGAGAAAAAGGAAAGAAAAGTGCTTGTAATCCGAAATTAGGGTTTCATGATGCTAAAAGATGATCTTATGATCTTTTGTGAAAGAAAGATGAGATAATTAGGGTTTGTGAGTAGTTTTATAAAATTAGGGTTTAAAATAATAAAAATGAAGTGAAACCCTAAAAAGGACTAGTAACCCTAGCAAATGACTAGGATTAATAGACCATGATGGCATGATTAATGATAGAAAAGTTGGATGCCTATTTCAGGATCAACTTGGGTGTGCTTGCTTGGTTTCTTGATTGGTTGAATTGTTTCTACATTCAAGTCATCTTGACAGGTATGTGGTTAATTATGATTAATTGCATTAGTTTCCTGAAGGTTTTCCGAATGATTAATCACATTGAATGCAACCTATCAGCTGGATGTTCATTCTTGCAAATTATAAAGTCACTATGATTATCACACTTTTAATATAAATGTGTATTCTCGCACCTACATGCCACCCTGATGGATGATGCAAAAAGTTCAAGCCCAGGAGGGAAGACCAATGGGCACCATGAGAGGTGACCCCAAACACCAAGCTTGGGAATGAGAAGGTGGTCTATGTTGCATGACTAATGGGCACCATGAGAGGTGACCCCAGGCACCAAGCTCGGGATTGAGAAGGTGGCCTTAAGTCAAACCCTAGAGAGGGTATTCCAGGGTTAGGGCAAAAGCGGTGGAGATTGACACATTGAAAATGTAAATTGACTTATTAATTACCTTGGTTGTGATAATTAGTTTGTTAGCCATTTTTGTGAACTTTTGGTTGTCCCCACATACCGGCATGTTTCAATATGCTGACCGACATTTTGTTTGTCGGCGTTTTAGGTGCAACCTTGAAATGAACAAATAGTAAAGTGATACATTGCGAAAATAAGAAATAAAGTGCAAGGAGGATTACATAGAATAGATCCAAGCTGTGGATAGAAGTAGATTTCCAAAGTTTTTAAAAGGTATGCAAATGTTTATTTTGTACCAGATTTCAGTTTAGTTGGTAGAATTTCATAATTATTATTGATTAATTGTCAAACCTTTGATCTGGTTTATTGGGATAACTGCTCTGACATCTTGGTCTCCCTTAATTGGGGGTTACCGGGAGGCGGGGTCATTACATTTGGTATCAGAGCATAGTTTCCTCAACTAATCTTTAATCATTATTAAATTTTACAAATTCTATAGAACTGAGGGAGTTATTAGAGGATTTTCCAAAAGATAGAGGTGTCTAGAAAAGGATCACGTCTGGGGGCTAGCAGTATTTTCCTCCGCACCGCTAGTCAGAATACGAGGACTCCTTGATTGTGTGACTGCCTGGCCGATGTCTTAGGATTTGACTTAAAATAAGATACCTTTAGGACTCTCTCATCTTGTTCATCTCTTCTCAACGCAAATGATGTTAAGGATTTTAAGGATTAGGATTTTCTCTCTCTTCCTCACCCTCTTGAAGTATGGGTAAAGTTGATAAGGTTTAAGGAATCCCCTACCAAATTAATAAAAGATACATAATTAAGATGTCATCGACATAAGTATAAATAGTTAAGTATAGACTAAATGTTTGTTTGTGTGCTTATGTAGATGGCTCGTACAAAGATTGTGGCTATCCCAGTTGCCACCAATGGTGGTGGGCCTCCCCGCAAGGAGAATGGGTCTTCTGAGAAGAGGAAGCAGAACCATGGTGGTGAAACCTCAAAGAAGAGAAAGAGACCTAAAGAAACTGCACATGAGGCCCACAACCCTAAACCAATACCCTTCAACAACTTTGAACAAGAGGAGGGACCAAGATATGATGAACAACATGTGTACGAGGAGGTATCCCAGATGGAGGAGGACCATGTTGGTGGTTCGGAACCGGCTATGGTAGTCCACACTACGGATGCAGTGTGGATGGAGCAACAGAAATGGCTGACTGAGGCTATCCATGCCTTATCCCTCAGGGACATAGCTAGAGATGAGAATGGAGAGACACTACCTGTTCGTCCTCGACTAGGAGCCACCATCTTGGACTTCGTCAAGATGAACATCGAGAAGTTCTGGGGATAAGATAAGTCTGAAGTGGTCGAAAAGGTGGAGGCTTGGCTGCTTGCAGTCGAGAATGGTTTCCGTATGCTCGAGGTGCAGCCCAATAAGAAGGTTCTCTTTACTGCTCACCTATTGGAAGGTGCAGCCAAGATATGGTGGGAGAACCATATCACGGGAAGAGACTTGAGTGAAGAACCTATGGCATGGACCGATTTCAAGACCATCTTCACCGCCAGATTCATCCTCGTCTCATCCAAGAAGGAAAGAGAGTTCACTAACATGACTCAAGGAAGCTCGTCAATTGCAGACTTTGGTTGCAAGTTCTGCATCCTAGAACATTTTGGTCACATGATGGATGAAGAAAGGAGGGTGGACCACTTCATAGAGCGTCTGCACCCTACCATCAAGCCCCATGTGATGGCTAGTAAGCCGAAGACCTTCTCTGAAGCCTACAACACCGCCTTAGACATGGAAAGGACGGTGATGTCTGCACAGAATCCCTCTAAGGGATACCTGGGTTTCACTGAAGGAGCTCAAGGGAAGAGGAATGAACACAAGAAGGGGTAGGGACGCAACCACAACAAAAGCAAGCATGGGCATAAAGGCAAGCCCTGTGGTCGCCTCCAGCAGTGTCGCACCTGCGGACGGACACATCCTGGGAAGTGCCATTTTGAGAAGAAGGTATGTTTTAGATGTCAGCAAGAGGGACACTTCATCGCCAATTGCCCTCAGCCCGACCCAAGGGGACCTTTGGGGTCACAACCTATGGTAGCACAACCAGTGGCTGTAGCACCTCCAACAGGAGCACTAGCCGGAGCACCCCCAGCTGGAGAGAGGAGGCAAGCTAAAGTGTTTGCCATCGACAATGAAGAAGCTCAGGCGAATGCTAATAGGCTGATCGAGAGTAATAACCCCTAGAGTTTTCCTTTTAGTTCAGTAGATCATGTAGTAGTTTTCTGATATGGCATAAACTATGTACGCCTGTTGGAAGTCATGGGACAAAATGTAAAAGCACTCTTTGATTTTGGTTCTACTAATACTTTTATTTTGATAAATCTAGCAACTATGCTTTGTTTGGATATCAAGGATTTGGGTTATGTTTAGGATGTCACAACCCTGAGTGGTCGTATGTATACATCTCTTTTGAAAAACCCCATCTTTCCAGTAAAGTATTTGAACCATGAGCTTCCCACTGACTTCATCCTTCTCGATATGAATGCTTTTGATGTAATCATCGGTATGGATTGGCTTTCCACCTACAGAGCCCAGATTGACTGTAGAGAGAAGAAGATTCATATTAGGAAAACCGGCCATCCACACTTCACCTATCGAGGAAGGAAGGATGTGATAACCAACCTTTATGTGTCCAGCTTGAAAGCTAAATGGATGATATCCTAAGGTTGTCAAGCCTACCTAGCCATAGTTACCGTACCTGAGGTTAAGGGGCGATCCTTAGAGGAAATAGAGGTGGTTTGGGAGTATGCAGATGTGTTTCTGGATGATCTACTAGGGATTCCCCCTGAGAGGGAGGTAGATTTCTCCATCGAGTTAGCTCCTGGGACTAACCCTATATCTAAGGCACCCTATAGAATGGCTCCTGCAGAGTTGCTTGAGTTAAAAACCCAGTTGCAGGAGTTGTTGGATAAAGGCTTTATCCGGCCCACTACATCACCTTGGGGAGCACCAGTCCTCTTTGTAAAGAAGAAGGATGGGTCGCTTCGGATGTGTATTGACTATCAGGTGATCAACCAGGCAACCATTAAGAACAAGTATCCTTTGCCTAGAATAGATGACCTATTTGACCAACTGAAATTAGCTCGAGTCTTTTACAAGATCGATTTGAGGTCAGGATACCACCAGGTGAGAATAAGGAGTGAGGATATACCCAAAACAACTTTTCGAACCCGATATGGACACTATAAGTTTGTGGTCATGCCATTTGGATTATCCAATGCACCTAGTGTCTTTATGAACCTTATGAACAGTGTGTTCCAGCCTTTCCTTGACTCTTTTGTGATAGTGTTCATAGATGACATTTTGGTGTACTCGGATGACCTAGCCCAACACTGTGACCACCTGGGTAGAGTCCTTGATATCCTGAGAAAGCATAAGTTTTTTGGAAAGTTTTCAAAATGTGAGTTTTGGTTTGACCAAGTCATGTTTCTTGGATACATCATCTCAGGAGGAACAATCACCGTAGATCCAGCCAAAGTATCGACAGTTAGAGACTGGACGGAACCAAAGAACCCCTTTGAGATTTGCAGCTTCTTGGGGTTGGCCGGATACTACCGTCACTTCATCAAGGATTTCTCAAAGACTACTTTGCCGATGACCATGTTAACCTGGAAGGATGTGAAGTTCGTGTGGTCTGACATATGTGAAGCTCGCTTCCAAGAGTTGAAGGAGAAGCTGACCACTACCCCAGTGTTGACTCTACCTTTTGGCAATGAGGGTTTAATGATATTCACTGATGCTTCCAAGATGGGACTTGGTTGTGTGTTGGAACAGAATTGACACATGGTTGCATATGCTTCCCGACAGCTCAAGCCCAATGAGATGAATTATCCGACACATGACCTAGAGCTAGCTTCTATTATTCATGCCTTGAAGATATGGCGACATTACTTGTACGGTGCTACCTTCGAGATCTTCACTGACCATAAGAGCTTAAAGTACCTACTGACACAGAGAGACTTGAACCTATGACAGTGATGATGGATGGAGTATATGAAGGATTATGACTTCACCATCGCCTATCATCCTGGTAAGGTGAATGTTGTAGCGGATGCCTTGAGTCGGAAACAGCTTAAGTGTGCAACTATTTTGTCCAATCAGTGGAATAGTTTGGAGGAGCTGGTGGAGTGGACTCCACAGCTGCTAGAAGATCGAGTTTGTTTAGCTAATATCCAGATTCAATCTGAGTTGATAAGTGAGATCATAGTAGCACAGTTGACCAGTGAAGAGCTAGACAAGATGAAAGGTTTTATGATGAAACCACAGACTCGTCTATCTGTGGGAGTAGATGGAGGAATCAGGTTTGAGAATCGCATATGGGTTCCGGCGGATTCATCGATAAAGGAACGTATTTTTCAAGAAGCTCATGGATCCAAATACACAGTGCACCCGGGAACTACTAAGATGTTCAAGGACTTGCAGCAGTTTTTTTGGTGGTCGGGAATGAAGAAAGACATTGCGGCATGTGTGGCCAACAGTCTTACGTGCCAAATGGTGAAGGCTGAACACCAACGACCCAGAGGGCTTTTACAGTCAATAGAGATTCCAGAATGGAAATGGGAGCAGATTACCATGGATTTTGTGGTAGGTCTACCCTGGACCAGGAAAGGTCATGATGCGATATGGGTCATGGTAGATCGTCTTACCAAGTCAGCACACTTCCTTGCCTTAAAGACCACTGCTAAAGTGACAGACCTAGCTGAGCTGTATATCCGAGAGATAGTGTGTTTGCATGGCGTGCCCAGTTCCATCATTTCAGATAGAGACCCAAAGTTTACTTCCAAGTTGTGGAAGCAAGTTTAAGAGGAACTTGGTACTAGGTTGAAGTTTAGTACCACTTATCACCCCCATACGGATGGTTATTCAGAAAGGATGATCCAGACATTAGAAGATCTGTTGAGAGCTTGTGTGCTCGATTGAGGTGTCTCATGGGAGAAGTACTTACCTTTAGCTGAGTTTGCCTACAATAACAACTATCAAGCCAGTATCGGGATGCCTCCATATGAATCTTTGTATGGGAGACCATGTCGGTCCCCACTTCACTGGGATGATGTGGGTGAGAGGACCATGTTGAGGTCAGATGAGCTCCAAGTGTATGCTGATAAAGTTGCTTTGATCAAGCAAAGGCTGAAGAGAGCCCAGGATCGACAGAAGACATATGCTGATGCAAAGTGGACTGATGTGCATTTCACTGTTGGAGAGCATGTGTTTTTGAAAATTTGACCGCTCTGAGCTATAGCTAAGAATAGAGGAAAGCTGAGTACCCAATATGTGGGTCCATTTGAAGTGTTAGAATGGATTGGTGAAGTTGCATATCATTTGGTGTTACCCCCTCAGTATATCATGATGCATGATGTGTTTCATGTGTCCAACCTAAAGCAATATGTGCAAGATCCAAGCCATGTGCTAAGCATTGAACCTATTGAGCTTCAAGGGAAGCTAACTTATCCTGAGACACCTTTGCGGATTCTAGATACCAAGGTGAAAAAGCTCAGATGCAAGAATATAGAGATGATAAAGGTTATTTGGAGGCACCATGGAGAGGATGAGGCCACATGGGAGCTGAAGGCAGACATGGATAAAGCATACCCTGATTTGTTTGTTTGATTGTTTGAATTTTGAGGGCAAAATTCCTATAAGGAGGGGATGATGTTATAACCTCAAATTTCCTAAGTATGTAATGAAAGGTGTATTTCTCTTTTAAAGAATAAATGAAATCGATTTTTGATTTGTGATGGATTTCATGTGAAATGGCCTTGATTGATTGATAATGGGCTTTGTTGGCCATTGAGCCCAATTGTAAAGAAAGGAGAAATAAAACGGAAAAGGATTTAGTTAATAAAAGGAGAATATGTGAAATAGACTGTTATAAGAGGATAAAGGCAAATAGATATTTCCCAAGGTGGGAATTCATGCATGTAGGTTTTCTTGAGGTCCAAGGGACCCAAAATAACAAGATAATGGCAAAGGGAAAAGAAATAGTAATTAAATTTGGATTAAGTGATGGATAACTTGGGAGGGAAGGAAATCTTCCCATCCGTTATAATTTGTTTCCCAATTTTGATAAATAGTTAGATAATGCCAGGACGAAATTTCCTTTAAAATTTGAGACAAAAAGGAGCTATGGTTTAGGAGATATGAATTTCTCAAGTTATCTCCAAAATTTGGAATTATTTTGATAATAGGAAAATGATTTTCCTTTTGGATGAATGCGTGCAATGAGAACCGTTGGATCTTGATCCAACGATGATTGCTTATCGTCTAAGTCCCACAAGGACTGGGACTCTACTGAGTTGCATAGGGATTTTCCCTCTCAAGATCCTCGCGATTTGGAGCATTAGCAAGCCAGGACTTGTTTCCTTTGAGTTCAGGAGAAGAAATCGACGAGAACCATCCCTACTTTGTAGGGGTTTGGTCATCGTTTTGGGAAATACCCAAATCTCATGAGCCTGCCTCAACCCTATATATAGGGGATGGTGATGGGGGTATCAACATGCCTAATTGCTACCCTAAAAGTTGTGGCTGATTGCAAGGAGTGCTCTCGTGCCTCCAATTGCTCCTTTCATCCTGACCTTCCCCCTCGTTCACCCAGGTTGCCGCGCCAGAGTCTGGTAGGTTGGCGGCGGTGCTAGCATGGCTAGGATGAGAAATTGAAGGCCTCGTCATGTTTGGTGAGGGATGTCAGAGCCTTCTGGATCCTCGCCTTGCTCGCAGGTGGCCAGTATCCCAAAGTCAACCGCAAGGTTGACCATCGCAGCAGCAAGCAGCATCACGAGGAAGAAGAAGGAGAAGACCCCATGAAATTACCCGAGTGCCCTCCCGTCTCCTTCTATCCAGGTAAGGACATTTTTGTCCTTTGGAACATAAATCATAGATAGGTGTGCGGATCCTGAGCCGTTGGATCCTCAGTGGACCGCAGACCATGGATCAAACGATCCACATTTTTTTAAGGATCAACAAATAAATCAGAAAAAGGATTTTCTTTGTAAAAATCATATCTTTTACTAGAAAACTCAGATGAGAAAAGTTTATACATAAAAATTGATCAGAAAAATATGAGGGATAAGTTAAAATGGTTTGGGAGCCTAAATCAGTATCTTTTTGCAAAAGTGTATAATTTTTATGGAAAAATTATTAATTTGTGGTTAGAAACCCTAATTGATGATAAAGGGTAGATTTAATAGTATACATAAGTTAATTCGAGCATGGTTAACTTGTTTAATGATGAAGGTGAATATTAACCTGTTTTGAAGATGAAATTACAAGATTTAGGGTTTTTTATCCTAATATGATGGTTAATATACTTAGAAATCCTAAATAGGAGAAAAAGGAAAGAAAAGTGCTTGTAATCCGAAATTAGGGTTTCATGTTGCTAAAAGATGATCTTAGGATCTTTTGTGAAATAAATATGAGATAATTAGGGTTTGTGAGTAATTTTATAAAATTAGGGTTTAATATAATAAAAATGAAGTGAAACCATAATTGTAATCAAAATATTAAAAAGGACTAATTACTCTAGGAAACAACTAGGATTAATAGACCATGATGGCATGATTAATGATAGAAAAATTGGATGCCAATTTCAAGATCAACTTGGGTGTTCTTGCTTGGTTTCTTGATTGGTTGAATTATTTCTGCATTCAAGTCATCTTGACAGGTATGTGGTTAATTATGATTAATCACATTAGTTTCTCGAAGGTTTTCCAAATGATTAATCGCATTGAATGCAACCTATCAGTTGGATGTTCATTCTTGCAAATTATAAAGTCACTATGATTATCACACTTGTAATATAAATGTGTATTCTCGCACCTACATGCCACCCTGATGGATGATGCAAAAAGGTCAAGCCCAGGAGGGAAGACCAATGGGCACCATGAGAGGTGACCCCAGACACCAAGCTCGGGAATGAGAAGGTGGTCTATGTTGCATGACTAATGGGAACCATGAGATGTGACCCCAGGCACCAAGCTCAGGATTGAGAAGGTGGCCTTAAGTCAAACCCTAGAGAGGGTATTCCAGGGTTAGGGCAAAAGCGGTGGAGATTGACACATTGAAAATGTAAATTTACTTGTTAATTACCTTGGTTGTGATAATTAGTTTGTTAGCCATATTTGTGAACTTTTGGTTGTCCCCGCTGTTGGTATGTATGACCTGAGAGCCAATCATGAGATGATTGATGGGATACATTAAGATTGATTTGATAAACATCAAAGGCAAGCTTCCAATTATTTCTGGTTAAGTCATATGAGATAGTGATAGAACAGATTGAATGTCTAGAGAATGACAGTACTCAATGACGTATGCCTTCAGGTTCAGGACCTGAACGATGAGATCATACGGATGCTAAGAGTTTGTACATTCTTGTTATGTCCCTAGTCAGATGTCATTGTGGAAGGTAGATAGACAACAATGACACACAAGACTAGATTGTGGTGGTGGTTGATGACAGAATCTCATTAGTCATGATATAGAGATATCAAACTAAACACATAGGTACTTGTTAGAGAACAAGTGTACCGGACAGACCGACCGTGTGTTTGAAACATGGAACCATGACATGGTAGTCACATTCAGTACTCACAGTGATGGTGGTGAGTGTGATTCTTTGACTTGAAATCACTACACTCAACACATGTGTCGTTGGGCGCACTTTGACATCATCAAACGCAGTCCTGAAACATGGGTTGTTATAAAGGTGATGATTGGGTGGCTTTGACACATGGGGCTTTTGAGGGGTGAGTGATAGATATGGGATTTGTCCCTCCTGAGGGAGTTTGATATCCAAGGCCACTTGATGAGTAGGATTGAGATAGGCGTGTGCACGCATGTGTGAATCAATATGTGATATTGATGGCATACATATCTCGTTCAATCTGCTCTGAGATCAAGAAAGTGAATGAACGTTGATAGTATGACTGTTCCATGCCTCGAGTTCATTCGAGATATCAATGACAAAGGAATTATACATTCACTGTAACACCATTCACGGATTGTAGGATTGAAAGTTGTTCTCCAACTTTCTACTTTCAGTTGGGTAGCACTGATGTGTGACTAGGCATCGCTCTTTGCTTGTGAAGTCATAAGTGTTATGGATTTTCAATGCCAATGTGAAAAGGACCTGCAGGGTCACACACATAGGATTTAACCTGGAAGAGGAGTTTTGTCCACAAAAAATGTTTAGATTGATTGCTAAAGGAGTTTAGTAGTTAAATTAAACACTCAATTGATTGATAGCTCAAAATCATAATGTTCAAGGTGTTGGACTGATTTATTAGAGTATCAGATTGATTGAAATCGCAATTGACTGATTCTACACAATATGCACTCCCAACCGATCGGCTCATGTGATGAACCGATCGGCTGAGCTTGGTGAACTGATCGGCTCAAGTTGTGAGTCGATCGGCTCAAGGTCAGGGTGAAACGATTGCTTCAAGTGTTGAAACGATCGATTCAAATGGTGCAACTGAGCAAGTTGGGAAAGTAGGATTGGTGAGAATTTTTCTTGTGTTTCACTTGCCCAATTTGATTGGAACAAGGATTGGTATTTGATACCAATTAGAAACAAAAGAAGGAAAGTCAATCGAGAACTGATCAGGACCACGAACCGACCGGTTCAGAATTGAACCGACCGGCTCATGGGTCCCAACCGATCGGTTGAGGTGTCAACCGACCGGCTCAGGTCCCCAACCGACCGTTTCAGTTGTGAAACGATCGGTTCAGGTTGTGAGTTGGTTGTTTTTGTGGAAAATCTTGAACCCTTATACTCCTGCTTTTAGTCCCGCATTGCCCGGGATAGAGAACCATGTCCCATGACCCTCCAATATATATAGGGGTATTGGGGGCTTCTCAAAGCACAACTCCGTGCAAACCAATTGCTCTGCAAAGTTGTTGTTCTCTCTGGTTTTGGTAACCAAGAGAGAGCCCGAGTAAGTGCTACCCGATAAGGGAGGCACAACAAGGGAAAGACAACTGCAGTTGCGACTGGTGGCAGGAGAGTGTGTTGGCGACTAGTACGCCAACAGGAGGGTGTGACTCCTTCCAATTCCTTGTGGGACAAGGAGATTGGAGTTCCAGGTGGTCCGTGTGGACTACTTCAGAGGCGGGAGATTTGTGCCGCTCAGAGGACAACTGTCAATCCCGACAGTCCCGGTGAGACCAGGAGTCGTGAGTCCCGGTGTGACCAGGAGCTGCACAAGCCGCGAGGTATTGTCGCCGAGCAAGCCTCAGGACAAGGTATGATTCCACAAACCATCCTTTCCTATTGTATAGACGTTGACGCGTTTCCTTGTTCTGGGTTTGGGGGAGAAAATTTTTGTTTCCGCTGCCTTCTCTGCCTCCCCTAAAACCCGACAATGGTATCAGAGCCACGTCAACTTCTCTATACTTTAGGGATTATCGATATGATTGATTTTGGTTTGTCGCCTTTATTTATTGCATACGATGCGAATAAAATTGGCTTTATGCATGTCCAATCCTAAATCCACAAATCCCAAATTACCTATATGATATGTTTTATTAATGCACTCGATACACGTCACCAATAAATGAGTTTTGTGGTGGATGTATAGTGTGGTTATGGCCAATAAAACCTATCTGTGTATGGTTGTATGTGGTTGCTTGCATCTCGGTCTACACACCGATCTTCTCTTTCTCCTATTTCTGATGTAACTCGAAATAATTCGAGATTTTTTTCCTACCTTTGCTCCCCTCGAATGTAACTCGAGGTTTCTCTTTTTGCAATGTAAAATAGGATAGATTTTATTTCTTGTTATGTCAAAGAACGGAGGACATCATGACGACAGCTGAGACGATCGGTTCAAGGTGTGAACCGATCGGTTGACGTTCCAGACGATCGGTTCAAGGAGTGAGCCGATCGGTTGATGATCGGTTCGAGGAGCGAGATGAGCGGGTGGCGGCCATGATGAGATGCACGATGACTAGGTGAATTGATCGGTTGAAGGATCCAACCGATCGGCTAGTGGCACCCAGCTGACCAGCATGATGGCGAGCCGATCATTCATGTGATGAGTTGATCTACTCAGAAGGCAAAGCACAGAGTTCATCTTGTATAGGTTGCATGTGATGTAGACCTAGATGACCGTGATTCCTCTTGGCTCGAGGAATCACATTAGGATGGCCATAATTATCGCTTTTATCGTTTGCATGTTTTCTGTGGGATATAGCATGTATATGATACGTACTATATATTGTGGTGATTGGATATGTATATGTATATAAAAACCAAATCCCTCATTAAAATATTAAGTCTTATATGCCTTCCATTAGCGGCACACATGAAAAACTCGATCGACCAAGCGTAGGTTACGCCAAAGCATGGTGTGCTGTCTATCTTGTGGAAGTGTGAAGGGTAGACATGTAGGTTCTGCCAAAGTAGGGCGTGTCGGCTTTTGGGTTAGACTTAACTGGTGATTCTTAGAGCATCTAAGCCCAGAGGCAAGGAATGTTCATGGCAAGGTGTTGCGCATGTTCATTCATCAAGAGTTGCATATGATGCAATTAGCATGATGGCCTACCTAAATAGTCAAGATTGTGGGTGATCAGCCAAAGCTGACTCATGACTTGATGAAATATGGATCTTGCCCACTAGAAGGTTGTACGCTGCAATCTTCCGAATTGATGGTGAGGGCTATCAATTTGAACTAAAATAGTTGGAGCGATAATTAATTAAAGGCCTAATTTTATCGTCAACTTTTCAAATCAATCAAATAAGTCAAAAATGAGTTTTTGGACTAAAATTGCATATTTCCTTTTGTATAATAAATGGTTAATCAACATAATCACTTTATTTGTGATCGGTCCTTAAGACCAACAAATTAAATGGGAATAATTCCACGACTGGTTAGGATGATGAGAAGTGTTCTCAAAGAGCGAAAGCTCTAAATCCTAGTTATACCAGAACCAGATGAACTCGATCCCACCATATCAATGGTTGAAAGTATGCTTATGGAAGCATACCAAGGAAGACATTGATGAGGAGTGCTTGATGTTGTGTTCTCTGAACTATGAGTTGTAGAGACAACATGAGACATATGATGTCTCCAAGACACTGTCCTAGTATGTCATGACAGAAGGAGATCCAGTAAGGTATTCACACACTCAATGTGATTGGGTATGTGGAAAGACCTGACTAAGAAGGATTCCATCTGAGCCAAGAGTTGGCTATTGGTATGATACTGCAAATGTTGCGAGAATCATACAATTCATGATAAGATACAACATGAACAACTTTGACAAGCGTTGACAGAGTTGTTGGACATGTTGAGGATAGTAGAGGAAAATATGAAGAAAGACTAACCCTAATCTTTGATGACATCAATGAAAGGTAAGTCTTAAGGGCAAGGACAAGGGCAAAGCAAAGAAGTGTTCTGATGCTAGCCAGCAACCCAAGCCGTCTTCAACCTCAAGGCACATGGGGAAAGAGTGTATGAGGGAATTGCCCTCTATATCTGGAAGAACAAAAGAAGATGAAGGAGGGGATGGAGATCTCCACCTAAGGTATCATGAAATGAACCGCTTCTTTATCTGAGGTATATAATACCAAGATATGGATCTATCATATATGATATGCAAGATCCGCAAAGAAGTGATGGCCTTTGTGAAAGGACCAAGAAAGAAGTACCCATCATTGGAGCAAGTGTTGTTGCCATAGATAGGAGTATCTTTCAGTTTATTTCAGCCTAAAGGGCACGAAATAGAGTTGAGAACTACTATTTCATATTTTTCCAATAGATAGAAACACTTTTTTTGCATATTGTATGACAATGATAGCAATTAATAAAGTTGATGTTTCAATCTCAAAGATATGATCTTTGTGGAAATGCCTTATTTATCTTGTGGTATTTGATATGCATAAGATAAAATGATACCTAAAAGTTATAGATAACTCAAACAATCAAATTAGCATCAATCATGAGAAATTCATTTCTAGTTTCCATGTGATGGATAAATCTAGACTCTTTTGGTTAGAGAACCAGTAAGAGACATGAATATCTTAGATATGATTAATCAATCTTCAGTAAAGGTAGTGGGAGAATGATTATCCTATTAGGTATGATACATGTGATGTATTTACATACCTATTGGAACGAATGCTAATACTTCATGATTAAGGCATGGTGATGTCTAAATCAATAAGGAATCATACTCTAAGGAGTTAGAGAATGATTATCAAATAACTGAATTCTTCTTAATAAAAGAATACCCCACACTAATAAAGGACATTGAGAATCACAAGGAGTTGTGAGTTCTTATATCCTTGACAGATACACCTCAATTATCTATGTGATGAGTTGTTCAGGTGATGAGTCAACTATCTAGATGAATATGAGGAACCGAATTTTGAGTTATGGTTTATGACCATTACATCCTAAATGACATCCATATGAACCATAAGGTATGACCTTGATGGTAGCACCCATTGGAATAAAATCCATAAGTGCGAATGAATCTTAAGTGTTAAGACACATGGATAACATTTTGAGAAGGATGATGCTTGTTGATTGCAACTTAATGACTAAGACATTTGGCATATGGATACTAAAACCGCATTCCTATGAGGAATAAAACAAGGATGTGTACGTGACACAACCTATAAGGTTTATGAATCCACTAATGCAAATGAAGTCTATAAGTTACAATGGACTAATCAATGTGATTGATTGAGTACAAGCAACTCAAAATTGGATCTTTACTTTGATGATATAGTCAAAGGGTTTGACTAATATGTTAAAGATAAATAAGGGATCTGTGATTTAGTGGGAGCGTGTTCACATTCCACATGTTGATGTGAAATGGAAATGTTCTAAAATGGAAATCCAAAAGTGGAAATTATATTTAAGGAAGATAGAGATGTTTCCTATGTGATAGGAATAGAGATCTATAGAGATAGTTCTCGAAAAATCTCTTGACCTGAAAAGAGAGAGCATACATTGGCAATCTGTACTAAAGGGTTCAGTATGCACAGATTCAGTGGGAGAAAACTTATCCATGTTACATGGAGTTAGTATCCCAAGGCCAAGTGTCCAATTCTTATGAAGAATGGGAACACTAAGAATAGATATGGATCTATCGTGTATGTAAGCATCCCATTATCTTGCATGAATCGACATGGAAAGAACAAAATGCATTCATCATCTTGTATGTAGGACATGGAAATATGATGTGCTCATCCTGATAACTCGTATGTGGGACATGACGAGTGGATGTCTGTCTACTTCCAGTAAGGGTTACTAGAATACCATAAGAACTTGATAAGTACTTGAGAAGTACTAGTTCTATGGAGATAAGGAAGAGTTCAATGTAAGGAGTAACATTGATGCGAACTTCCAAAAGGACACAAAATTAATCGCAAAATATATATATAGGATATATAAAAGTGAAAGTTTGTTGATAATTGGAAGTGTTCCAATAAAATCATTTAAAAGGAAATGTCGAGTATCTATGTGTTAGAGAACAGCAGTGGATACTATATGGATATGGAAGTTTATGAGATGAACTTATAGATATTCCGCTCATTGATGACAAGTATGGAATCCTTGATCATGCAATGTGGCTAAAGGTTAGCAAAGGAATACTAGATTGCATATTACGGCAACTCCATCTCATACGTGTGACGTACAGCGAAGAGATGAGAGACATGCAGTTAAGAACTGACTTTGGCAAGGTATTGCCATAACTCACTATGATCGCACTAGAGCAGAGTAACATGTGGGACATGTTTGAAGATCACTATGAATATGATTCAAGGGTGATTGGCTCACAGTGCAAGTGGGAGTCTGTTGGTATGTATGACCTGAGAGCCAATCATGAGATGATTGATGGGATACATTACGATTGATTTGATAAACATCAAAGGCAAGCTTCCAATTCTTTCTAGTTCAATCATATGAGATAGTGATAGAACAAATTGAATGTCTAGAGAATGACAATACTCAATGACGTATGCCTTCAGGTTCAGGACCTAAACGATGAGATCATATGGATGCTAAGAGTTTGTACATTCTTGTTATGTCCCTAGTTGGATGTCATTGTGGAAGGTATATAGACAACAATGACACACAAGACTAGATTGTGGTGTTGGTTGATGACATGAGGATACTTAATTGCAAAGCCCACTTGATGGTTTGAAAAGCCCACGTCCTCATTAGTCATGATATAGAGATATCAAACCAAACACATAGGTACTTGTTAGAGAACAAGTGTACCGGACAGACCCTCCGTGAGTTTGACACATGGAACCATGACATGGTAGTCACAGTCAGTACTCACAGTGATGGTGGTGAGTGTGATTCTTTGACCTGAAATCACTACACTCAACACATGTCGTTGGGCGCACTTTGACATCATTAAACGCAGTCCTGAAACATGGGTTGTTATAAAGGTGATGATTGGGTGGCTTTGACACATGGGGCTTTTGAGGGGTGAGTGATAGATATGGGATTTGTCCCTCCTGAGGGAGTTTGATATCCAAGGCCACTTGATGAGTAGGATTTAGATAGGTGTGCGCACGCATGTGTGAATCAGTATGTGATATTGATGTCATACATATCTCGTTCAATCTGCTCTGAGATCAAGAAAGTGAATGAACGTTGACAGGATGACTGTTCCATGCCTCGAGTTCATTCGGGATATCATTGACAAGGAATTATACATTCACTGTAACACCATTCACGTATTGTAGGATTGAAAGTTGTTCTCCAACTTTCTACTTTCACTTGGGTAGCACTGATGTGTGACTAGGCACCGCTCTTTTCTTATGAAGTCATAAGTGTTATGGACTTTCACTGCCAACGTGAAAAGGACTTGCAGGGTCACACACATAGGATTTAACCTGGAAGAGGAGTTTTTTCCACAAACAATGTTTAGATTGATTGCTAAAGGAGTTTAGTAGTTCAATTAAACACTCAATTGATTGATAGCTCAAAATCATAATGTTCAAGGTGTTGGACTGATTGATTAGAGTATCAGATTGATTGAAATCGCAATTGACTGATTTTGCACAATCTGCACTCCCAACTAGGGGTGTAAACGGTGCGGGTATGGTGCGGGTCTGGCCATACCCATACCCATCTAATTTAGCGGGTCCAGTTCCGGTTCTAGACCCGCATAATACAAAACTTGGACCCGCACCATACCCGTACCCGCAATAATAGCAGGTATGCGGTGTGGGTATGTGGGTAAGCGGTTCTATAAAACATCATATTGTTTATGTAAGAGAAATGACTATGTTATATATATTTAACACAATAAGATATTGTTATCATATAGTATATTAACATGTAATAGTTATATTAGACAATACTATATTCTATACAATAAAATTAATTGAGTAATTGTTTACATATTTGTAGTCATGATCATAACATTTAATTTATGTAGAAAGTAATGTATATTAGTAGACATTTTGATTTTAAGTTTACATATGATGTTCGTTATTGTAACTAGAATAGTTAATTCTTAGTTATATGACTAGTCTCAACCTTAGAGTAGGATATAATCTCAATAATTATATTAATTAGACTAGTAAAGTATGATATATATAACATATTATTTTAGTAGTTACTTATGTATGGCGGGTATACGGGTCTAGCGGGTCTGGGTCCAAGCATACCCATTATTGGACCCGCTTATATGCGGGTCCAAGGGTATACGGGTCCAAGGGTATGCGGGTATAAAAAATTAGACCCGTGATGGGTTTTTTAAGGGTCTGGATTTGCGGGTCCGCGGGTCTACCCGTACCCATTTACAGCCCTACTCCCAACCGATCGGCTCATGTGATGAACCGATCGACTGAGCTTGATGAACCGATCGGCTCAAGTTGTGAATCGATCGGCTCAAGGTCAGGGTGAAATGATTGCTTCTAGTGTTGAAATGATCGATTCAACTGGTGCAACCGAGCAAGTTGGGAAAGTAGGATTGGTGATAATTTTCCTTGTGTTTCACTTGCCCAATTTGATTGGAACAAGGATTGGTATTTGATACCAATTAGAAACAAAAGAAGGAAAGTCAATCGGGAACTGATCAAGACCACGAACCGACCGGTTCAGAAGTGAACCGACTGGCTCATGGGTCCCAACCGATCGGTTGAGGTGTCAACCGACCGGCTCATGTCCCCAACCGACCGTTTCAGTTGTGAAACGATCGGTTCAGGTTGCGAGTTGGTTGCTTTTGTGGAAAATCTCGAACCCTTCTAATCATGCTTTTAGTCCCGCATTGCCCGGGATAGAGAACCCTGTCCCATGACCCTCCTATATATAGGGGTATTGGGGCTTCTCAAAGCACAACTCAGTGCAAACCAGTTGCTCTACAAAGTTGTCGTTCTCTCTGGTTTTGGTAACCGAGAGAGAGCCCGAGCAAGTGCTACCCGATAAGGGAGGCACAACAAGGGAAAGACAACTGCAGTTGTGACTGGTGGCAGGAGAGTGTGTTGGCGACTAGTACACCAACAGGAGGGTGCGACTCCTTCCAATTCCTTGTGGGATAAGGAGATTGGAGTTCCAGGTGGTCCGTGTGGACTACTTCAGAGGCGGGAGATTTCTACCGGTCGGAGGACAACTGTCAATCCCGACAGTCCCGGTGAGACCAGGAGTCGTGAGTCCTGGTGCGACCAGGAGCTGCACAGACAGCGTCCAAGATCGGAGGTGAAGACTGCGCAAGCCGCGAGGTATTGTCATCGAGCAAGCCTCGGGATAAGGTATGATTCCACAAACCATCCTTTCCTATTGTATAGACATTGACGTGTTTCCTTGTTCTGGGTTTGGGGGAGAAAATTTTTGTTTCTGTTGCCTTCTCTGCCTCCCCTAAAACCCGACACCCACATACCAGCATGTTTCGATATGCTGAATGATGTTTTGTTTGTCTGCGTTTTAGGTGCAACCTTGAAATGAACAAATAGTAAAGTGACACATTGTGAAAACAAGAAATAAAGTGCCATGAGGATTAGATAGAATAGATCCATGTTGTGGATAGAAGTAGATTTCCAAAGCTTTTAAAAGGTATGCAAAATTTTATTTTATGCCAAATTTCAGTTTAGTTGGTAGAATTTCATAATTATTACTGATTAATTATCGAACCTTTGATCTAGTTTATTGGGATAACGGCTCTGACCTCTTGGTCTCCCTTAATTGGGGGTTACTGGGAGGTGGGGTCATTACGATCATGGCTTTGAGAGTTCTAATGCTTAATAATTTGATGGCATCATCATGACGTGTATCAAATAGGGTAAGAGTTTGCTTAGCTATGTTTTGAGGTTTAGTTAACAATAGGGCAACATTGACTTAATCGAATAGGGACCTCATCAACAATGAGGCATAAGGTATAGATCCTTCTTATTTCACCACATTAGAATTTTTATCATTTACCTCAATCATAGGAAACATGTAGTCTAATTTTTGTCTAAATCAAGTTTTCATGACATGAAGGGGTCATGCATGAGTATTTGATTTCAAAATTCTCATTGATCCAAAATCAATTTTTCAAACTAAGGTCAAATCATGGCATCAACTTTCACAATTTTCTAGCAGCTTTTATTTTTCCCATACATAAGTTACCCATAATCGAGAAATCATGTGGTAAATGATCATGAGAAAAGGACCACATGAGGAGATGAGAATACTACCTAAGCATAACCTACTTGGGTGGCTTAGGGTAGTCCTTAAAGAAGATATGAGATTTTAGAAGACTCCCTAAGGTTTCAATGGAAAACCTTTACGTCCAATTTTGGATCAATTAAGGCGAGGTAGCACGGGGAATCTCAGTCACTGTGAAGATAGATAGAATAAATTATGTTAGAACCCCGATCCTAGACACCTCAATTTTCACCATTATGGACTTTAGGGTTTTGGGGGTTCAAGAGACTCAAGAAATTATTTACTTAAAGTATATGGGAGTGTGTATGCTCTGATACTAACTGTCATGGAACCGTTCTTACCCCAATCCAAATCCCACTGCCTAGACAGTGGTAAAAGGATTGAAGCTCCCATCCCTAAGTGGCCCATTACAATCTCACACATTGCCATATACAATAAGGAATAATAACTCAAAAATAGGATATTTAAAGAACAAACAAACCCAAATAGGAGATTTTGCAAATTATCATTGTCATCAGAGTATATAAAGTGTGAAAGCGATCTAGTCAATGTTCCATTTGTTTTGCCTAAAAAACAAGGAAACCAAGACACAATCAATGCAATTGCACGGTACACTATCAAAAACAAGTAAAATAGTTTATAGAAAAATAGTATACTTGGAAGGACTTATATTCAAGAAGTATAACAAGCAATTTTCCAAAATCATTATTTATTCGATAAGATTTTATTTCAAACAATTCAATTTTTATTATGAGTTCCCATTATGATAGTTTGAGAAGCATGCTTATATATTTTGTGTGGCTCTATCACCCCAACGAGATGGGGGAGGTCAACAAGCTCCTTCTCTCCATACGAGGTAGGAGTTCAATGTACAAGTTCCACCCTCTGAATGAGGAGTTCACTTGCACTCAATATCAACACTATCATAATCAATATACAAACAGTCATAATGGGTAATTTCATTTATGTTTTCATATTTTTCTCAAAATATAATGTAGGAAAAATGGAAGATTCATCAATAGGTAACAGTAGCTCAACCAAGTATATATCCAAGTATACAATCAAGACATACATAAAGGGTATCTTCAATACAACCAAGGAGGAGATATAATAGTGTACCTTTCATTGACGATTTAGAGTACAGGTCAACAAGTAACATGTCTACCCTTCGAGTCAGATCCTAAATCAACAATATTTGGATCAAGGGTCAAGATCATGATATTTAGAAGATCATGTTTCAACATTCAAGATTAGGATTACATTTTCCTATGTCAACCTTGGGGTTAGGTCATCCACTTATAATCAATAATATTTCAAGACGTCCAACATTATTTCAAATGTCATGTATATTTTTGAGTGTGGATGACCTACCTAGGTTTTCTAGGATCATATGTGTTAACCCTAATTTTATGATCATTATCCAAGTCATCATCAATTTCTAGATCATCATCATGATAATTAGCATCATTGGAATTCAATATTAGATTGGTAAAAAGTAGAGTCATGGATCATACACATGATCAAGGGTTTTGTAAAATTAAGATTAACATCAAGATTACTCATTATTCATAGAGATTATATTCAAGATTGAATCAAGTAAATAGATCTAGATCACTAATGATTCAAGTCTGCATTTTTTGTGTCTCAAGATAATCATCAGAGTCAAATGTTAGGGTTTTTAGATATCAAACATGATCATTGAGTCATTTGACCATTTAAATATGCAAGTGATCAAATATATAGGGATATTAGTGAAATATATAAAGAATTAGGATCCATAAGTATTTTTAATAAATTCCCTATGTTTTTCAAATCAAGATTGACTATTTATTCGTAATATTTGGAGTTAGGAATCAAGATATATGATTTTTGCAAGACTTGTCCATTTATTGGATTTTCTTAGTAGAGAGGGGATAAAATACCTTAAAAAAGAAAGAGGTCGATCGTTGGATTATACAATCAGATGGATGAGATTACACCACACAGGCATGTGGCTTGCTGGTTTAGATGCACTTGTTTGATTTTTGGTTTAGTCGGTTCACTCTTTGATTAGCTGGTTCAATCCTCAGTTCATTGGTTCTTTTGGACTAGGTGGTTTTTCCCTAGTTCGGTCGGTTCTGGGATCCCTTTCTCTTTTCTCAGCATGTCCTTGTGAGCCTAGAAACTTGGTGGAGGATGGCTCGCTGGCAAAAGGGAGCTTGGGGTAGGAGACATTGGAGTTGGTAGTGATATGGTCGTCCAAGATTGCCACAACCTCGCGGACTAGTCGAGGGTCGAGATTTCAGAAGAGGAGGTGAGAAGGAAGAATGCCCATTTCAGGCTGTGTGAGGGCACCACACAAATAATAGATGAATGAAAAATAAATTGGGGTGCTTGAGGGTAGTGGAGAGTGCAAGGACAAGGGCTAACATGGTGGTTGAAGTTTTCTATCTCGAGGGGTCCTTTTATAGGGTCGGAAGGTAGGTTTTTGGGCAAACCAAGCCTTGGTTGCAGCCATGGCCATTGAATTGAGAAGGCCAGGCAAAGGAATCATTTTTATGGCAAAACTAATCTTTAATGGTGGTCAAACTGGGGATGATCGAGTGTGGATTTTTGAGGAGAAGAGTTGTGCTTAGTTGAAATTCAAAACGGGGTCTAGATCGATGGATTGCTCGTTTTGGTCACATTTACACCTCCCCACAATCAGTAAGAGGTTGAAGATGACTCCCTAGTTGTGCGATCCGGCCCTGATCAATAGGAGGGTAGATCCAAGGGCTGAGATCGCCCCCGAACCCTTGCCATGGATAAATGACGTGGAAAAGACAATAAAAAGGGCAAATAAAAGGCAATAAAAGAGGTTTTCAACATGCTAACTTAAATAATTTGTAGAAAATTGTAGGAACACCCAAATGGGGAAATTTGGACCACAACTTCACAAAAATGTGAAGAATATTTAGAAAAAGTTTGAGAACTAGATGATGAGATTTCATATACAAAATTACTTCATTGGACAAAGTGATGAATTAATCTAATTTGTGGTGTCACAATGTGTATAAAATTCATATTGATCACCATATTTCAAATTTGAGTATCAACATTGATCAAATAGCCAAGAAAAATATATTGGGGTCAAGAGTGAACATAATGAGGGTAAAATTGGAACTAATTCATAATTATGCCAAAATTCACTTTGTCACAATCATGGTCAATGTTCTTTTCACTAAGGCAGAGACTGGAAGCATCTATCTTGAGGAACTCTTTATACTATCTCGTATAATGGAAGGATGGAAGAATCTATCTTGAGGAACTCTTTGTACTATCTCATATAATGGAAGTATGACCTATCAACATTGGTCGCCTTCTGATTGACAAATAGTTGCTCATCATCTCAGCTACGCAAAAAGAATACTATATAGGTGGTCTCATTGGACTCATATTTCAAGCATATGGACACCTGCCCTGCGTCATTTTAAAGGAAATGTCAGGAGACAGCTTTATCGCCATCAGGTACCTGATGTTTGCTGGTATTCTGGTAAGGCATAACAACTCTAGACACTATAGGTTCACGAGAACCAAGATTTACATTCGTTTACCCAGACTGGTAGATTATGACAAAGACAAGTTACTAAATTCTGAGATGGAAATTATTGAGCTGATTAAAAATTTTCAGATGACAAATTCAACATAGCCAGGCACGTCATATGGTCGGGTCCGACCAAAGCCTATTATTACAAAGAAACCTAAGCAGCCTATGTCCAAGATATTGGAAGAAAGTGAACAAAGAAGAATAACTGAGTATGATTTGGAAGAACTACGAGTGTCACCTGAGCATAGCCCAGATTCCCCTCCAATTTCAAAAGAAGAACGCCCTCCAGTTACTCCATCATCTTCTATAAGCAAGCAGCCACAACCTCAACCCACCACAAAATGCCCCGCCACCATCCCGATTCCAGTTACTGCTATCAGCAAACCTATCTCTCTGTCACAGCAGATGGTGCATGATGTTCCTAATAGTCCACCAAGACATCATCCTCATTAAGATCACCCATCTTCTTCTCATCAAGTACCCAGATTTGAGAATCATTCTTCATTTTTCTCAGAATCCAATACAGGGTGGTGCTTTTGGTTGTGAATTTGATGTTATGCATAGGGTAACTGGTGCAATTATGACTACTTTTCCTAAACTTTGAAAGGTTGTAAAGAACATAGAAGAGAAAGTTCAATCCTTGGACACACGGGTCAACGAGCTAAGCAACATTCTTGTGCATATGGTGACCCTTCAGCATAAGCTTGACAAAATATTGAAGGTCCAACACCACCTCCTGCTCCATATGACCCATCGGGAAAAAGCCAGGTAGCATCGAGAAGAACAGAACTCCCTTCGACACCAACACCAACGAGAGCACCTTCGCAGTTCTATTGAAGCATCATCTTCACCATCTTCCTAGTCTATTGAAGGTGATTCTTATGTTGTTGGTACTATGAGTGAAGACGCTCATCACCACTCTCTTGATCTAACCTTTGGGTCATTCTGAGAATTGGTGTCCCATGTATCTGAATTTATTCTCGGCACTGCCAAACCTTTGTCAAGAGACCGCATTCCTCATATTATGTAGCCTTAGTATTTGGTCTACCTCTTTTTGATACTCCACCTATCATTAACTCTTATAAAGATCATCCATCTGAGAATATTCCTCCTTCAACCCCACCATCGTCCCAAGATACTTTAGAAAGGGACATGAAGCAGAAACTAGAAGAAGCATTGCTCAATCTGAGCCCAATATGCTTTCTGCTTAGTCTATGTATAGAAGAGGATGTATATGTTGCGGTGTATAACACACATATGGACCTCGAAGATGATGTTATCAGTCCTTTCGATGTTGAAGATGTTTCTTCTGATGACGATAATGGTGATCTATCTGTTGTTCTATCAACTGCACCTCCTCGCCTATCTGAACCAATATTTCTGGAACCTTTTTTGCCACTTCCACCTCAGCTCCCTCTGAAAATGAGTGGACTTGATCCAGATTGTTTGAAGGGAATTTCGGTTTGAGACATTTTTGTCCTACAAGACATTCTTAAGGACCAACGTAATGGTGGCCATATTGTCTATAACAACGACTCCATCACCTTGTCACGAGAAGATTTCCAAAATCTTTTTCGCAATCCTACCAAAGTTACCAGATTAATGTTCCCATCCTCACATCAACTATCATGGAGGAAGTCATGCCTAGAGATAAGGATTGGCCATGTTATAATGCAACTCCATCCTTAGCTAGCTTCTTATTCAAGAAGCATTTGAAATCTCAGGCAGTTTTAACTTTGTAGGAAAAGCTTGAATTAAAGAAAATAATAGTTATATTGTTACCTTTACATTTCATATGATTATGGCTTTTATGCTCTATACTAGATGTACACCATTAAAGTCCTTCATGTTGTTTTTAAAGAAACTCACATTGATAATTATCATTGCCTTCAAGGAAACTACACTCTGATGTTCCTCGAGTCCCCACGGGCAACAGTGGACCTTTGCTGAGAAACTCACGTGTCTACAATTTCTTTTACTTTCTTTTTCACACTCTAAGGATCGTGTATGTTGTAAGTTTGGGGGGTGTAATCCCATAAGTTAGGTATCCATTGTATCATAAACATTGCTTTGTTTCTTTTTCCTTTAATATTTTCTTTTCATAATTTCTTTATTTTCATCTGCCAATTTCAAACATGCTTATGAAATGAAGCTACAGTTGATGGAAAAACTCACTCTACAAAGATTCTAGTTTGTTCCTAAACTATTCCCTTCTACATGATATCTCAAGGAAAAATCTTTTTGTTACTGATATAGTTTTTATGTTTTCCTCTTAGCAAACATCATTTATCTTTACGATGTCATCAATTAATTCTTACAAAAATAATATAATTAATAAAGTCTTATCTTGTCAAAGGTATGTTGTCACAATAACAAAGAAAGAGCTACCTCGTGTCTTCCTCCAAATATTTTATCCCAAAAAGAGTAAGGAGTGAAAAAGAATCTGAGAGATATCCCATGAATTAGAGCTATTAAAATGGTGTAGTGATGTGCTCAAGAATGCAAATATCTCAATTTTATTTAGTCTCTACAACCACTACCTCGCTCCAATGGTGTTCACTTAAAGGTATTGCAATCCAGAGTAGTGATACTTAGGATGTGCAATCACTGCTCTAAAAACATGGTTTGGAATGCAGAGATCACTCACCTATCTAAACAGACCCTTACTTTAATGACCCAGAAGAATAAGGGAACATCCATAAGCCTTTATGCCTACCTAGTTGTTTCACATAAATACCTTGATGAGAGTGAAAGCTACTTTAAACAAAGTGACAGATATACTGGACACAAGCATGAGGCTAAAAAATAAATAAAGAAAGAAATTGTTGACAAAATGACATCTTGGATAAAGATTAGCTTTGATAAGAGGATTGTATAAAAATATGTTTTCTATAATTTCTGGATTTTATTTGACTGGTCAAAGAAATAATGCTTTCATTAGCTTGAGAACAAGCTAAAATCTAACTTTGGAGGAGTTGATAACATCAGTTTTGGTGCACTTTTAATAGCCGTTTGCATGATAAAGATCAAGAGAAATAATTTCTACATGTTTAGTTGTACCCATTTTTACACTAGTTCATTTAATGATAAAATTGTAATCCTGTGTTGATGATATTTGAAGGAATCGGGTGCAAATCCAGTGAAATTGATGAAGTCTGAAAGACCTTGTTCCAGAAAATCGACCAACTGGTCAATAAGATAAGCTTTCACTAAGAGGTCGACAAAAAGACCAGTCGACTCAAGCTTGACAGACTCATCGAGCACCAACTTGTCAGATTGAAGAACCTCAACATACATCTATCAGAGTAAGGAATGTTGAGTAAAAGATAAGTTTCATTTCTATTGATTAGACATCGGAAGTCCTTCCCATCGACATGGATAGATTCTTGTTGATTCGAAGCTATCAAACCAATCCTCGACACACCTATCAAGTAGAGGATCCTCGATACGCCCATCGGTTGTTCTGATGATAGCCACGTTGACAACACTGTCGACGTCTATAAGACAAATGATGGGAAATCACCTCGACAAACCTATCAACTTTCATGGTCAACATCACCACATCTATAGATCCCGCGCAAATAAGAACTTTGTCGACGACAAGAAGAGATCGACATACCTTGTCGATTGACAAAGATTTGTTGATGAACTCTCATGTCGACGCCCTTATCGACATCCGCATCGATGCCACGTGGATGAATCACCTTGACAGACCCCCCTATCAAAGACTTTAGATAGACCCCCATGGCATCACTTCAACACATCTTGAATCCTTAAAGTCAAAGCGTTGAGAGGATGCCACCAAGTCTTCTCAAGTTCCAAAGTCAAAGGATGAGACCTGTCGACCTTTCTAGATCTATTGATCTAGCCTATTGACCTCGCTCCTTGATAGATTCATTGTCATCACCACCGATTCAAAGGACCTTCTTGTCTCAAGCCAAGACCATAAAGGAGGAGAAAGCATGTCGACACTAATGTCAACCGTTGAGATATCAGTCGAGAAATTGGTAGATCAATCATTCGATTTACCCTTGTATCGATCTCCTCTTCCTCTTTTCTTTATCATGACTTGTTCTAGTTGTACTCTTCTCATTTCTTTGGCCATGCACGGCTAAACCCCATAACTTGGATTGGGAGTAGCCGTCAAGCCCTCCCAACTATGTAGTTGTTGATCTTTCTCTTTTTTGCATATGTTCTTTAAAGTTTTATTCCTATACTCTTATTTTACTCCATCGATTGATGATTACCTACCCTCTTGTGACATTTGATATGAATATTATTTGAGAGAATGATTTCAACTAGATCTGGACTATAGGATAGCAACGATACACGAGAGTGAGGAATTGCTATAACAAAAGTCATATGGTTTTTCCTTGATCTTTTAGTTATTAACTAGAGAGAGAGAACCCCGTTAGATAGAAATCTGCCCAGATATCGAGAACAAATATTTTTATGACTGTTTGCAAAACAAGTAGAGAACATATATAAAATAATAGTGAAGGTTTTAGATAGTTGTGGATGGTCTGATTGGTGAAATCCAATCCAAGTCTCTTTTATCCTTGTTTCACGATTCATCTTTATTTATTTCTTTTGATTTTCTCTAAATTTAGGTTGCTTCTCATTAGATTAATCCGCTCCTTAATCATAACACCATCAAAATTGTATATTGGTTAGATTAGACGAAGCCAATATTTTGCGTTCTTACTCTATTGTTCTCATGTCCCTGTGTTCGGCCCCGCACTACTACAAGGACTATGTATTGAGTTGCAGATGTCTCTACTAGCCGAGTATAAATTCAAAGTCTGATTTCTTTGATTGGGACAATCATGTTTACACTTTTGTCCAACAAAAAAGAGCAATCCAAAGTCATCACACTTCTTGTTTTCAAACTCTATTCGGATTTGCTATGTCACAGTATCATCATGATGTTCATCTCTGATATGCTGCCTTAACATAGGCTTAACCTGTAACTATGCCAACAATCTTGCTAATAAGGATACCTCCAACTTCACATTGATCTGACACAAGGATACCAATATGTCTCTTTCATGGCACACCAAAGAACACAATTGTTCCTTATCCACAGATGATGATGAGAAAGACTTTATTCTCAAAGCATCTGGCACCATAGCCTTCCCTGGATGATAGTATATGGTGTAATCATAGTCCTTGATCATCTCCATCCAGCGTATCTGCCTCATTATCAACTCCTATTTTGACAAGATGTATTGTAGGTTCTTTTGGTCGGTGAAGATCTAACACTTCTCACCATAAAGGTAGTGCCTCCATATCTTCAAAGCATGGACCAAATCTGCAAGCTCCAGATCGTGTGTAGGATAGCTCTACTCATGTTTCTTAAGCTTTCACAAAGCAAAAGAAATCGTGGTTCTTATCTTTCATCACAACACAACCCAACCCATTCTTCAAAGAATCACATAAGACTATATGACCTTTTCCTTGCTTTGGAAACACTAGCATTGGTGCACTGGTCATCTTCTCCTTCAAAAGTTGGAAGGAACAATGACACTTGTCATCCCAGACAAATGGCATGCCTTTCCTCATCAACTTCGTTAGGGGTAACACATCTATGCTGAAGTTCTTGATGAACCTTCTGTAGTAGTCTGCTAAGCCAAGGAAACTACAAACCTCTATTGATATCTTCATCTGCTCCCACTCTAACATAGACTGAACCTTCTTGGGATCTACACAAACTCCTTCCATAGATATCATATGCCCAAGGAAAGACATTTTTTTCTACCAAAACTCACATTTGTTGAACTTGACGTATAAATTATGTAGTCTGAATAAGGTCAAGGCATGTCGTAGATGTTTCTCATATTGTTAGCTATCTTAGGAGTATATAAGGATGTCATCGATGAACACCACCACAAAATGGTCAAGGTAAGGTCTAAACAGTTTGTTCTTTGGGTCCATGAATGATGTCGGTGCATTGGTTAGTCCAAATGGAATAACCATGAACTCATAACGACCATACCTAGTCTAAAATGCTGACTTGGCTATGTCATTTGCCTTGATTCACAACTGGTGGTATCCTAACCTCAGGTCTATCTTCTAGAAAATTGCATCACCCCTAATTGATCAAACACATCATATATCCACAACAAAGGATACTTGTTCTTGATCATCACCTTGTTCCACTGTCAGTAGTCGATGAACAACCTCATAGAACCAGTTGTCTTCTTCACAAAAAACATGGAAGCACCCCAAGGTGAAGTGTTGGGTCTGATAAAACCCTTCTCAAGAAACTCCTGCAACTACTTCTTCAACTCTTGCATCCAGTTGGTACCATGTTGTACGATGTCTGCACTATCAATTATGTACTAGGAACCAGATTGATCTCAAAATCAATCTCTCGAGGAGGAGGAACATTGGGAAACTCATCAGGAAACACATCCTCAAATTCATGGACTACTGGAACCTCCTAAATACTTGGACTCCTCACCTTAGTATCCACCACATGCACCAGAAAAGCTTCACACCCCTACTTCATCAACCTCTCTGCTATCATCATTGACATCAAGAATGTTGGATGAATCTTTATATCTCCTTGGAAGATCCACAAAATATCACAGTCGAATAATGTTTCCACTTTGGAACTATAGTCTAGGACCACCCAATACTTCTCCAAAATTTCCATTCCAAGGATCATATTGAATCTATGCATGTCAAGTGGTATGAGATTCACTTGAATGTTGCATCTTGAGAAAGAAAGATCACAGGAAGGACACTCCTCTCGCAACTTAGCAGAACCAACTAAAGGGTTTCTAAGAAAAGACTATCACACCTACAAATAACAGGCAAAGAACAACTAGCTATCACTTCTCTAGTGATAAAAGAGTGCATCACACCTGGGTCAGCCGAAACAGATATAAAGCATGAAGAAGACAAATCCGAATGAAATGACTCCATCTAACCTGTCACGACCTTCGGGTTGACTACTCCATATGGCTGACTCGTGTCATAGAATTGAGTCATTGCCTGTTGTTGCCCCCGTCCTCTACTGGCTTGCCCAGACGAACCAGCTTGCGAAGTCTGATTACATCCTCGACCTCCACCACTGCTAACCTATTGCTATTATGACCCTTGTTGAATCTGTCTTGGTTGTTGCATCACCTCTTCATCCTTCACTAGACATTCCCAGTTTAGGTGTCCTACTTGTCCACATTTGTGGTAAGTCTTGGTCTCATACTGCAGCCTAGACGACCTCGTTACTGACACTGACACCACACTATGAGCTTCTGTTGACGAAAAGGTACGACCTCTACCCTTACTTGGCAATCACTGAGACTGAACTGCCAACCTCTGTTGTGACTGAGGTGCTGAAAACCTAGGCTTCTTGAAGCCTTTAGATGACTATCCCTAATAACTATGATGATCGCTTCTTGGCATTAGACTCTCGCTTCTCCACAACTGACCACTCTATTAACCTGACAGACTCCACAAACATGGCAAACCATTCCCTGTTCTCTAGAGATAATACCAACTTCATCAACTCAGAGCTCAAACCCTTCTCAAAACACATGATTCTCTCCTTATCTATTACAACCATATGCGGCCAGAACCTTTGAAGATCCATAAACTTCACCTCGTATACATTGATTGTCATGGATCCCTATCGGATCTTCTCAAACTGAGAGATCTTCTCATCCAGATAGGTCTTCAGGAAGTATCATGTCACAAACTCTCATCAAAACTCCTCCCAAGTGATCACCACACCATGCTTCTTCTCCTCCTCGATGGCCCTCCAATGACCAGCACTGCCCTTTAATAGGTACACTGCAAGCTTCACCTTATCCTCTTCAGGAATATTGAGGATCTTAAAGGATTTCTCCAACTCGGTCAACCACATGCCAACATCTGCTCGATCCTCCGTACCTACATCCTCCAATGCCCCCACACACCTTAACCTCTCAAAGGTCTTCCCTTAACCTTGGGATTTCATACTGGGGACTGCTGCTCTAGCTTGGGTACGGGCATTCTATCTGCCATATGCATCATCTTGGTCATAAATTGTCCAAACATGGGCTGAAAAGTGAGACTGGCCATAGTTGTTGGGTCGAACTGAGGCACTTCTGGCAGTCCATCGTCTCGGGCCTACCTCCTGGCACCACCTCATGGTGCAGCAACACTGCTCTCAGCATGTTCTTCGTGTTCACCAGACACATCTTCTCTTCTCTTCTTCTTCTACTGCATAAGAAGAAATTATCATTAAATATGTCAGATGACATGAGAGAAAACACAAACCCTAGTCCTATGTCCCTATAGACTCAGAAAACCTAAAGATCTGATACAAATTGAACTGTGATGCCCATCCTCACACCAAAGCGAGATAACTCAAAACAAAATGTGAACTAATGCTAAACATCTAGGATTACCATAAAATAGGGAAAATTAAAATCAATTACATATTACCACAAAATAGGAAACATATTACGTTTGGGTCCACATGAAGCCACTTGTATTACATATCATGCCACAAGATGATACATATCATTGTTCACTTGGCCAACCAGCCACAACCTATTACATATGTTAACCTATTCACATATATAAGTCATATTTGTACAACCATGGCCTACTACCAAAACTTGTATTGATATACAACATCTACAAAACACCCCAAGGACCTGAGAGTATAGGGACAACACATAGGACTCTACTACAAACACAAGCAGCATATCCAACATTTAACAACTACTGCTCCTCTTGCTGCTCAGCATCAACTGCATGATCTCTACCTCGTCGTGCATGGCCACCTAAAAGATGTGGAAACCCACAAGGTGAGACCAACATCCCAAAAAGAGATATAACTCTCCTCCAGTAACTATTATTAATACAAATAAGCTAAAGCAGGAAAGTAGCATTATTATCAAGTTGAGCAGATTCAGCTAAATGATATGAGTAAGGCAATTGTCACATTTAAGCAATTCAGAGATCTACAAGTGAGCAGTAGAAAATCTTATATTTTTATAAGGAATATGAAAAACATGTATAATAGTTGATTTCTCTTACCGCAATATAAATCAATTGATCAGTACAAGAGATAAGGCAAAGGGTCATCCTATATGAGTCATTTTTATGTGACAAAGTGCATTTTTGCATAATTATGAATTAATTCCAATTTGACCCTCATTATGCTCACTCTTGACCCCAATATATTTTTCTTGGATACTTGATCATTAATGATACTCAAATTCGAAATAGGGTGACCAGTGTGGTTTTTATACACTTTTGACACCACAAATTAGGTTAAATTGTTACTTGATCCAAAGAAGTAATTTTGTCTATAAACTTCATCATCTGATGCTCTTTTTCTAAATATTCTACACTTCATTTTGAACCTATGGTCCAAATTTCATCGCAATTGGACTTTTCTACCATTTTCTTCAATTTCTTGAAATTAATGTATTGAAAATCCCTTTATTTGCCTTTTATTTGGGCCTTTTCCAAGTCAGCGATCTGCGAGTCACTTTAGGGACAAACCTTGGCCCTCAAATCATGATCTTATAGGTTGGAGGCCTGATCGAGTAACCAGGAGTTTGTCTCCTACCTCCCATTGATTGCGGGGAGGAGACAAGGCCGCCATAATGGCCGATCTCCCGCCCATGACCCTGATTCAATTTTTTGAGCGAGCAAAAGGCCTCGCCTTACGATTTTGAACTTGCCCAACCCTACTTTGTCCATCATTAAAAGTCGATTTCAGCATAAAAATGATCCTCTCATTTTCTCATCTCACTCTGGCAAGCACGACTGCTACCCTGACTCCTTTAACCCTAAATCCACCCCCTTGAAGCTATAAAAAGGCCTCCTAAGACTCGTCTCCACCTCACCTTGCTTACAACATCGCCCTTTCTCTCTATATCTTAGCCTCAAGAATCTTTAATTTCACTCCTTTCTTTTGTTGGCTCGAACAGTGGTGGTGCCCTACACATTTTGGGCATCTCGCCCTTGCATCGCCTACCCAGTGATCAAGACTTCCACCCTATTTGTGAGGTCAAATTGAGTCAAAACGACACCTTCGTTGCCAACCCCGATGCCTCCTGCCCCCAAGCCCCCTTATGCTGGAGAGCTTCCTCCACCTAGTTTTTGAGCTCATGAGGGTACTGGATGAAGGGGAAGAGGATCCCCAAACTTCCAGTCCAAGGAGGAGGTCGAACCGGTTCAACAGACCCAGTTGAACCTCTTTTTGGACCAGCAATAAAGCATTGAACCCCCCCCCTCGAACCGAGATTGAACCGGTGCATCTCAACCAGCAAGATGCGCACCTCTATGGCCAGATCTCGACCATCAATTGTGAATCTAAAGGTGTTGTTTTTCCTGTTAAGGTATTTTTATCTCCTCTCTGCTCAAAAAATCCAGTAAATAACCAAATCCTGCAAAAATGACAACTTTTTATTCCTAGCTCCAAAAATTATGAATAAATAGTCAATATTGAAAAAAAATCCAATGAATCGATTAAAAATAATATTGATACCTAATTATACATGTATCTCTATAATATCCCTAAAAATGATCTTTGATTATCCAAAATTATCCATTGACTATACTTTTTAATTAATCTTTGAAAACCCTAGTATTTGACTCTGACGATTATTTGGAAACCCTAAATTCATGACTCGAATAATTAATGTTCTAGATCTAATATGTTGGACTTGTTCAAATATTGAATGTGATTTCATGCCATAAAGTGATGACTAAGCTTGATGATGGGTTCTAGCCCTAGAATTGTGACTTGTTAATTATGTTTGTGATAAATCTTGTGAAATCCCTGATCATGACTATTGAACTTCTCCCTTTATGAAGAGATAGAAACTTTAAATATGACTTGGATAATGATCATAGTTAGGGTTAACTCATATGTTCCTAAAATACCTAGGTAGGTCATTCATGCTAGAAATAATCTTGACACTCGAATAATATTGAACATCTTGAAATTGTTGATTATAAGTGGATGTCCTAACCCTATGGTTGACATAGGAAAGTGTAACCCTAATCTTGAATATTGAAACACGATCTTATAAATATCAAGATCTTGACCCTTGATTCAAATATTATTTATTTAGGATCTCACTCAAAGGGTAGACCTATTACTTATTGATCTATACTCTAAATTGTTGGTGAAAGGTACACTATTATATCTCCTCCTTGATTGTATTGAGGACACACTATTATGTATCTCTTGATTGTATACTTGGTTGAGCTAATGTTCCCTATTGATTAGTCTTCCTTTTTACTATAAACTATTTTACTTGTTTTTATAGCATACCGTGCAATTGTATTGATTGTGTTACAACCCCAAACTTTGGGTTCCTTTGGTGAGAAATGTAATTTCTCATATTAAAGATAATTGGACAAATAATGATATAATTTGTTGTGAATAAATGGATTTCATTTAAAATATCCTTGTTGTTTGATTTGTGGGCTTTATTGGCTATTGGGCCCAATAACAAGGAAATTCAATTAAGTAATGAATAATTGAGTTGTTGAGAAAAGAAAGATGAGGTGGAAACCTCTAGAAGGCAAAAGAATGTGATCCAAGGATGGATTTCGTGCCTCTTAGGTTCCTTGGGTTCCAAGGAGTCCCAAGTTACAAAAAGAAAATAATAAGAAAAGAAAAAGTTAATTAAGTATTTCTTTATTAAGAAAGAAATTGAAAATATTGATGAAATGTGGAAAATAAGTAAAGAGAAGTATAAATGAGTTATCCTTGGTGGAATTGCGTATCCCAAGGATTCCTAATGATAAAATATATACTAATGAGGAAAATAAAAGAGAAATAAAGAGAAATCCTCAAAAAGAGATATTTTAATAAGAAATAAGAAAGATAATGTGTAATAATGCATATCGATGCATTTAAGGATAATGAGTATTTCCTTAAAAAGGAATTTCGAATTATTTGAGTTTCTTAAGGTCCAAGGAACCCCAATAAAGAAGAAATAAAGAATAAATATCAAAAATACAAAGTAAGAAGATAAATGTGTAAGGGATATGATAAAAGGACATATTCGGACCACTTAATCTTTTGTATATATTCCTTTTCATTTGGCAAAAGAAAGTTAGATAAGATGGGAACGTTTTCCCTCATTGCTTGTCAAGGAAAGGATGTTCTCAAGAGAGAAGTACAAACATATTTTCGGAATTAGTTTCTTTCCAAGCATAGATATCTCTTTGGAAAGAATCTTTCCTTTTTCTCCAAGAAATAGAGGGCTCTAAACCCAACCACACCCTCACCTATTCCATGCTACCTCGTCCTATATAAATTCTGGACTCAGAGGTACCGAGACCAGAGGGACCTGAGGCAGTACTCGGTCTTCTTACAACCCCACCTCCTTCTTGATCATGAAGGTCAGGAATAATGAGATTCCTGAAGCAACAACTGGTGATGGAACTTCGTTCACGGAGTTATGGAGTACCCTCCAAGTCAGAACGGCAACAAGGGGTTGCCTATGTGTGGAATCCCGTCGCCCAGCTGCCTGTATCCCGCCTGCATGGCCGACCGATGAGGATCGGTTGTAGATCTAAACCTCGCCTCTTCGGCCACGCCTAAGGGCCTCCGTAGGTTTGGGGGAGGGTGGTGGAGGTAAGGGGATCTTCGTCGGAGCTCCTCGAGGTCCAAGGGTGGAGGAAGGGCCGCGTCGGGGCTGAAGAACGGCGGCTAGGGCGGACGCATCCCAACGGCTCGAGGAAGAAGAAGGGCGGAAGCACGTTGGACAGAATTGCCCTCCGCGGACCAAACGAGCCGAACCTTAAGTCGAGGGTAAAGTGGTAATTCAGTTATAAAATCAAAGATGGGCCGCGTTGCATGCATGAGGTGATGTGGCGCTTGCTGATTGGCTAAGTAAGTGTTTTAATGCAAAATTCATAGATAAATATCGGTAGCTCAGTTGGGGACATGTAATATATGAATCTTGCTCAGAAAAATGAGGGGAATCTAATAAAAATATAATTGAAGCCTGATTCCTTATGAAATTTGAAAAATAATGGAAGATATCAACTTTAATGTGTTAATGGTTAAAGAACCCTATTTTGGTATGATTAAAGTGATTAGTAGGGTTTAATAGATGATTAAAGTTGATCTTAGCCTATTAATGATAAAAAGGATCATTAATATTGAAAAAGGATGAATTTGCATGTAATTAGTTTAATTTAGAGTTTCTTGTGCGTAAATACGATTTAATGGGCCTTAAAACCCTAATGTTGACTAATTCGACTATTAATGGTTGTAATTGATTAATTTCATGATTAAAATTGGAATATGATAAGTTTCAGTTATTTCGAGCATTAAAGTTCTTAATTGATGGATAAATACCCTAAATGAAGTAATTAGGGTTTTCTCATGAATAAAAAGGTGGATTAATGGCAAATCGAGTTCATATGTGATTTGGACTGTAATGAACTATGAATTGATGATAAATGCATATAATGATCTTATCATGGATTAAAAGGATAAAAATAGTAGCTTTAATAAAAAGAGGCTTAATGAGCTTAATTAATGGTTAAATATGCTTTTAATCCAGAATTGAGGAAAAGATGTAAAAATAGTTAGGGTTTATGATCAATTGTGTTAAATTAGGGTTTAAAATAATAAAAGATGAAGGGAAACCCTAATTGCAATGGAAACCCTAAAAGTTGACTATAAACCCTAAGAAGCGAGCTAGATTTAATAGATCTTAATGACACGAGTAATAAAAAAAGGAAATTGTATATTTGTTTTAGGATCTTATTGAATGCTTGCATGCTCATTGTTGTTTGGACTATTCCTGCGCCTGAACCTACATGTACAGGTATGTGGTTACGCTTATGACTACCCGAATTAGTTTTCCGGGATTTTATCGATGTTTCCATTGTGGATTGGATTAAACTGTTGGATGTATTTAATTCATGCAAAGTACAATGTGAATATGACTATCACATAAGAAATATGCCTACTAGCTCAGATCCTAGTCCCTTCTGTAGCTTTATAGATTGACCTAGTAAATGGCTACCAATGAGGGTTGGTCCATCAGGTCATTAAATGACTTAGTAAATGGCTACCAATGGGGTAGGTCCATCAAGTCATCATGAGTCAGGTATTGGTCTACCTTTGTGTAGGACCATGCGACTCCATAACCCTAGGTATTGGCTACCTGTGTGGTAGGGCCATGGGGGTAAGGATCTACCATATGAGAGAGGTGGTATCCATGTCCACTGCAGGGAAGTTACAGAGAAAGGGGATAGGCAAGGATTGAGTAGTATTGCTTAAAACGTAATCTTAGTTGTTAAATGACATTTGGTTGATTACATTGTTAACATAGTTGCACAATTATTGTTTCCCCCACATACCAGCTTCGGCTGACCGACGTTTTGTTTGTCGGCGTTTTAGGTACAAATGAAAGAACAAACAGTAAAGTGATATATGTGGAATTGAATGAGAAATAACATGCACAGGAGGAATAGTTAGATTAACATCTTCATGGATAGAAGTTTAGAAATCCCAGTTTTTTTCCAAGGTAAGAAAAGTTTTATTTTATACATGTTTTCAGTTTAGTTGGTAAAGTTTATTAATTATTACTGATTATTTGTCGAACCTTTGATCCTGTTAATTGAATAACGGCTTTGACCTTCAGGTCTCTCTTAATTGGGGGTTACCGGTAGGCGGGGTTGTTACGATTAGTATCAGAGCTAAGGTTCCTCACTTAATCTTTAATAATTATTAAATCTTACAAATTTTGTAGAACCCAAGGGAGTTATTAGAGGATTATCCGAAAGACAGAGGTGTCTAGAAAAGGATCATGACCGGGGGCTGGCAATATTTTCCTCTGCACCGCTAGTCGGAATACGAGGACTCCCGGATCTGTGTGACTGCCTGGCCAAAGTCTTAGGGTATGAATCGAAATAAGATACCTTTAGGACTCTCTCATCTTGTTCATCCCTTCTCAACTCAAATTCTATTAAGGACCTTAAGGATTAGGGTTTTCTCTCTTTTCCTCACCCTCTTGAGGTATGGGTAAGGTTGATAAGGATTAAGGAATCCTCCACCAAATTAATAAAAAGCATGTAAATAAGATGTCATGGACATAAGCTTAATAGAGTAAGCGTAAAAGGAATAGATACATGCTTAGGTCGTATGACATGAGTTGCCATTTCCCTCAGGAGAGACCTGAGGATAGACCTCCTTGGTAGGAGGATGAGTAGAGAGAGTTTGTCTTGGAGGTAGAGACCTCCATTAAAGGTAGAGACCTAGCTCATCCTTTGAGGATGATGGTAATCCTAACCCTAAGTGAAGGTTAGAGAGAGAGATGACATGATGATTTAGATGTCATGATTGACCGAGTGTTTGGTTGGTCATGCCTTTGGGATGCCATAAGAGGGTAGATGATCTAGTACCTTTGGCGACCCAACCCTGGAGAGGGTCGTGCATGCCATAGCAAAGGATAGCTCCTTCATGGATGAGGTTAGAGAACCTATAGTTACCCTATGGGCTTAGGCAAGTAGGGTATAGCTTGATGAAATCCTAGTTAAGAGATCATGATGGATGGCTTATGAAAGGGGTATGAATAATCTTGAGCCAAACATGAGTTGAGCATAGGCTTCAACCACATAGGGGTTTGCTTGAGAGCATGAGCCTTCATTGAGACGGGACCTCTAGTAGGTATGGTTGGAAGTGGAATTAGCTCTAGAGAGAGGAAGCAGAACCCCAACAGGGAGGTTGGAAGCCTAAAACCCCAAAACTTAAGGAACAGTGGGAGTTGAGGATGATGCGACCTAAGTGGATGATAGTGGTTGCCTTATACCTGACCCCTGGAGGCTGTTGATGTCTTCGTTATCTTGAGAGGAACCAAACCCTGGAGAGAGGATGATGCTTCTGGTACCTATGGTATAAGTGAGAGTGCTTTAGACCCTGAGGAGGTTTAAGTAACTAGTTGAGAGGCTTTATACCTAGTTGGTTGTCCTGGAAGAGGACTCAAATCCGAAGTGTTGCTCGAGTAGAAGGATCATGGAAGTACATGACATACCTTGGACATGCATGATTCGTGGTTAGGAAATTGAGCATGCAAGTTGGATACCCAAAAGTGAACCTAGGGTTCCTAGGCCTAAGAGGGGAAGCAGTGTACCTGATGCTCATGATAAGATTTGAGTCTCAATAGTTTCGAGCATGGTACTCCTCATGTGTAGAGGTAAAGGAAACCCCTTAAGTTAAGGGTATGGTTGATGAATCCCTCACAACTAAGTTGATGACATGAGAAGGTATAATCTCGATCCAGCATTGAGGAAAGAGAACAAGTATGACCTAGCATAGTTAATAGGTGGTCTTCTTGTGCCTTAGTAGCTGTTGGGTTAGGCATGCTCATGAGAATGTAAACCCTAAGGATGCTTGTGACCTTTGTTATCAAGGTGTAGTTTCCTCCCATCCTGAGAGAGCGACCCTTTGGTAGGGAGTTTACCAGTTTGGTTGGTGTTGAGGAAACCTAAGGAGGTTTCATAGGATCCTAAGAAGCTAGGTGAAGAGTACATGGCATGAACCTATAGACCCATAGATATCCATCTCTATGTGCATGCGGATGTGTTGCCATGGAGGTAACCGGTATGGGGCCTGACCAAGATAGGCAGGTTGCCATGATCCCTATGAAAGGATGAAAGTCAGTCATGAATGCAGAGAGAGATGATGAAGGCTTAGGTAAGGTTCTAAGTTGGACATGTACTATGTTAGAATCCTAATTCTATCCAAGGTTCAGGTAGGGATAAGACCGATGGAAGGAGTCGTCTAATTCCCTAGTTGCACATGACCATGGGGTCGGGAGGTAACAACTATCATTGTCTGAGGGCCATGGGTTGGGAGATTGATCACCTTCATGAACTCATGGGACCCAAAGGGCAGATGAGTAGGGCACTCTCTGATGCATAAGGGAAAAGGGATGACCCCAAAAGTGTCGGCTCCCTATAGACCTAGAGGAGATGACCTAGGATTATGCTTGGACCAAGTAAGTCCAAGACCAGTTTTCCCTGGAAGTAGTGTGGATATCATGATGTTTGTGATATAGAGACATAAGTTACATGTTTCAACTTGGATTTGAAAGTGTACGGGCAAGGTGGGCTGTACCATCTCTACTCTTAGAACAGGAAGAACTCTGTATTTGGACTGCAGCCAAATGCTTATTTCTTCTTGTTATGGGAGTGAGAGATAGAACAGTACGCATGCCTTACACTAAGGATAAAGATGATGCAAGTTGGAACGTAGCTACAAGGTATGATGATAGAGATGATAACATACCCTGGTAAAGTGAATGACACATGGATGGTTTGCAAACACTAAGAGAGGTAGTGTAGTCAGCTTATGAGGATGTTTTATCAGGAACTATGTGGAATTTGCAAGTTAACCAAAGTCGAGTTCGATCACAGTGAGGATGAGCTCAGAGCTTCTTGATAGACTTAGAGTTTAAGATGAGATGATAAGTATAATACATGGAGGTGTATGTTACCTAACACCTAAGAAGTGGCAATGAATGCTCTGGTTGAGATATAGTGCCTAGCTTAGCTGGAAGCTAGAAGAAGTTGAGGTTGTTTGACTAACCCTATGTTTGGAAAGAGGATGTGTTTTAACACACAGAGGTAACAAGATATGTTGAACAAGTTAATGGATTGATGTAGTAAAAGGATGGTGATAGAACCTCAGATACACTTCTTTGGATAGGAAGATAATAAAACCCTTTTGAGAGTGGTTTAGGGTTTCCGAGGTATCAAGCTTGAGGAATCATAACATTACAGGAGGACATGATATACATTGGTACTACAAAGATAGTAAGTGATGGTAGCATTCTGGATGCTTAGAATAAAGTTGCATGTAGCATGTGACCATGCAAGCCAGGAGGTGAAGGACGAACACCATTAACCCAGTACATGGATATAAAGTATAAAGAGTTCTCGAGAGGGAATGGGAGTGCATCACTATGCATGTTGTGAGTCTCTCCTAGACCAAGAAGGTCAAGATACAATATGGGTTATGGTAGATCGCCTTACCTAGATGACATGAGAAAGGAAGAGTTCTGCCAAGGGACAGATCTGGTTGAACTACATATGAAAAGAGACGGTTCAACTACACCGTGATGCGAACTCAAAAGTTCTTGATGTGACCTAAAGGTTTACTTCCATGTGGTGGAAGTAGGTGCATGAAGAACTCGTCTTTAGTACTGCTTAGCACCCCATACTAATGGTTAGTATGATCCAGACTAGAGGGTCTGATGAGAGTATGTGTGCTCATTCAGGGTGATACAAAGAGACAGTTCTTAAGATGTGATGTTAACCACCATAACCTTTATCGGGATGCAAGAAGTCTTATAGAGAGGATGTGTCAGACACCACTTCATTAAGATGATGTTGGTGAAGGAGGCCTCACGAAGGTCAGAAACAAACCACAGTGTGTGCAGATGAAGTCGCTTTGATCGTGCAATGGCTGAGAGAGAGGGCCTAGGTGACATGAGTCACAAGCTGATGCAAAGCAGACTGACTTGCAGTTCACTATGGGAGAATATGTGATGTGAAAATCCGACCCCTCTAAGCTTCAGCTGAGGAAGCTGAGTCCCCGATATATGGGTCCATTTGAGAAGGATTTGTGGAGATGGTTGTGTTTAGCCTTGCCCCTCAGGATAACATGATGTGCAATGTGTTCCATGAGTCCGATCTAGAGCACTATGTGAGGTATCCAAGCCATGTGTTGAGCCCTGAACCTATTCAGCTTTTGAGAGGTTGAAATGTCCTGAGTCACCTATGAGGGTACAATATACCAAGGTAAGAAAGAACTTAGATGGAAGAATATGAAATAATGAAGGTTCTTGGGAAGCACCATGGGAAAGGTGAAGCCACATGGGAGCCCTGATGGACATAAGAAAGGCTTATCCTGAATTGTTTGTTTGCTTGATGGAATTTTGAGGACAAAATTCTTATAAGAGGGGAAGGATGTTACAACCCCAAACTTTGGGTTCCTTTGGTGAGAAATGTAATTTCTCATATTAAAGATATTTGGACAAATAATGATATAATTTGTTGTGAATAAATGGATTTCATTTAAAATAGCCTTGTTGTTTGATTTGTGGGCTTTATTGGCTATTGGGCCCAATAACAAGGAAATTCAATTAAGTAATGAATAATTGAGTTGTTGAGAAAAGAAAGATGAGGTGGAAACCTCTAGAAGGCAAAAGAATGTGATCCAAGGATGGATTTCGTACCTCTTAGGTTCCTTGGGTTCCAAGGAGTCCCAAGTTACAAAAAGAAAACAATAAGAAAAGAAAAAGTTAATTAAGTATTTCTTTATTAAGAAAGAAATTGAAAATATTGATGAAATGTGGAAAATAAGTAAAGAGAAGTATAAATGAGTTATCCTTGGTGGAATTGCGTATCCCAAGGATTCCTAATGATAAAAGAAATACTAATGAGGAAAATAAAAGAGAAATAAAGAGAAATCCTCAAAAAGATATATTTTAATGAGAAATAAGAAAGATAATGTGAAATAATGCATATCGATGCATTTAAGGATAATGAGTATTTCCTTAAAAAGGAATTTCGAATTATTTGAGTTTCTTGGGGTCCAAGGAACCCCAATAAAGAAGAGAGAAAGAAGAAATATCAAAAATACAAAGTAAGAAGATAAATGTGTAAGGGATATGATAAAAGGACATATTCGGACCACTTAATCTTTTGTATATATTCCTTTTCGTTTGGCAAAAGAAAGTTAGATAAGATGGGAACGTTTTCCCTCATTGCTTGTCAAGGAAAGGATGTTCTCAAGAGAGAAGTACAAGCATATTTTCGAAATTAGTTTCTTTCCAAGCATAGATATCTCTTTGGAAAGAATCTTTCCTTTTTCTCCAAGAAACGGAGGGCTCTAAACCCAACCACACCCTCACCTATTCTGTGCTACCTCGTCCTATATAAATTCTGGACTCAGAGGTACCGAGACCAGAGGGACCTGAGGCAGTACACGGTCTTCTTACAACCCCGCCTCCTTCTTGATCATGAAGGTCAGGAATAATGAGATTCCTGAAGCAACAACTGGTGATGGAACTTCGTTCATGGAGTTATGGAGTACCCTCCAAGTCAGAACGGCAACAAGGGGTTGCCTATGCGTGGAATCCTGTCGCCCAGCTGCCTGTATCCCGCCTGCATGGCCGACCGACGAGGATCGGCTGTAGATCTAAACCCCACCGCTTCGGCCACGCCCAAGGGCCTCCGTAGGTTCGGGGAGGGTGGTGGAGGTAAGGGGATCTTCATCGGAGCTCCTCGAGGTCCAGGGGTGGAGGAGGGGCCGCGCCGGGGCTGAAGAACGGCGGCTAGGGCGGCCGCAACCCAGCGGCTCGAGGAAGAAGAAGGGCGGAAGCACGTTGGACAGAATTGCCCTCCACGGGCCAAAATAGTCGAACCTTAAGTTGAGGGTAAAGTGGTAATTCAGTTATAAAATCAAAGATGGGCCGCGTTGCATGCATGAGGTGATGTGGCGCTTGCTGATTGGCCAAATAAGTGTTTTAATGCAAAATTCATAGATAAATATCGGTAGCTCGGTTGGGGACATGTAACTATGAATCTTGCTCAGAAAAATGAGGGGAATCTAATAAAAATATAATTGAAGCCTGATTCCTTATGAAATTTGAAAAATAATGGAAGATATCAACTTTAATGTGTTAATGGTTAAAGAACCCTATTTTGGTATGATTAAAGTGATTAGTAGGGTTTAATAGATGATTAAAGTTGATCTTAGCCTGTTAATGATAAAAAGGATCATTAAGATTGAACAAGGATGAATTTGCATGTAATTAGTTTAATTTAGAGTTTCTTGTGCGTAAATATGATTTAATGGGCCTTAAAACCCTAATGTTGACTAATTCGACTATTAATGGTTGTAATTGATTAATTTCATGATTAAAATTGGAATATGATAAGTCTAAGTTATTTCGAGCATTAAAGTTCTTAATTGATGGATAAATACCCTAAATGAAGTAATTAGGGTTTTCTCATGAATAAAAAGGTGGATTAATGGCAAATCGAGTTCGTATGTGATTTGGACTGTAATAAACTATGAATTGATGATAAATGCATATAATGATCTTATCATGGATTAAAAGGATAAAAATAGTAGCTTTGATAAAAAGAGGCTTAATGAGCTTAATTAATGGTTAAATATGCTTTTAATCCAGAATTGAGGAATAGATGTGAAAATAGTTAGGGTTTATGATCAATTGTGTTAAATTAGGGTTTAAAATAATAAAAGATGAAGGGAAACCCTAATTGCAATGGAAATCCTAAAAGTGGACTAGAAACCCTAAGAAGTGAGCTAGATTTAATGGATCTTAATGACACGAGTAATAAAAAAAAGGAAATTGTATATTTGTTTCAGGATCTTATTGAATGCTTGCTTGCTCATTGTTGTTTGGACTATTCTTGCACCTGAACCTACATGTACAGGTATGTGGTTACGCTTATGACTACCCGAATTAGTTTTCTGGGATTTTATCGATGTTTCCATCGTGGCTTGGATTAAACTGTTGGATGTATTTAATTCATGCAAAGTATAATGTGAATATGACTATCAAATAAGAAATATGCCTACTAGCTCAGATCCTAGTCCCCTCTGTAGCTTTATAGATTGACCTAGTAAATGGCTACCAATGAGGGTAGGTCCATCACGTCATTAAATGACTTAGTAAATGGCTACCAATGGGGTAGGTCCATCAAGTCATCATGAGTCAGGTATTGGTCTACCTTTGGGTAGGACCATGCGACTCCATAACCCTAGGTATTGGCTACCTGTGTGGTAGGGCCATGGGGGTAAGGATCTACCATATGAGAGAGGTGGTATCCATGTCCACTGTAGGGACGTTACAGAGAAAGGGGATAGGCAAGGATTGAGTAGTATTGCTTAAAACTTAATCTTGGTTGTTAAATGATATTTGGTTGATTACATTGTTAACATAGTTGCACAATTATTGTTTCCCCCACATACCAGCTTCAGCTGATTGACGTTTTGTTTGTCGGCGTTTTAGGTACAAATGGAAGAACAAATAGTAAAGTGACATATGTGGAATTGAATGAGAAATAACATGCACAGGAGGAATAGTTAGATTAACATCTTCATGGATAGAAGTTTAGAAATCCCGGTTTTTTTCCAAGGTAAGAAAAGTTTTATTTTATACCTGTTTTCAGTTTAGTTGGTAAATTTTATTAATTATTACTGATTATTTGTCGAACCTTTGATCCTGTTAATTGAATAATGGCTCTGACCTTCAGGTCTCCCTTAATTGGGGGTTACCGGGAGGCGGGGTCGTTACAGATTGTGTCATGATTTTCTTGATTTTAGGCAAACCAAATGGACCATTGATTAGATTGCTTCCGCACTTGATATACTTTGATGATAAGGATAAATATGCAAAATCTCCTTTTTGGGTTAGTTTGTTCTCTAAATCTCCCATTTTATGGGTTATTGTGTCTTATTGTATATGTCAATGTGTGAAATCCTTTTGGGCCACTCAAAGACGGGCGCTTCAATCCTTTTACCACTGTCTAGGAAGTGGGATTGGGATTGGGGTAAGAACGGTTATGTGATAGCTGGTACCATAGCATACACACTCCCATATACTTTAAGTAAATAACATCTCGAGTCCCTTGAACCCAAGAAACCATAAAGTCCATAATGGTGAAAATTGAGGTGTCTAGGCTTGAGGTTCTAGATAATTCCTCCTATTTGTCTTAGGTGGCTGAGGTTCCCTGCTCTACCGACCTTAATTGATCCAGAACTGGACCTAAAGGTTCTTTGTTGAAACCCTAGAGAGTCTTATACCATCTCATCTCTTCTTTAAGGACTACCCTAACCCACCCTAGTACATGATTAGTTAGCCTTCTCATCTCCTCATATGGTCTTTCTCTCATGACTATTTACCACATGATTTTTTTATTATGGGTAGCTTATACATGGGAAAGATTAAAATTGTTTGAAATCATAAAATTTTAATAAGATGATGATACCATGATCTAACCTTAATTTGAAAACTCAATTTTTATTAAGGAATCTTGAAATAAAATACTCATGTATGACCCCTGATTTCATATGAACTCGATTTCATCAACACTAGACTACATGCTCCCTATGTTTGAGGTAAATGATGAAAATTATGATATGGTGAAATAAGGAGGACTTATACCTTATACCTCATTGTTGATGAGGTCTCTATTTGATTAATGTTCATGTTGCCATATTGTTGATTAAACCTTAAACATAGTTAAGCAAACTCTTACCCTATTTGATACAGATCATGATTATGCCATCAAATTATTAAGTATTAAAACTCTCAAAGCCAAGATGTAAGACTATGATACAAAAGGCACTCTCCCTATTTTTGAGTAGTATAAGAACCAACAAAATTGTGAAATAATATAAATGAACATCCTATAATGTGACATACTCTTAACTCGGCCTATGTGATTAAAAGACTCATAAATGGATGTACCTTGCCGATGGCCCCACAAACATGCAGTCAAAAAGCAAGACCCTCTGGAACCAATAATGATCAAGGAGGAAAGATTGATAAAAGGAAGACTGAAAAGAAAATTCTTGAAGAAAAAGTCAAGGATGATGCAGAAAAAGGTAAAAGACCTAGGCTCAATGATGGTAATAGAGATGAACCAAGAAAAGTTGTCGAGGATGATGCTTGGGAAGTACAAAACAAGATACTGATGGATGCTATTACCAAATGGGCAAGATACACAACATCGATAATTCCTGGAGGAGTCTAAATCCCCATGACTGCCTTTACCCCTACATCCAAGCTCGTAGTCATGGAGATGGAGACAAAAATAGAAGTTGGAATCACAAATGAGGACATGGTCGATTGCAAAATCTAGTGATTAGTCAAAAGGTCATATCAAGACATGCTAGCAATAAAAGAACCAATGGAATCAATACTAGATCTAGATTACAATATGTTGCTTATGTAACCTTTTTGTAACTTTTTGAAATGAATCTTGTACTCACCTTTGAAAATCAAAATATCATTCCTACTTTTGGATTTGAAAATATATATCCGATTTGAGTTTTGACTCCCCATACTCAAATTTTGAAATTTTGACTTGCTCATGTGACATTGAATTATTTTGACCTACAAATAAACCATCCATCGTTTTAACCTTTGACACAAAACCTTGAGATTAGGACTAGTTTTATTTTGAGGATGGTAATATTGAAAATATTTATAGGGTTAATTTCCTAAAATGACATAGGTCTAGATCATTCACCCACCTCGAATATACTTGATAAAAGAAATTGATATTGAAATCTCAAAATATTGCTAGACTATTGTTATGGGTGAATGACCATACCGGTGGTCTGGATAGGAATTAAAACCCTGAGGCTTTCACTTTTGGAACCCAAATTTTTGGATATTTGAATCTTGACTCTTGAATCACAAACTTTCTAATACATGACCCGATTTATTTCATGATGAATAATCTCAATGCTCGATCCCAAATCTCCCTCGGTATGGGGACACAATTTGAAAGTAAACTCGATTGGTGAGGTGTGATCTCTTGACCTCTTTATTAATCAATGCAAGTTTGTGACAAACTGTCGATGTGGTTATAATGTTGAGGACATGGTTTTGATTATGTGTGGTTGAGGATGATCCAGTATTTGAGGATATGGCATGGATTGAATAATCCCAATTTTGAGGATGTTTTAAAATTTTGAGGATAAAATTCGTATTAAGGAGGGAAGGATGTGACAGTGTGCATTTTTGCATAATTATGAATTAATTCCAATTTACCCTCATTATGTTCATTCTTGACCCCAATATATTTTTATTGGCTACTTGATCATTAATGATACTCAAATTCAAAATATGGTGACCAATATGGGTTTTATACACTTTTTGACACCAAACATGAGGTTAAATTGTTACTTGATCCAAAGAGGTAATTTTTTCTATGAAGCTTCATCATCTGGTGCTTAAACTTTTTCTAAATATTGTTACTTGATCCAAAGAAGTAATTTTGCTCCTTTCTCTTCTTGGCTCAAACAGTGCCGCCGCCCTGCGTGTTTTGGGCATCTCACCCTTGCGTCGCCTACCTAGTGATCAAGACCTCCACCCTATTTGTGAGGTCACGTTGAGTCGAAACGACACCTTCGTTGCCAACCCCGACACAACCTGTCCCCAAGCCCCCTTGCACCGACGAGCTTTCCTCCACCTAGTTTTTGGGCTCGTGAGGGGACTAAATGAAGGGGAAGAGGATCCCCAAACCACCAGTCCAAGGAGGAGGTCGAACTGATTCAACAGACCTAGTTGAACCTCTTATTGGACCAGCAATCAAGCATTAACCCCCCACCCCCAAACTGAGATCGAACTGGTGCATCTCAACCAGCAAGCTGCGTGCCTATGTGGTCAAATCTCGACCATCCATTGTGAATCTAAGGGTCAATATTTTCCTTTTAAGGTATTTTTAACTCCTCTCTACTTGAAAAATCTAGTAAATAACCAAATCTTTCAAAAATGATAACTTTTGATTCCTAGATCCAAAAATTATGAATAAATAGTTAATCTTTAAATATAAGTCATGCCAAGTGTACTATTTTGCAATAAACTATTTTACTTTTTTTGGTAGCGTACCATGCAATTGCATTGATTGTGTCATTATTTTCTCAATTTTAGGCAAACAAATGGAACATTGACTAGATCGCTTCCACACTTTATATACTTTGATGACAAGGATAAATCTGCAAAATCTCCTTTTTGGGTTAGTTTGTTCTCTAAATCTCCAATTTTATGAGTTATTATTTTTATTGTATATGCAGTGTGTGAGATCCTTTTGGGCCACCCAGAGATGGGCACTTCAATCCTTTTACCATTGTCTAGGTAGTGGGATTGGGATTGGGGTAAGAACGGTTCTGTGATAGTTTAACCCTAAGAAAATATACTACATGGTTGTATTACATCTTTTATTATACCCTGAGGAGATGAGTATACCACTCATGCTCCAACTGACCACTGCTAAGTTGAAATCAGTTCCATACAAGATCTAGGAGGAGTCAGAATCCTATGATCTCCCACACCCTCGGTCAATACGAGTCTGCCACAATGACATATAAATTCCAAATGTAAAACAACCTAGTATGCCATGGTATATAGGCACAACACTAGTGAACTGAGTTACAACCGCAACCACACTCCCGCCAAGGTATGACCGCAGTCATCCTCACAATATATCATATGTATATCGAATCACATCACTCAGATACAACCTCGACTATTCTCCTGCCAGGGTATGACCACAACCAATCTTGTAAAATGCATATAATCAATAGTATATGACTCTGATCTTCCACTAAGGGAGAACCAGATTCACCATCCAACAAGTACTGACACTAAAGATGGATCTATGGCATAGGGCAACTACAAGATTAGGGTTTCACTTGATTAATTAAGCCATTGGATATCTTTAGCATCAATCAAGTTACAACATATAAATCCTAAATAAATTCTACAAAGGTAAGGATATGATACAACTTCAGAAGATATAAAATGTAGAGGTATAAACTTATCACATCATCACTAAATTCCACTGCCAAACAAGGACACCAACAACATTATCACATCACTAGGGGATAGTAATCCTTCACAACATCACTGGAGGATATCACCTCAAACTAGGCACAAAGCCTCTGCTAGGTCATAAGACCCACATTATATAATTCTTGCACAACATCATTATCTCCTCATGCCTCATAAAGGCTCATTAGCTTCACCATGTATTATATAAGAGATATAATAGCATTCACAAACTTTGATGTATATTCCACATGTAAGGTTAGGGTTACACAAGTAGGAGAGAGAAATGACACTTCATTGCATACTATACACTTCAAACAAGGTAAGCATTACATCATGTGTTCATAATAAGGTTAGTGTTTACTTATATGTATCAAATTAGGGTTTCTAGATCAACAATTATAAAAAATCCTAATCACCATCTTTCCCCATATTCTTGGAACATCTTACGTTGTCATCCACTACCACTATTAGGTCTAGCTTATCGGCCAAACACGTCATAACACTTCATCAATCTGCGAGAACTCAGGGCCACTCACCTTATGTGACTGAAGCGAACACAAACCATCAAGGTCGAAGACAAACACAAAGCTCTACGACTGTAGAGATGGCATCACATGTCTTCAACCAAAGAGAAATTGTTGCCATGGTCAAAGATCATAAACCCATGCGACCAAAGAGAAGCACTGCAAACTTCATTGACCAAAGATGAACCCTGGTTTGATGGGAACCAGGTCGAAGGAAAATCAGGTCAAAGACCATATCCATGACTGTAGAACATCCCTCATCGACCAAAGATCAAGGGTAAACGAAACGACCAAACCAAGGAAAACCATCTCAACGACCATCAAACTTCACCAATCCTTCAACTACTTAGAAAATAGCATGAAGAACAACTTAGAGGTGGAACTACTATCAAAGAATGATCAAAATAGATGGATAACCAACAAGAAACCAAAATCTCAAGAGAGAGATACATCAAGGAAATCACCACATAAAACCCTAGAAATCCGAGCACCAAACATAGGGGTAACCAAACCATTATCATGAAGGAAGAATCCACAATCCAAACCATCACTTTCATCCGAAAATTTGCATTATAACAAAGGAAACATAACCTTAAGTAAGATGAGAAACCAACATAAACATGTTCATGTGAAACTTAGCACTTCCACCATCCATAGAATTTTAGGTAAGAATTAGGGTTAGGTAAAGGAGCAAAACCATGTAAGATCATTATAGGAATTTAACTCTAAACAAGATATCACCATCAACAACATGTGATCACGTTTTAGGAATAAGTTTTGCTTGTAGAATTCAAAGTGCAATAATAGTAGGGAAAATAGTTATATAACCCGCCTGCTTATGGTGAAACAACCTCCAAGCAAAGAGCTCCAAAGAAGAGAGAAGACCTAGCTTTGATCATCTTCTACGACCAAGCTAGTCACCACCTCAAATGACAAGAAAACCCTAGGTTAAAGGTCAAGGAAGAGAGATACAAAACCCTACATCGAGGAAGAAAGGAAAAAGGAGAAGATCTTCATCCCACTTAGGTACTACCATGGAAAAGCACGGATTCAAACTCTATGGAGAGAAATTTCTCAAAAAACCGCCATGGAGAACCTTGGGTTCGACCAAGAGAAGAAAAAGAGGTAGGGTTTTACAAGGAAACAAAATCAAGAGAATGAATCACTTACTAAGGATCAAAGATCACCATCAAATCAACAAGAGAAGATGCTACAACCCAAGATCACCACATGCAAGATGATCGATCACCGAAGCTCCAAGGATGAGCTCCTCTTCACCACCAAGCTCCAAGGGCCAAACTCTAAATATGAGAGAGGGAAAGAGAGTGCAAAAGGATCATATGCATGGGAAAAAGGAGGGTACATATACTCAAGGGTAGAGAGAGGTGAAAGGGATTAGGTGTCATGCACATAGGTGCCATTTGTCCATATAAGATCAACCATGCATCCACTAAAACCATGCAAGCCACATGAAAAAAAATAAGGATCAACGACCTCACTTGGTCCTAGAGGACCATCAGTCAAAGGGAAACATGGACAAAAAGGCTCATGGACGAAGAGAAACCAGTGACCAAACACATATGAAACCCTAAGTAATCTTTGACCTAAAAGAGAAGGAAAATCTCTTCAATGGAAGGGACACCACCACCACCAAAACCTCTTCGACTGCAGAGGTTAGAGTCAAGAAGACTCAAAGGTGGTCGCTGAAAAACCAAGAACTCCAACGGTCAACATATGGTGAAAACCATACTAGGGCATCCATGCAAACCCTAAAAGCGACACTCAAGATGTCACCACTTCTCTCCTCATCAAACCAAGGCATAACAAGGCACACAACAACATCATAATATGTCTCACGATGCTAAAACATGTGAGGCATATCCAACATGTGACAAATTTTAAGATAAACCCTCAACATGTGTAAATTACAATTTGGTCCAAAACAAGCATACATGTAGAAATACTAGCGCAAACATCTCCAAATAGGACCAAACTGAAAACATGAGCAAGTCACATGTTATTAAAGCTCATCACATGATTAGATTAAGGTTTACGCATCTTATTAAATAAGACAAGCAAGATCAAGCACTAAGCTAAGTCAGGGATTAAATAAATAAGTTAGAGAAATATTATAAAAAATATTTGGTTCATCAAAACATATATATGCCATGTCCTTTCACTTCCAACAAGGACTCTCTAAAAACTAAAACAACCCCAAGATCTTAGTTTGTTATATACAAAATGTGAATTAATACTCCATGTCACGTTTGTAGTGGAACATTCTATGCGGAGGTGATACATGAGGTTGTAGATGTTGCACATAGTAGTTTTAGGGTGAAGAGAATATGTAAGAGTCACATGATTATGTTCAAATTGTGGGTAATGTATATGAGTAAATGATAAGGCCACTTTCAAAACTAATTACTCCTCATTTTTTGGTTGAAAGAAATGAGTATCTTTAATGTAGTAGCACTCTACATTATATTTGAAGTGATAATTTTGTTAAGAAATGAAACCTAAGGACCCTATGATGAAAACTAGTAATCTTAGGAAATGTTTCATGGGTGTAACTTTTAATGGTGATGTTAAAATGTAATGGTTTTAACTAAAATCTTATTTGGTAGGGGTGTAACTGAGTGTAGTTTGATGAATTCTAGTTACATCGGACTACACAGTTTCCACAAACATGAATTCTGAATGATGCCCAAAACACTCATTACAATAAAGTTGTTGGATAGCTCACCACTAATCAAGCACATGCAAACCTTTTTCTTTTTCTTCTGAAAATAGCTAATCCACGGTCAACAAATGCACTACACGGCCACATAGTACCCTCACAGCCAATTCGTAAACATTGAACTGGCCCTAAAAAGTACCGCTCGTGGACTATCTCTGTATATCAACTTCGCTGTACCAGATAACACATAACAAAATCGACTTAATTTATGGGACTCGCGGGAGGGTTAGATGTGGCCGTGACGCGCTGCAAAACCACCCCTCCCAATTGCGGGTCTCGGTTTTGCTTTAAAAAAACTTTTTTTTCTTTTGATTTTTTTACGGATAATAAAAGAGGAGAATCCGTTGTTTTATTTATAACTTTTACTCCGTAATGATTTTTTTGACAAAACAAAATTTACCGGATTCGTTATAAAAAATACATTTGAACAATACTAATATTGTCATATTTTTGAAAAAAACAATATCAAATAATAAATAAGTCAAATATTAACATAATACACCCAATATAGTGTTAATACCTCTAATATGAAAATAAATACAAAAATATTATTTTGTATGCTCATCATCATCATCGTCAACATGATTAAATGTTATGACAAATGCACCTAATTATGTGATACATGCTCCTATATGAATAACCATATGCGTAGTTCTAGCACAATATTTGTAAAAAATGCGCCCACTTATAGTGCAAATGCACGTAATTATGGTACAAATGCGCCAAATTATGGTGTGAATGCGCCTACTTCTTAGAGTATGTGCATAAATACCAAATTAACACAATGTATGGAAAATACTCCTACTTGTATGGCAAATTCGCCTACTTGTCTGGCACATACGCCTACTTGTGTGGTAAATGCAGCTACTTATCTGGTAAATGCGCATACTTGTATTAATAAATGCTCAACTTTTGATTGAATGTGCCTACTTATGGCAAATGTGCCTACTTGTGTAGCAAATGTGCCTACTTATGCCAAATGCGCCTACTTGTGTAGCAAATGTGCCTACTTGTGTGGCAAATGTGCATACTTATATGATAAATGTGCCTATTTGTATTGTCATGAATGCACAAATTTTGATTGAATGCACCCAATTTTGATTGAATGCGCCCAATTATGGTGCAAATGCACCCAATTATGGTGTGAATGCGCCTACTTCTTAGAATGTGTGCATAAATATCAAATGAACGCAATGTATGACAAATGTGCATACGTGTATGACAAATGCGCCTACTTGTCTGACAAATGCGCCTACTTGTGTAGTAAATGCACCTACTTGTGTGGTAAATGCGTTTACTTATCTGGTAAATGCGCATACTTGTATTAAAGAATGTATGACTTTTGATTGAATGCACCCACTTATGGCAAATGCACCTACTTATGTAGCAAATGCGCCTACTTGTGTGGCAAATGCGCATACTTATATGGTAAATGTGTCTATTTGTATTGTCATGAATGCACAAATCTCGATTGAATGCACCCACTTTTGATTGAATGCGCCCAATTATGGTGTAATGTGCCCAATTATGGTGTGAACACGCCTACTTCTTAGAATATGTGCATAAATATCAAATTAACACAATGTATGGCAAATGCACATACTTGTATGACAAATGCGCCTACTTGTCTGACAAATGCACATACTTGTGTAGTAAATGTGCCTAATTGTGTGGTAAATGCGCCTATTTATCTGGTAAATGTGCATACTTGTATTAATGATGCACGACTTTTGATTGAATGCGCCCACTTATGGCAAATGTGCATACTTGTGTAGCAAATGCACATACTTGTGTGGCAAATGTGCATACTTATCTGGTAAATGTGCCTATTTGTATTGTCATGAATGCACAAATTTTAATTGAATGCACCCACTTTTGATTGAATGCGCCCAATTATGGTGCAAATGCGCCCAATTATGGTGTGAATGCACCTACTTCTTAGAATATGTGCATAAATATCAAATTAACAGAGTGTATGGCAAATGCGCATACTTGTATGATAAATGCGCCTACTTGTTTGACAAATGCGCCTGCTTTTGTGGTAAATGCGCCTACTTATCTGGTAAATGTGCATACTTGTATTAATGAATGCACGACTTTTGATTGAATGCGCCCACTTATGGCAAATGCGCCTACTTGTGGTGTAAAATGCGCATACTTATCTGGTAAATGTGCCTATTTGTATTGTCATGAATGCACAAATTTTGATTGAATGCGCCCACTTATGTCGAATGTGCCTACTTGCATGACAAATGCACCTACTTGTCTGGAAAATGCAACTACTTATTTGGTAAGTGCGCCTACTTGTATTGTCATGAATGCACGACTTTTGATTGATTTCGCCCACTTTTGATTGAATGCGCCCAATTATGGTGTAAATGCACAGTCAATGCACCCACTTTTGATTAAATGCCCCTAATTATAGTGTGAATGCGCCTACATCTTAGATGTGTGCATAAATAGAAAATTAGCACAAATTTTAACATATGCTCCCAATATTTGTATCAAAACGCCCAATTATGGTGATAATGCATAAAAATATTTAAAAAAATATATGAATATCAGTCTTGTTTGATTGTATTTTTTGTAACAAATCCAAGGTGTTTATTTCGTCAAAAATCTCATTACGAGTTAAAAGTTATGCGCGAAATAAATTTTTCGCTGCTTTTTTTTTCCTTTTCTCAGTCTTCCTTTCCCACCTGCAAAACCACCCCACCCAGCCCAAAACTACCCCGTCACCCACGTTAGCAGCGAGTAACCTGACCAGCGCGTCAGGTTACGATTTTCGTAACAAAATCAAGTAGTTAGAACACCTTTCAATAAAAAGACAAACATAATTAAAGTAACTAAAAGGTGCTGTTTTTAACATTATTGAAAATAATGTCTCAAACAATATCACCTGGAGATGGGGAAACACTTACTCAGTGAAAAAAACATACACTTACCTATCTTACAGAGGACTATCCCCCCTCCCCCTACCACAAAAATATGGAAACAAAAATGACAATAAAAACATAAATTTTTTCTTTGGCTACTCCTTCACAATAAGTTGCTTACCGAACAAAACCTCACAAAGAGAGGTTTCATAGGCCCATCTAGATGCCCTCTCTGCCACAATGACATAGGCTTGATGGACCACATCTTCTTTAAATGTAAATTTTCACTAAGTATCTTCTCACACTTTACGCGACATGACCAACTTGATCTCCCATCAACAACCTTTCCATTAAATGTTTCACCAAACAGACGTTAGAACTCCTACACAGGAAACGATATCTTCATCATCATTAGCTGGAATCTCTGGCTTGAAAGAAACAACATATTCTTCAACAATAATCTGAAATTGAGGCATATTATTATCTCACAAATCAGCACAGACCTTCATATGATCACCATGTGCAGGTAATCAGGAACAGAACAGGAAGGGAAGGTGGACTCTGATGAAGGTGAATCCGATGCCTGCTTTCTCTGTGACCTCAAGGCAATGGTGGATGATGAAACGAGAGTTAGTTTGCTGCTTCAACACTAGTGATTTTGGGTTACCAACAATTAGTGTTAAAGAGGCTTCTTAAGGAATGCCTCCCCTAAGAACATTTACATCTCATTTCCTTTCCAACTTAAACTTACTCTTCGCTTTGTTTTACCCGACTAAGTAGGCGTTTGCTTGCTTTTGCTTTAATATATGCTATGACCATTATCTAATCTAAAAAAAACGAGTTGGACCGCATTACCGTGGACCGCGGGTTTTGGGGGGCTCTGGTCGCCGAACAAACGAGGTGGATCCCTCTCCTACCTTGGCTCCCTGTTCCTAATTTGCAGCCACGACCAGATCCGGCGAAATCTCCAGGTAGGAAGACCGACCATGAATTCCTCCTCCTCCTCCGGCGGTGCCAATAAGAAGGGCTCGTCGGCAACCCCGGCATCCTTCTCCAACTACAACTTCGATTTTGGTGTCGGCTCGAACCTCTCCGGTCGTTCCTCTGCTTCCCGCCCTCTCAAAGAGCAGAATCAACCCGCTCCCACCTCGTATGCGGCAGCCGGGGGCTTCTCTTCTTACACCGCCGGTTCGAGGCCAGCTACGCAGGCTTCTTCATGGGCCTCCAACAAGCCTTCTTATGTCCACCAACCATCCCCTGCCGCCGCAGCCTCAGCCAGATCCGGGTTATCCAACCCCTCCTCTATGGTGGGTGATATCTTTGGTAAGAGCTGGTCCGCCGCCGCTCCGTCCACTGCCACCGTCGCTGGAATCGGCCTCCCTAAGGCGAATCCCAACCTCTTTGGGGATCTGTTAGGGCCTGCCCTTGGAAAGGGTGGCAGCAGCAGCGGCCCCTTAAAGTCCGCAGCGCCGACACGGAACACATTTGCTATGGGAGGGCTGTCTAGCTCGTTGCCCAACAACACCGCCACCGCAGGTGCAGCAAGGCCTTCTGGCTATTCCCCCTCAGTTTCCTCCGTGGGAACTCAGATGAACGGGGCGAAAGTGAGCGGCTCGATGAGCGGCGGCGCTCCCATGAAGACGTCGATATCAGGAGCTCCCATGTCCGCTCAGAATAAAGATCCCTTCGGTTCTTTGATGGATTTCGGGTCGAAATCAACTGCCAGCGCGACCCAGTCACTGCATTCTTACCCTAAAAGCAGCTCCGGGAGCGCTGCTGCTGCCAGTGACGATTTTGGCTTTGGAGCATTTCAGGATGCGAATCCTTCCAAAACGAACTCCTTCAATATGCCTTTCCCATCTGCGTCCGACTTCTCCACCAAAAGCTCACCAGCTCCGCAGCCAAACATCGGCGGTGCCGATCCACTCGACAATCTCTTCACCTCGTCAGCTTCATCTGTCCCATCAGCTGCTGATGCGGGATCAGGAAGCCAGCCTTTCTCGGAGGCCAATGATTGGGATCTGGGCGGGGAATTCGGAGGGGGTGATGATGGAGGACCAACGACTGAGCTGGAAGGGCTCCCGCCACCTCCTTCAGGGGTTACAGCTTCCGCGGCTAAGAGCAAGGGGATGGAGAGTTACAAACAGGGCCAATTTGCCGATGCCATAAAGTGGCTGTCTTGGGCGTTTGTTCTTCTGGAGAAATCAGGCGATAAGAAAGGAGCTGCTGAGGTCTTGACCAGCAGAGCGAGCTGCTATAAGGAGGTTGGAGAGTACAAAAAGGCAGTGGCCGACTGCACTATGGTATGTACGCCTTTGTCCGTTAGTTAAATTTGGATTTCATGACATTTTACATGAGCATGCATGTCGTCTTGCTTTTGTTTTGTCAGATATTGGAGCAAGATAACCAGAATGTAGCAGTTCTGTTGCAGCGAGCTCTTTTGTACGAAAGCACTGAAAAATATAAGCTTGGAGCGGCGGACTTGAGAGAAGTTCTTAAGATAGATCCTATCAATCGGCTTGCCAGGACAACCATTCATCGCCTGACCCAATTGGCAGGCTGAGTGAGAGATCAAGCTTTTCTTCTTCCATCTGTTTCAGGTCATTCTTTTGACATCATATAATTTGGATTGTAATATGGACACGATCAGAGATCCGTCATTTGGTTTTCTATATTATGATACATGAAAGATCAATAAATAGCTTTTGCTTGTGCTATCAGTTTCTGTCATCAATGTCCAAAGTTTCTAGGAGTTGTAATTGTGTTACTTTTGATGCCTGTATACTTTCACTGTAATGTTCTCCTTCTGTAAGATGTTATTGCTGTAATAAAATTTTCAATCTTTGTATGAATTATATTTGACATCCCGCTCTCCTGATTCCATTTCTTAATTGTTTTTTGACATTGTGATCCTTTAATTTCTGCTCTTTTTGTTAATTATCATTTAGATCTAGATGGTAGATAAACTCCACTTACATGGCCTTTTTAATGTAAGGTAAGTGCCATTGGCTTAGGAATTGGTGATGGAAAATTTCCACTATGTGAACTGATTGTTACTGAGAAGATGATTGGCAGCAGCCGTGTTGGCATGGCCTTGTTTTTGTCGGTCACTAGCATGGTAAAAGACCCTTGATATCTGGCGTATCAATCGCCAGTATTGTCCACTTCATCGTGTGTTGACACGGAAACTTGGTAAACTCCTGGGTTCCATTTGGTCACCCATTCGTCCCATCCATGACAACTTTGACCTGGTTGTTAATCACCCAACTCATTTACGTTTTTGACATTACAATTTTCAAACGACGAGGTTGACAAGTCTTTAGTTACAGCTGTACACCCAGGAAGGCTTATAGTAAACTTGGCATGAAACTTGTTGAGTGAGGTAACTATCTTGATTTTCTTTTTTGTTTAAACTTTAAAGTAAAAAAGTTGTATATTTACCTCTCCATTACTGGATCTACCCAAAGCTTTAGAAGAATCTGCGTAGATCTAAACCCCATTTTGCCTCTCCCATCTCATCATATTTTCAAAATTTACCTTTTTTCCCAAAATGAACTTGTATTTTTGTCAAATAAACTATTTTTTTGGTAAATATAGAACACCATAAATATCAAATAAATGTGATTCTTAGACATTTATTATTAAAGAACAAACATATAATATGTCTTCAATAAACTTTGATGTTTCAAATCAATGTCCCTCAAAATATTCTTATTTTTAGCTTAATTTGTGTCAAAATTTCGTTCAATAACTTCCTTTCAGAGTTCCCACAAACTTCCACTTCGGGTCCTATAAGACATGAGTCATGAAACTTCGACTTCCCAAGACCTCCTTCTCTATTTTGCATCCACAAACAAGGCCACTCCTGCTGCTCCTGCCGGCATGGTTGTTTGGTTTCCCACCTTCTCAAAATAGCAGTCCCCTCCATAGTTGGCCCACCATTCTTGCGCCCCCTACAATTAAAAAAATACTGCATCTCCAGTTCTGATACAAGTTTAGCGGCGCACGGTAAAGGGTTGCAGTGACATAGAATCTGGAATGAGATGAAGCTGTGCTTTGAGTTCCGTCAAGTTCAAGAGAGATAATGGATTTACTCCGTTTGTGGCTTCGTGCTCATGAATAATTTTTGTTGAAATTTTTCGCATAATAAAATGTACAACTTGTGTTTTTATGTCATGAATGAACGAATCACGATGACTCCTACCTGAGTTTTGGTTGTTGTTTTGTTATACATTACTCGTAATGTTATGCTGTCATGAAATCTACACATAATGTCGAAAAACTCCTTTTAATTAGATAAATATGCAAGATCACAATCAACTTTAAGTAATGACAATCATGGATCAATGGTTGTAGCGCTTTGTACTTTTTAGTGAAATTCAAAGGTGGAAGTACCAAAAAATGAACGGTGTAGATTATCTAATTTTGGTGTATGCAATACTATCAATGATCTGATAAGGAGGCTTGTGTAGATACTTAATTTTGACTTACACATTACTATCCGTGATCTGATAAGAAAAATAGAGAAGACAGGTTAAGACAATCCTATCACTTGTACATCCAAATGCAGGAGAGGAAATTAAGTATCCCAACATTCACAAATGCCACCCTATCCTAACCTTCGATGAATCCCGTCATAATGCTTTCCTGCAAATCAAACATTCCGATAGTCGGTGGTAGTCACTTCCTATTGGCACTTGCTCTTGTGATCTTCTTGGCATCTTCTTCATGGTGTGTCGTTCTCGCCATTTCCTGGGATTCCACTTGTCTTGCTCGTAAATCTGTTTTAGATGCAGAGTTCGTGCTAGATTGAGTACATAAACTCTTGCTTATGTTTGTGGTAGAATAGATTAGGCATGTGGCTTGAATCATATGTACCTCCAGGCTCCAGTTGGCCGTCACTCTCAGGCACCGAGGAAGACATCAACTACTGAATCCATTGGTGCCCTGGCGGCTAGGAAAGCATGGACACGGTCACATATATGGGAAACGTGGATTTTCAGAAATATAGGACACGAACACGGCGTCAGCCACAAGAAAAGAATACATATATATGTAAATTGTTTATATTCATAAACACAAAAAAGAACGAGCATATTCAAACAAAAAGATCGTCTCATGCACGATATGTCATGTACATTCAAACACATTGCATGCCTCATGAAATAAAGCCATCAAAGACATAATATACAATAGTCAAACTAATGGACATTTTACTCACATATACATATTAAACACTGCAAGAATGAACTCACAGTAAAATATTTTCACATTTAAATATTGGGCACTTAAAAAATGGTAATGGTGGTGGACACCAAAGAAAGAGGTCTGATGTTATTTGTAGAAGAGGAGCATGAAAACAATGATGGAGGTGGAGGATGGGGAAGAAGAGGGGGAAGAGGACTGCTGTTAGTGGTAGTGGTGGTGGAGAAATACAACATAGGTATTGGAGGTGGAGGAAGAAGAGGAGGGTAAGATGAAATGCTTTGTCATTCGTAGAACAAGAGGACGAGGAGAGGAACATAAGGTGCTGAAGGTGGAGGAAGAGGTGAAGGAAGAAGAGGATGGAGAGAAATTCACATGCAAGAGGGGAAGGAAGAAGAGGAAGGGGAGAGATGGGTAGGACAAAGGGGAAAGAAGAGGAAGGGGAGGTGGGTAGGAGTGAAAGAGTTATCACTTGTGTGGCTATGTCTCCTGGCGGAAAGAAGAATGTAGCAATACGACTACTGGTGCTCCTACTGTTGTAGGACAACAATGGGTGTTGGGAGTCATGAGGAGGAGTTCGTGTGCCACAAGGTGTTTCTCCTTCTTAATTAGGCTGGGCCATGTCCTGTCTATGTCCAGGCCGTGTCCGGGATGTGTCCAGCTCCCAATAAAAAGGAGGAGAACTTGAACACGCCTGGGCCGTGTCCACCGCGTGTCCATGGCGTGCCCACGTTGGACACGTGTTGGACAAGGACGCGGCAACGTCTGGGAGTTGTCCATGCTTCCTAGCTTGGCAGTCGGTGTCGTGTTATGTATGCATGGATGGAGTTAGTTGCTAGTTATTCTAGCTACCTATTCTGCCTAGTGTAGCACTGTGGCTGTGATACTATCAGAGTAATGCTTGTGACTATGCTGATCTTGCTGCTTTCTTCTACATATTTCAATCCATATAACAAATGCTTGTGACTTCAAATGCAGTTCAAAAGTGATGCCGACTTCACTGGAGAGACTGTTTTGTTTACTCAGGATCCAGTCTATCATATTTCTGTGTTTGTGGGTGGGTGTGATTTCATCAAAATTTTCGTGTTAAGCTCCAATAATAGGAATCACATGTCAAATTACCTCACCTATGTTTGCTTCTCTAAAATTAGAGTTACATTGGATAAAGATCCGGGGAGGGGGGAATGCTGACTTTACTCAATATTATGCATGCTTCTCTAATGTAAAAATCTCTTTGATCTGAAGATGTCTGCCTGTCGTACTGGTGTCGCAGATATGAAATATTGACCTTTCCGTATCCCACAGAAACACTATTATTACATCGATTTTTTGAGTAAGAGTATTCATGTTCCAAAATTACACATGATATTTCTCTATCTAATTGCTTAATATCAACATTGAAATAGGCAGGGATGAATATGGCAAGGTATTTCTGTATGTCTCCATTTGTGTGCCATCAAACATAAGATGCTTTATTTCTCACTGTATACATTCCTTATATGTTTATGTGAGGAGGGATTATATATTACTGCAACAAACTTGTCCTCTTTTATTAGCTGATGAGCTGGTTCAATTTTCTATCTCCTCTTCTTTATTGCTCTTGTTAAATAAACGAGACAACCAGATACTTTCTGAGGGTGTTAGCGGTTATTTTAAAATAGTCAAAGTGAAGGTCACACATACTTCATATCCTTGCTTGCCAGATTTTTGCCACGGCGTGTAATTTTGTTATCCAAGTTTTTAAGCTGCAGCTGGTCCAAAAAATATACTACAGTGTACACGGAAATGAAATCAAGATTCTTCCAGCACTCATTTTTAACCTTTCAGTTGTATGATTTCAGTATCTGATAAAATCATATTCAGTTTGCATTAAGAAACTCCAATGACCTGTAAATGCTAGTAAACTAAACACGTGCATTGCATGGGAAAATGAAGTATACGAAAATATAAAGAATTGATATATAGATGAGATGCTTAGTAGTTTCGTATATAACATGCATTGCGTTGAATCTGATGTGGAAAAATCAGTTACCTGCCTGAATAATATGTTTGCTGTGGACCCTGCAGCTTGGTAAGAATTATGACAAATGGATTGAGCTACAAAAGGCAGTTGATGAATTATATCTGTCCAGGGTGCATGGTATATGAGGAAAAGATCTCCATGCAATGTGATGTTGTAAAGTTGCACACATGTTGGGAAGAATTCCAGCCTCTGTTAGTGTCTGACTTCATTGCATGCAGCTGTATTAAAGAAGGTGTTTAATGGAGGCCCTAATGATTGAAATCTGACTAAAGTGAGATTCTAATAAGTACTGGAAACAACAAAACTTTAAATAGGTTCAATCATCAAGGGTGCCTTCTAATGAGGTTTATAGAGCCTATTATACATAGGGGTTTAAGACATGAGTCATAAATAGGTTCAATCACTGGGATTCTTGCTTCGGATAATATGAAAGAATTGTTAGTAGCATTCATCGGCTGAAAAGTAAATTGACTAAGTATCTCATCATGGAAAAGGAGGAAGGCTAATCAGCTAGCTGATCATTTCACAAATTGGTTCATAAAACAGTTGAGGTGAGTTCTCTACCACTGGTTGCAGTCTTTTCTGTACCCCACTTATAGTGGGATCCATTTTTTTTGTCAGTTGAGTTTGTTCATTAGGGATTGAAACTTTTCTTTTGGGTATGCCTACAACAAGAGGAGACCCGGATAAATAAATAGCCTCCTAACATGCTAAAATACGAAAGAGGCTGCACTTGGTTGAGAAGAATGAGTGAGGGGATCTAGAGAAGGGAGTAGATTAGGGTAATAATAAAAAATATCATTATTATACCAAACTTCTTGATTAGATGATTAAAAACAAGGGAAAGACTTCATGTCTTAGTAACTGTTCATGGCATAAGAATGAAAAGTGACACAAATCATTGGAGAATAGAAGGTGAGGTGCTATTTTTGATCAAGTGGATTCCACATTCTAGAAAGCTTTGTTAGAAAATGACGACGCAAAATTTTTGTGAACTTTGCAGGATCATGAATTTAGGCTAAATGATGAGATGGTACAAAAAGGACGTTCATAATTTGCTAGTCTTGGTAGATTGTTAACTAAGGTCTAGAAAGGCCTACTAAGTATAAAATAAGATGTACATATCATATTTTTGCATAATGATCTCCGAATGTGAGATGTTTATATTGTGGTATTAGCTTTATGTTTGCTTTGGGGATAGCAAGAATTTGGGTGATGTTCGACAAGTTGCGGTTTTGGTGCATAGGCTTACAAGAGACCTCAAGCTCCAAATTAGCTAGGATTACTATTTTGTTAATATTTATTTGCATATCTAGATCTATTTGTGAAACGTCCTGCTTCTAAGTATTTCCTATACTTAATACTAACCTGAAGTCATAAGGGTTTATTGTCAATTTTGTAATAAAAACCGAGCCCGATGGGGCTATGTATGGGCAGTTGAATTATATTTGAGATGAAAAATAAGTTGTCATATTTATGGTCCCTAAGAACGTTCTCCATTATATATGTATGGCCAATTGAATAATATTTAAAATGAAAATTTAAGTCGTCATTTTCTTGTTCCTAAGAACATTGTCCATCATGTTCTTGTTACCTAAGCACATGATCAAAACCCTAAGTCTAGATTTGGTCCTTCCCCCTGCATAGAAAAAGGACATGTGCCATCCCTTGTTCCTTTGCCATACTAGCTCCACTACACTGTCTACCAATTCCACCTCCTCATGTCTCTATGTTAATGGTGCTAGGTATAGGCAGTTGAATTGTATTTGAAATAAAATTTGGAAATTTCATTTTCTTGTTACCATTCTTATGTATGGACAGTTGATTTTTTTTTGAAATGAGAATTTAAGTTGTCATTTTCTTTTTCCCTAAGAATGTTGTTCATCATTTTCTTGTTCCCTAATCACCTGATCAAAGCCCTAGGTCTAGATTCGGTGCTTCCTCCTGCATAGAAAAATGGATAGGTACCTACCCTTGTTCCATCGCTATACTGACTCCAGTACACTCTCTACCGACTCCACACCTTCCCATGCCATGTCTGTTTGCTTATGGGGCTATGCATGGACGGTTAAAATTATATGTGAAATGAGAACTTAAGTTGTCATTTGAAAAAATATGCTCTTAATAAATTACAAAAATTGATGTCTTAACAAATATGAGTACGTAATTATATCAATTTCAATGGCAATTATATCATATAGGCCAGCTTCATTCTAATGTATAATCTTTATTTGCATCTACGGGACCTCATCCCTCTGTAGCTTGTTTTCTTTATGCTCTCAAGGCAGATAAGTGATGCTAGATTTTGATATGTGGTATGTGGTTGTGTCTCGCCAATCATCTCTAAGTTAGTGTATAAAACCCTGATAAATATTAGTTGGTCATTATGTCTTGATCATTAACTCCAAAATGCTTTGTATGATCACAATACACTCCGAGCCTTATTATTTGACCACTGAGATTCATTAATTTTATTAGTCGGCCACTTGGCCTTTAAATGCCCAAAATGATCACCGAAGCCTATGAAGCAGCTATACTCCAAAATAGGTGCCGTACACACACTGGATACATATCGGATACTTCATGGATACTCTAAGACATGTATCGGATACTTCATGGATACTCCAAGACATGTATCAGATACTTCTAAGCCATGTCCATGCCGTATCCTGCGCGTATTCAGCTAATAAAAAATGAAAAAAAAAATAATTAGTTCCCAAGGCACCAGCTCCTCTGTGCCCTCTCTACTAAGTCGCTGGTAGCAGTTAGCAGCAAGGCCGTTGCAGCTGTTCCCCTGAAGTCAATACACCCACCATTACCATTTTTACTAAATGCCATCTTCCTTCTCTTAATTGTTTCTACCTCTTCCGTTTTTTTGGGATTTCTCTTTTCAAATGAATTTCTCTGCCTAATGATGGATTTTTACTGGTTCTATGTTGCAAACCACTCGATCTACCAATACATGGTGCTTGTGGATGCTTTCCTTTGCTGAGCTGCACGTATTGATGTCCTCCGCATTCTCTGAAAAGCTTAGTTTGGTACTTTGGCTAACATACCTCTTGTTCTGATGACTACACCCATTTGGTTTATTCTGGATGATCATCTTGACAACATCCATTTCATTTCCTTTAAAGGTAAGCGTTGCGTCCTTAGCCTTGTCTTTTACACCATGTGTTTTTCTAATTCTATCAACTTGTCTTACTCTCTTGATGTTTGCATACACTTGTATATAGATTCTGAAATACTTCTAGTGATTTGTTTTTGATATAATGCCCACTAAAATGTACAGTAGAGTATGGCTCCTAAATACCAAACTATATCAAAAGTTCTTGATCAATTTGAGTGCTAATAAAATGCTATGATATACATATAAACTCAGTTTGCCTTTTCAAAAACCCTTTGATCACATTTCTTTATGTTTATGTGAATGGCATTGGATTGTTTATATTTTCATTTTTCTGAATAAATATGTTGATTTTCTTTCATTTTTTCTTCCAAATAAACATTAAAATAATTACCATATCAATGCCGTACCCGTATCCTATATTTTCAAAAATTGCCGTATCACCGTACCGTACCTGTATCTGTGCACTGAAGCATATTAACCAGCCCTAGGCTCAAATAAATAAAAATCTTAGACTTATAACCATTCTTTTTAATTAATGCCAATAATATTTGGATCATCAACACCTCAATTATGAATTATCATTCTTGCAAACATCCTTGGATCTCAAAAGTCTTATTGAGTGTCAAAAACACTGAAATCTGGGTTATCACAAGAAGTATCAAGGGTTGGGAGGGAGGGTGTTGCCATATAAACCCATTTTTTGAGCGAAATAAGGTTAAAATTAGGTAGAGAGTGCAAATGAGAGAAAGTGGTAGAAATGTAAAACTTGGACTAGTCTGAATTGGTATCCAATTGCTGAAATCACCCTTGCTCTCCCTTTTCTCCTCTCAAATAACAACAATAAACTCATGCTGGCAAAATTTAGTATTAGTGTCGGTATACTATAACTGCCACATAAATTTGGCAGCATTGTGCAAAATTTGTTATAATGCCCATTGATATACCGAAGTGTGTTCTCTTATCAACATGCGTGCCTGTTTCTATATCGATGTCACCAAAATTAAACTTATGGTCAAAATTTTGTCAAGTAAAGGGAGGAGATTAATAACAGAGGAACATGTAGAATGAAGGAAGCTAGTTACAGAGGAGCTGGTAGAAGAAACAATGGTAAATGCAATGGTGGCAGCCCGTGATAGCTGTTACAGGTGACATTGGCAGAGTGGTGAGTCCCATCAGAGTAAGAAGCTAGCGTTGACAAAGGGGATAGGGATGATAAGCAGGTGAAAAGGAGGTTAGTTTTTGAAGGAACTAGCAGAAAACACTTGCTCAGCTATCTCCAGCCCGTAGATGGTTGTTACCAAAATTATATATGTTACCTACCTTAAGCATGTGCTTGTTGACAACTAATATATAATTTGTACTTATAAAAGTTTACATAAAATTTATGAAAAAAACGCGATCGCTGCTATCTGACTCCTTCCGGTTTGTAACGTGTTCAAGAAAATTACATATGCTCTCCTTAGACATGCGCAAATTGACGATTACTTTAGCTAAAATAGAATAATTTATTTAACTATCAACTGACTCCTACCAAGCTTTAGCATGTGAAAACTAAAATCACCTCTGCTCTAAACAATTACATGATTAGCAGTCACAATAAATTACATACAATTGACGAATGGAGAAAAACTCAATTAAATACCATATGATTTCCTTCAATATGTAGTATGCCATTCCAAAGCTATGTGTGTTCTCCTTCTTGAACATGTGCATATTGACGACTAATATATAACCTATACTCAAAATAAGCTACACAGAACACACTAAAACAAAATAGTTTGATTAATTACTGGATGATTATCTACAATACGTATGTGTTACTATAAAAGTTGTATCTGTCTAAACTATTATATTATAAGTGGATTCCTCCAACCTGTAACATTCCTTACCAAAATTATATGTGCATAGATATGTGTCTAGACAACTAATATATAATTAATATTCAAAATAATTTACATGTAACATGTTAAAAGATAAGAATTTAATTAATCACCGTTTGACTCTCTTCGATCTATCGTGTGTGATTACCAAGATTGTCTGTTGCAAAAAAAGGTAAGCAAGTTTACAAAAATGGACCCTTGAACTCACAGATAGACTACTGCAATACATAAACAAACCGCCAAATACATAAATGTCTTGCTGGAGTATGTAGACATATCTCACTGGCATACTTTAGATAAAAACACACGCATACTCATATTTTTGTTTTACTGCCACACACACACACACACACACACACAGTCAGGCTAGAATACACTCGAGTGTACAGATCACACGCTACACTCAAGTTGTGTTTGCATATCTAGACTATTTTTTGTGTAAAATTTAAACCATTGATCTTCATTGTCATACTATAACTAGGCTACATACAAATTTTGAGCCTATTTGGATGAGTGTAAGTCACTCATCCGAGGGAAACAAAATCGACGCACGAAACTAATTTGAAATGCATTATTTTTTTGGTCTTTATAACATGACTTATAAATGTCCAAATTGGCTCAAATTTTATATATGAGCTATTCACAAGATGTTTAAGAAGATCAACGGATTAGATTTCAAAAAAATATGTTGCATCATGAAAAACTACTTGAGTGTATTATGCTCCAGATACACTCGAGTGTATTCCAGCCTGACTCTCTCTCTCTCTCTCTATATATATATATATATATATATATATATATATATATATATGATTTTTGTGTGTGGCTAGTATATAGACACTTAGAAAAAAAGCTGTAAAAAAATGACACACACACCTAAAATAGCTAGCAGACACACACCTGGCGCTGCTCTTATTCATAGGTTTATATAGATATGGGGAGTAATGGAAGCTGGTTAAGGAAGGAGCAGGCTGGGGGACAAAAAAATGGAAGATGCTATAGCAGTGGGTCGATGACAGTTGCCAAGAGTGATGCTATGGAAAGCAAGTAGATACCACTTAATATAGTTGGAGTACTGTCAGATTAATTTTGCAGGATCAAACTTGTAATGACGGTAGATATTTAATGTTTAAATACCTGCAAGTATTCCTTCTCATATCAGTATTAAAAAAGTTGTTCACTGTGGTCTAGAAGGGTTAAGTTGGGCTATAAATTAAATTTCCACGGACTAAGCTAGCACAAAACCCCCGTCTTTAAGTCAATTATCAGGACTGGACCCGTGAGGCTACTGGTTCCTGGTTAACTGGTCGACCCGGTGGTTGGACCGGTTCAGCCGGTTCCTCATCAATGAGGTTATATATAAATACAATATGCTAAATATATATACAAGATATGCAGAGAAGAAGAATATGATCCAATTGAACTATGATGAAGCTAAAAGTAAAAGTCATATAACACACAACAACAAGTTTTGACCTTATATCATGCATCCAAAAATAAATATTAGTAGATTGCTATGAAGCACGGATACGGGTACGGGTACAATATGGAGATACGCCAATTTTTGATAGGATACGGGTACAGCGTGGATACATCAATTTTTTTGAATATTTATTTAAAATGTTTAACACAGAAATACCAATTTATCTTGAAAAATAGAATAAGACAATCCCATTTTGTTCTCAAATCACAATATGGGAGTCTAGAGTTGGGGAGTGACATGGTTTTGGGATTTTGACGGATCATGTGAGTGGGGTGTTGCTCCCTTGACTGCTAAATGGGCTGGCGGTATCGAGGATGTATTGAGGTTGTATTCTGCTAATAAAAAATGGGATACATATTTAGTATCTGGTACGTATTAAAGTATCTAGGGAGTATTGGTATCAACTATGTATTCAGTATTGGTAGGACACCTATTTTGGAGTATCAGTGCTTCATCGGGGGAGACAGAAGGCTGGGGATGCAATGTTTATCTCTAAAGGAGATGAAATATATATTGTCTAAATAGAATCCAGAATAAATCACATTGGATTTAGTCACCAAAACAAGATGCACGTTAACCAACAATACTAAACTAAAGCCTTTTAGAGAATGTGGAGGACATCAATGCGCATAAAACTTGCACCTCAGCCAGGGAAAGCATCCAGAAGTACCATCTAAAGGTGAGTGAACTGGTCTGCAATAAAAACACGTAAAAATCCATGATTAGACATGGAAATTCGTTTAAAAGAACTGACATCAAGGGACCAATTGTGACAACTTTGCTGCTAGCTGCTACTTATCAGAGAGGGTTGAGACATGAACTAGTGTCGGGTGTTCATTGAGGCAGGCCATACTATAATTTTTTCTTCTAGTTTTTACCAGTTGGATACGACTCGGATACGGCATGGATACGGTTTAAGAGTATCCGATACGTATCCAGGAGTATCCATGGAGTATTGGTATCAGATATGTATCGGATACGGGTACGGCACCTATTTTGAAGTATCCGTGCTTCATAGGCAGATTGTTTCAAGTTCATCGACAAAATATAATAATAACATTCAAAATATAATATAAGCATTAGACACGCATCTGACTTTGCCCGTACGAACGCCTCCTCATGGGGTATTGACATTTCTACTATCTATAAAAGAAAAACACAAGGGCTAATGCAAACAGTAATTGGACAGTATACAAACTGTAGTGGAGCTAATGAACTGATGATGTTATGGACCAACAGAATTAGATATAGGGGAGAAAACGAAAAAAGAGGAAGAATGATGACAACCGTAGGAGAGTAGGAGATGAAACGAAAAAAAAAGCATACAAAACAACAACCCAGCAGGTGAGGGGGATTAGGAGATGAAGAACTAAAAAAAACAAACTTAAAGTTTAAGAGAGCAGCACAACAGGTGAAGGGGGGTAGGAAATGAAGGCAAAAGAAGCAAAGAAAACTCTCCTACGTTGGAGGAAAACAGCAGCCAACAGCCCCTATATAAAAGGGCAACTCCAGGAACCGGCCGGTTCTGGCTGACCGGACCGGTTCCACCATTTCAGCGGTTGGACCGGTTGGTTGGCTGGTTCTGCCCGGTTTTGGGGTGACTACCGGGTTTAGGGCCTGACTAGACCAGTTTGGGCATCGGTTTGGTCCAAACCGGTTTTAGTAACCCTGAGTGAAAATTGTCACTCTACCTAAGAAATACCTTGAGGCCAGGTTTATAAACTAGTCCGGACATGTATATCAGATTAAATGTCATTATTCAGTCCATTCAAGTCCAGTCCTTGTACTCAAGAGTCGAAACTATTCAACTCAGTTTGGTGCATGTCCTGATTGTCTATCACTGTTTATTGTTAGATGTAACTTGGACCAAACCAGAAAAGATTCAATGCAGGACTGGACTAGATAGAATACTGGGATCTTTTGAGACGATGTTATTTGACAAATGTCCACTACAAGTAACTAAATAGATGGCAATGTGACCACTACAAGTAACTAAATATATGGCAATGTGATGATTATTAATTTAACATATATAGCGTTTTTGTCCCAGCGATGAGAATAACTGCTGCCCACTCTGGTTTCCCTTACTGCAAGAATTTCACATGTTGGGAAATCCCGGTGGTCCACCGCTGTATGCATAAAAATATTCTTACAACAATTTGATAGATAGTTTGCTGTTTCAAACTTTCAGGTAGGCCACACCAAGGGTGCTTGTGGCTAGCTGTCTATTCTCATGCCGCCTGACTGGCAGCTAATGCTATACCAAGCAGACAGATCAGTAGACCCAATAATTTGGATAAGCTACTAGAATCTTCATTCACATTGTAAATTCACACACATTGAAACTATTCTTATTTCATCTTAGTATATCATTTAAAACAGTAGTATTTATTATTTGTTGCTGAATGACCCTAAACAGAGCTGAAAGCAAAGAAGGATCATTATAGTGACTCTACATGATTGGAATTGAGACTTTTTAGTTGCTCTGAATGGTAATAAAGTAGCAGCATCTCCTTTTTACAAAATATATATATTTCTGTTTATCTCATCTATTTATAATTTATGTGAGGGTTAATTTTGTAAAACTACAACCTTGCTTTCATATTCAAAAGTCTTATGACCATTAGAAATTTTCGGGCATGCTGTTGTTGAGATGACAAGGGTGTTCCTTAAGATCCATATAATTCTACAAAGCATAAGAATAAGTTAAGTAAGTAGTTCCAATCCACCGGGGATGCAAATCAGCTGTGAAGAAGCTCCAAGTTTGGCATTTTTGGAAATTTGATAGGCTCTTATCTGAAGTTTCATCATTTTCTTTGATTTCCTAGAAGTTACTCAAATGGCACCCAAAAATTTGTTGCGTCACAAAATGCCGTTGAGTATAACTAGTATAGGATGAACACTCGACTGATTGGGTGATCTGTTTCTCCATTATTTTGGGACTTTCTTTGTTAGATTGACTTTTATCGACCTTGTTATATTGAAATTGACTTTTATCGACCTTTTTATATTGAGACCATGGAACACCATCGTCGAAGTTTTGCTGAAGTTTCAAAATTCGACCATAGGCGAAGTCGAATACCATATACTTTGACCTCGTCCAAACTTCGGGGCGAAGTTTCATGGATGTCGGCGAAGTTGACTTTTTTGTGTATTTTCGTCTCAACTTCTCCGAAGTTGTCGAAGTTTCCTCGAAGTTGGCGAAGTTGGGGCGAAGTTAAGACCACCCAGAACCATAATCCCAACGAGTGCCCCAATGGCCATATAAGGCATAAATATCACTCCAACCCTCTTCATAACTTCTAATATCAACTCCTATGTTTTTTGTTGCCACTCATTCCTAGAGAGGGTGTTGTAACTACTATTTGATTGTATATTGTATATAATACATATGGTGAACTGTATCTATATATGTGTATTGCACAATTGACCATTTCAAGCAACACATTGTATTATTAACCTACATAGGGCTAGAGGGTCATAAATCGTGTTCTTTTTTTAAATTCACATATATAAGATAGAGGTATAACATAATTAGAAGTTTTCCATCAAAGTTTTCTAAAAATTCACATCATTTCTTCAAAAAATGGCATCGAAGTTTGTCGAAGTTTGCGTCTAAACTTCCTCGAAACTTCCTCGAAGTTTCCACAAACTTCCACTTCCACTTCCACACCTGGTGAAGTCGAAATCCTGCACCATGATTGAAACCAAAAGTGGAAGTAAAGGATGACTTGTGGCCCACTCGCTCTTTCCTCTATTTGTTAAGTATGTGATGTATATGGAAGTCTTGTCCTATTTGCCCCAGTCATGATTGACATAACTTGCAAGGTTTAGGAGACAAGATGTGAAAGTAGAGACGTGAACTGTGCTTATGACCGAAGAGGAGGCTGGCTACTTGGGGTGTGTAAGCTGGTGGTTTGCTAGGCTACAAGGTTAGCTACCATTTATCTCTCTCTTTGATAATGGTGACAACAGCTTACGAGTTCTGAGGGTGATAAAAAGTGGCCACAAGAAAGGATCTCTTGTGGGCAGCGGCACAAGGAACCTTTGTGGATTCCTATCGTGCTTTGAGGTGTCTTCCCCTTTCTATTACAGTCATGGAAGAGCGACTCGGCAAAGCTCAATTGCACTACCTATTACAAATAGATCTTATGCAACTAAGATGTATGCAAGGATTCAACATGTCGATTTTGACACCCATGGAGACGTATTTTAATATGGAAAATCCAGTGGAAATTTCAGGGAAATCCTTGTTTGTCAATGGAAAATTTGGGCAAAACATGCAAATTGGAAATTTGGTGAAAGCAAGGAAATCCAACTTCAAATTTTAGGATATTGTTATTCACACATGAGCACATATGCAATCATATATACTTATGAAATGACCATACAAAACGGTATCTCTAACAATTCTAAGATGTTACTTGTAGCATGAAACAATCAGTGAGCTGTAGCCATGTAGTAAAAGAAACCTACCTTCTGGCTTACGCCTCAAGGTGAGGCCATCCCATTTGCTCCTCCCTTAGGCTTATGCCTGAAGTGTCATGGGTTGAGGCATACATGTCAAAATGCGATGCAAAGCATTGAGGCTCTAAGATGTAGCTTAGATGCAAACCTCAATTCTGGATATAATGGATCGCTATTTTTTTGCTTTTGAGATTGTTACATACACTTTCTTTGAAAGATCATTCTTCATTAATGAATTACATAATTTATTATTCTTCAGAGGCTCAAAACTCAAATTTACTTCTGATTTAGATTTGACAATTTTCATTGCCAGAATTATCTTTGTACTACTTTATTCTTTATTTATATTAATGAATTTCAAATCTCATTTCAATCTATTTTGGTTCGTTGTTCCTACGAATTCCAATTATGTTTCCCCTAATTCTATTTCTCCAGCTACAAATTTGGATTGAATAGTACATAAGAACTGATATCTCATTATTTAACACATATTTTATTTATTTGTTGGCGATCTTTGTTATTAACTTTACTCTTAGTTCCCTTTTATCCTTGTTAGTTTTTTTTTTTTTGGGTTTGGATTTTGCGTATATACACATATATAATCTGTACATATATGTATGCCTAAACAGTCATGAACATGTGATACATAGTTCTAAGCTCACACCTTGAACGCAGGCTCATGCCTTGCTTCGCTTAGACAAAAATGCCTCTTTACTCCTTGCACATGTTAAAATCTTGGCTGTAGCTTGTAGCTACTAGCCTACAGGTAGTGTACTGATTGTTGACTGATTGCATTACTGAAAATCAGCAGTACATAGAAGGAATATCCATTTGAGTCATATTGAGGCAAGTAAGCATAATCCTAAGTAGATCTAAGTTGAATTGGGCGTGTTAACATACTTGAAATATTGATGAAATTAAATTATCATCATTACAAAATCATGAAAATGATTATATCACCAAAAATCAGGAAAAAGTCGGGGGACGATCTGTTTTGGTCATAAATGAGGTCATTAGCACATATCTGGGTAGATGTTGGTGTTAGTATATATGGCACATGGTTGATTTTCAATATTATTAACACATTTGAATAAGTAAATCGCTGGATAATCTGCTGAAAATGGGGTGGAAATCCATGTTGGTCATAGACGAGCTCAATAGGTATGGATCTAGGCATAGTTGTCTAGGCGGCGAGGCGGTCCTTCCCACCCAAGGGGAGCCTAGGGGGCCTAGGTGTTTCTAAGGGTTCTTCAAATTTAAACAAATATTTTACATATATATAAATGATTTGCATACACATTCAACTATAATCAAATATATACATCACTATGTACATTCATATTGGTTATCCCTAAGCTCAATAAATCATAACTTCACCTACATCGCACTTGTCATGACCTAAGCTAGACCTATTCGGCCTCAATTTGACCTGACATGATCTAAATTGGACCTGATATAACGTACTCTGCCCTAATTTGCACTAAGATAGACCTATTTCGGCATAACATGGCCTAATCAGATGTAACTTCCCCTAGTTTTTCCTACATTCACCTAAATGAGACCTAATTTGGCGAAAACAGACCTAATTCCCCTAAACAAGGCATGTTATCCTGAAATCAGATATATTTCCCCCAAATCAGACATGTTCTGCTCAAATTAGATCTAATTTGAATCAGATCCGTTTCTTCCAAAAAATAACTAAACTTGATCTAGTTTGATCAAAATCCAGACCTATCCATGCTAATTTGTTCTTTAAGTGTCTAAATTTGGGTCTAAAAGGCTTTAAGCATCCACATCATTTATTTGAAAGCCTAGGCGTCCAATTTAAGGCGGCCCACCTAGAGCCTAGGGGGCCTAGCCGGGAGCCTGGATAACTATGGATCTAGGGAGGATTGCATGTTACTATACACGAAACATGCTTGCTTATCACAAAAATTAAACGCAAAATAGTATTCAAAACCTTAGCTAAAGTAATTTTTTTTGGACTGATTAAACTTAGATCTACATATCTCTTGTTTTAATATTTATATCTTGGTGTTCAGGATGATGAAAAGGGGTTTGACTGAATAATCTATAACATAGAATAGAAAAATGGAATTTACATACCTTTTCCACATCCATCACCTAGATTGTTTTGTCGAGCTAGAGCTCTTCGGCTTGTTTGTACTCAAGTTATTGAAATGCTATCAATATGGGCACAACTTCTTCGAAATCCTGCTCTATTGAGACACCACCCATTTTGCACGTTGCCTAGCCTTGAATTCAAAGTTTTTTGAAAAAATTTCAAGAATATAATCGAAATTTGAGCGGGAGGCGGTCACTGCTCCTCCTTGAAGCAATTGGAAAGAGACCTGAGACGGTACTCTTATGTGGACTTGTTAGACATTTATCTTTTTTTCGTGTTCTCGGGTCTTGTTTTGCTTTTGCTTGATCGGGAAAATAACAAAATCAGTAGAACACAGGAAGAGGGTGGAGTGCACCATGTGATAACAAGTACAGGTGGGTCCTTTGTGTATATGTATATATCTTTTCTATATTTCTTTATTTATGTTTCTTTAGTTTCTGTATACACAACCTATTTTGGATGCCATGACAGTGTCACTACCAATGACTGCAGCTATGTTGATAGCATTTACCAATAATTGTTATGGTTCCTCTGGTTGTTACCCCCAAGTAGTATATATATGTATATATATGAGATTAAGAGAGAGATTTCTCTCCCCCCCTCCCACACCCGTGGCGGAGGCCGAACGCCCGGGAGGGTGGTAAATCAAGGCGGCAACTAGGATTCGACCCCGGGTCCCTTTGTTAGGGGACACCGTGCTTGACTACTTGAGCCACTCCTTGTCGGCATATATATTTATATATATGGGATTAAGAGAGAAAGATTTCTCCCCCCTTCTCCCACGCCCGTGGCGGAGGCCGAACGTCCGGAAGGGTGATAATATATATATATATATATATATATATATATATATATATATATATATATAAATGTGTGTGTGCATATTCTATATTTCTTTATTTATGTTTCTTTAGTTTTCTATATACACAACCTATTTAGGATTCAATGCCAATGTCAACCAATGACTGCAACTATGTTGATATCATTTACCAATGATTGTTATGGTGCCTCTGGTTGTTACCTCCAAGTAGTAGTATATTGCTACCTCATCCTTCTGGTATGGTGGAATGTACCATGTGATGTAGGTCATATGCAGCTGTTCATATGCGATTTAGGAGTTTCTTTTTCCATTGTAGTAGTTTTCAATATTTTTAGGGGTTTGTGTTTCATTTTATTTAAGCCGCGTGGTTTAGTCCCACAGTGGCTGCCTTCCATATTGGTTCGTCATAGCTGGCTATATATAGGCTTCTTAAGAAGGCAAACTTGATGGTTGGAATCTGAATGATATTTATTTCGTCCAATTAAGTGATAAATTAGTGAATTTTGATTTTTTAGTTATTGGGTTCCACATTAATATATCTGCAGCAACCATACATGATCCATATCTCTTAATGCTTAAGCATCTTTGTTTGTTTACTACACCAAAAACCTGAAGTACTCAACTCAATTGAGTTTGTTGCATGCAAAGGAAAAAAGGCGCGCCCTGAGATGCTAGAGGTGTATGCCTCAAGCGAGGCGCTCTCAAGGGCGCCCTGAGGCGTAAGCCTCACCTGTAAACCAAGAGGCGAGCGTTTCATTTCCTCAAGGTGCAGAGGCGTTGGGGAGCGAGCCTCAGCCTGCCACCTAAAATAGAGGCCTGTTGGTCCATTCGGACTGCATATGGGCCTGTCTCAATGGGTTTTCCACTAGCCCCTGTTTGGGTACAACTTTTACGGTTTTTATTTGTCATTTGTTCAAATTTAGATTATAAACAGATAACCTTATGTGATTTGTATATGTAGTTGATAAATTGTGTAACTTGCATTCTATATATATTTTCTTATATATATAGATATATTAATATATAGAAATATATATAAATACATGAACGTCTTGGTACATTTTGAGGCTTACGCCTTGACCGCTTTGAAGCTTATGCGTCGAGACAAAAATGCCTCAATGCGCCTCACGCCTTTTTCAACCTTGGTTGTTGCATGCCGCTAGTATTAGATTATATCTAACCGAACTCTTGTGTAACTCCTATATGAGCCTGATTCATCTTGCTTAAAATGGCGTATATATATACAGGCAATGATCTAAATGGCAGCAAATTTGTCCAAAAACTTGTCAATAATGTTTACAACGAGGATTGGTCATGTTGAAGCCCAAATACCTTGAAAAGGCCAATTGTCAGATTGTCAATCAGCTTATGTTGCTATCATTCAACGTATATGCAAGCTTTCGTTAATAAATCTTGATATTTGGGCTAGTCTACTTTTCATTCTACCTGAAAATATATGTTTCTGGTTTTATTTTATATAATTTATGTGTAGCATAGAGATTTTATAATTCAAGTCAACAGTTTCACCGGTTTTCCTCAAATGCACACTGTTCTCATAAATTTACCCAAATTTTCATTGGAATATGCTTTTGACCCCCACTAACCGTCATTTCTACATTTGGAATAATGGACGTGGAACTGACATCACGTGCGAAGGGTACAACCTTGTTTCTATCTTTTTTTCTAACTGCATCTGCCTCTTATTAAGTATATAGTTGAAACATAAAAGGAACCAATGACCTTGAAAATTGTTTGTTCATTTCCTAAGTTTTGTTTAAGCCTTGTAGGTTCCGTTTATGTCTTCACTTTGTTAACGCCTTTCACTATATATTGTATATGCTGTGGGGATTCTTTCTTGTATTCAACTGCACCCTCTCCACTTCTCTCACATATCCCTATTTCTCTATATATCAACATATAGGTGTTTTAGACTTTTAGGAGTCTTATCTAGTCTGGACTGATTCCATTGTATCTTGAAGATGGCCCAACAGAAACATATATGGAAATTGAGAGCGAGAAGATTGAGAAGAGTGATGAAGTTAAAGAGGAAGCAGAGGAAGATGGAAGAAGAGAGAGGGGAGAAGTCCATATACTTCTACCCAACATATATTGGCGTAGCACATTCTCTGTTTTACATGTAGGGTGTCTATGTTACGATTATGGAGGGCAATTTATGAGAGATTGTTGATACATAAACTTATGACCTCTATGGAGATATGACCACATTATGTGCATTGGATCTCATTGAAGCATTACCAAAGCATGCAGAACACTTCCCTCAAACCTTGTCTGATGGTTTTTATTTGTCCTCACCAGGGCGGATCTGTGGGGGGGGGTGGGGGGGGGGGCAATCGGGGCTGAAGCCCCCCCTTGCAAATCAAAATATATGCATTTTTACATCCATAATATGGACAAGTACAGTATATACAGTTTGTTGTGATATAAACACAAGTAGATTTGTATTGAGGTGCTGGTTATAGACAGTTCACCTAGGTTCGAATCTCACCAGAGCATATTTTTTTTCCAAATGATATGGCTAGGTTTTGTTGGGATATCATGTACTACCTTGTGCTTAGGACAGAGTAAGTAGCATATACCATACTAAAGCATCATAAATTACTACTGTTGGTCTTTGTGACTCTTCTATACGGGCCTCATCTAACAACCATATATTGAGGCTTTCCATTACTCTTGCTGCCAGAATTGAGGCTTTCCATTACTCTTGACTCTTGAGGTATATTGTTTTGTCACAGGCAGTCGTATATTGTTTTGTCACCGGGACATTTCTCTTTGAATGTGTAGGTTTCCATCAGCTACTATATCAGAGATTATGGACTTGGCTCACTCTTGGACTTGGAGGAGAGGACCCTAACTGCTCTTAAAGGCACACTGGACATCGATCTTTATGTATTGTGTGCAAGATGCATATGTGTTTGTTGTATACTTGATTCGAGGGAAGCTGTCAAAACCATGTCGTGTTTGTTGTATTTCATATCAGTCTTCTCCTTATATTATAAGTGGAGGTTCCTTGTATAATTGTACTTATCTTTACACAGTGGAAAGGGTGTCAATTCAAGTTAGGACTGGGAACTACAACTCTAGTTTCCATTTTCTTCTTCAGATGTGTTGGCGCGTCGTGCTATATCTAAAATATAGCAGTTCTTGCATTTTGGTAATGCTATTTTGTTGCACGATGAAGGTATGAGCAGATGAAATATTATAATGATCCAAACTTGCAGAAAATACTGCAGTATGGGTTAATTCTTGTTGATGTTGTAATCTGCGCATGAGCACACATGGAAACGCATACATGATAAACCACAAACAAATTAAAAAGTGTGTATTTATGAGTCCGTTTGAGTGTTAGTTATGGATGCATGTATGCTTATACCATGGTAAGAACATTGACGAACTGTTTCTTAAGTTTTTCATAAATTAAAATTAATACATAAATCATTACAAATTAGTGCACAAAACATTACATTCATTTTAAATAAGGTTTTGGACTTATTTTGAATCTTTTTTTGGTTTTATGTTCTTTGGTATACTGTATAAGCTATTTAAATCCCCTTTTATTGGGCACTGTAGTTTCTTCATGTCCCTGGCGGCATGCATCCACGATGTTATCTCAGTGCCGAAACATATCCTAAACCGGCTGTTTCCAATTTTTTTTTGAGATCCCGTGTGTTCGTAGCAGCATAGGTTATTACCCAACTAGATGGTATTTGTTGCTTCAACAAACTGGAGAACCTTTCTGAAGTGATTGGTTAGTGATTTCTTTGGTTTGTCCTTCAGGAGAACCCCTACGAAGCCCAGTGATGCTTTCATCTGCTTTCGGTTCATAAGAAAATCTGCTGTCCAAAGAAACGGATATGCTCCAAGATATTGAAGGTCTCCAAACAATGTCAGGTTCTTGAGAAGTCGTTGGAAAATTTTGTTAATGATTGCACCAACCTGATATCTTCAATGATCCACTTCGTGTACAAACTCTCGTTGACATCTCTCTGAAATTTTGACCCATTTGGATAGCTATGCCGGCAGGAAAACTGTGTATCTGTCTCTGATATAGCGGTTATCTCCCATATGTGCTATGTACTCGCTGGATGAAGATGATATTTCCTGTATTTTTTCTCTTGCAATGAACATTCTCGTCAGACCATCGATGATAGTGGCAACGAGTAAGTAGAATGGTGATGGGAGCAACTACAGAGGTTTCTCGAAAAGAAGAGTGATTTTTTTTATTAAAGTCTTGAATCTGCTTTGGTGGTAATAAACGATGAGCAAGAACTGAAGAACGTTGGCATTGAAGAACGGAAATGCGATGGTCATTATCGCATGTGTGGAGAAAAGCCGCACTATAATGAGAAAAATACGGAGAATAATAACCGATTACTGGAAAAAAGATAAGAATGACTTATTAAGATGATTATCAGACTTGCTCAACTTGTCACAAAAGTCAGTGTGATCATCAACTTGTTTCTACGACAGTCTTTTCACTTTACTTCAGATATTATCAGACTTGCTCAACTTGTCACAAAAGTCAGTGTGATCATCAACTTGTTTCTACGACAGTCTTTTCACTTTACTTCAGATATCTGCTCATCATATTGGTTGCCAAGTGCAAATTTTATTCCACAATATCTCTCGACACCTGCTCAATATGATTAGCTCTTTCGCCAAACTGGGTCCCAGGAATGCGTGTGGTCGAAGGCGGACGCAGATGGTGTGCCGCGCAACATTATTATAAAACTAGTTTAATACCGGCTAAGATTAAGCATGACATTGGCATCTCCCTTTGAAACGGTGCAGTTAATTTTTAGCGACAAGGTAGGGATGCACATATTCTGGCTTGATTGTGGCGTGGCCGTGTGCCGTTAAACACGGCATTTCTGTTCGGGCATCTACAAAGGGGAATTAATTACGTACCACACATATTACACCCGTTTGGAGATGAACATCGGGTTGGTCATGCCGGGTTTTCTGAGCGCATAACTAATCCAAATTGTTGATCAGGTTGCAGGTCAGATCTGGACCCATCTTTTTCAGAAAATCCAGCATCGTACCAACCCACGTAACAAATTTGGATCTCGGCGTGAGATAGGGCCAGCCCAAATAACATATAAAAAGGTAAATGCTTTGATAACTATATACGTGGATACATTTTTGGTAAGGCCGGCCCGACCTTACATATCTTATAGATTGTTGGTTCAATGTAAGATCGAAGCACTAAACACGTTTGATTTACATTTTATTTCTTTAAGTTGGTTAACAAGAATCCAAAGTGGCAAGCTTTTCGTTTGGAAGGTTCTGGTTATTAACTTTTACAATAATATAAAAGGGCAACATGTTGCATCGCCACCTCTTTGTGGATAGTAAAATTAATTCCTTGAAACACTACATCCTTAGATTTGGGGTGATCACATTATTACTCGTAATTTTGGAAACCTTGTGAGAAGTTCTACAAGATTTGATGCTCAAATACCAAAGGTATCAAACTCGAAAGGTATAAAAGCATGTCAATTGTTGATATACACTTTCTCATACATGGCCACTTTGGTTGAGACATATTTGAGGCCATCCCGTCCCCAGTAAATGGCCTGCCCCTTAAGCCCACCAGTGGAGAAACCTCGGTTAGCAACAGATGCATGCCCCTACCAAACCACTCAAACATCAGGACATTAACTGGTCTAAATGTCGATCTACACAGTTCTTAATATGATCTGCTGAACCAAACACAAAGATTGATTTGGAATGATTTTACCCCTCTTATAGATCATTCAAAAAGTTTATAGGCGTTCTTTTTAGCAGCAACTCTTGTGTGTCTGAGTACGTCATGGAGAATATTCCTGACAAAATCACATTTGTACTTGAATCCTAGGAACTCCTTGTAAGGAACAGTGCGCTCTCCAAAAGTATCCAAACATGCTTTACGACAAATTGGGCATAAGACAATATTGGAGGATAGTACGATATTCCAATGGTGACATATGCAGGTCTAACCCATCAATCGAATAGCAAGAAGCAAATATGCACAACTTGTAGACATCCAAAAAGCTTTCTATCAAGCGGTCAAACTTCCGTATCCTCAAAATTTTGCTAAAAAGGCACTCACAAAACATGCAAGGCTTTCAGAGGGATGATGTCCTTGTTAGTAAAACTACTAAGGTTGAAAGTTGGAAATGTGACATGAAGACAATCTATAGCATTATCATAAGGGAAAGGAGTAAATCTAACTAGAACTCTAGTTCCCAAGTAACTTCTTATACCCCATGATTGCTTCATAAACTATCACCAATTGAATATCCCATTTCCCGAGTTTTCATACCTTCCTATCTAATATCCAAATTAGTTCTTCTACATAGGATACATCATCAAGCAATTGAAATTGTTCCTCTCTAAGATTTTCTACATACTTGGCTGGCATTTCTTAAGCATACAACAGTGGAATATTAAAATGAAAAATTGATAAATTAGGTGGAAACTCTCATCTATAAGAAACTAGACAAATTCTCTCAAGAGTAGGATATGATCCCATGTACTTTGGTGTAAGCTTACAATGATTGCAGGGTGATACATTTAGATAAGCTTCATCACCCAAACTAAACTCCAGTGGTTAAGCTATGCATCTACATAATTCTTCAGTTGGTCTTGAGCAACATTAAGTTGCTGATGTATGACACTGATCTTCTCAACAATCTCATGTATGATAACAAGACAAAATTTGTCTCTCTCCTACTTCATAGCAAACTCAAAATCCACATCTCCTACCATTAAGATCTTCATACATGGCTATTCTAAGACTCGATTGATAATTGTTACTATAGGAAAACTTCTTTGAGCTTGAGTGTTCATTACAACTTCTTGTAAACTATAGAACACATGATGCAAGTATGTCATCAAGTGTGTGTATGGTACTTTGTGGTTGAACATTAGTTTATGTATGGAAAGTATTGCTCATTCTAAGATTTTTACCTATAACATTTTACAAATAATTCACAATCCAGATGTGACTTTGGAAACTCTATATGAGACAATACTAAGAAGAATACCATTTATGTGGACTACCTTATAAATGTAATAGCGTGCTATATTGGATGTATCACATGTATTCATAATAGATTGAAAAGTGTAAGATTTAGTCAATCTATCTACAAAAACCCATATAGGATCAAATCCCCACACAACTCTTGCATTTCTTTTAGGAACAACATAGTAATGCCAAAACACTTCCCTTCTAAAATAGGAAAAGGATGTAGTGTACCAGGCAACCTATTATATTCATTTCTAGTTAGGCTGGCAATTTTTTCATTATGAAACATACTCAAATACATATTTTAAGATCTATCCACTAATCAATATCTTTTGTGTTTATGCACATCTTAGGATTTCCACCATGCATACCATACATATAATATTTGAACTCTTCTAAAAGTTCTTATTAAAGATCTTCACTATTAAAAACACATAGCGTATATTGCATGTATAACACACCATAATTGGAAAATTTGTGTTCTTCACGCTTGCCTTCACCCATATATGTTATAGTTTAACTAAAATGATTATCCTCTTGTTGCGATTCTATGATATGATCATAAAATGTAGGATTCTCTTGCGTTTCTTTTCTATAATACCACCCTATGGAGATACCCAACTCAATATTCATCTCTCTATGATGATGCAACTTGTCCCTCTCCTCAAATATAGGAGAAAAATTTTATAGATATGTAAGATGGAGATTTCTTACTTACAGAATAGTCCACTATATTGAATTCACTAAGTTTATGGTCATTGGTACAATCATAGTATTTAATCACCTCTAACTACCACCTATGTCTCATGCTCTTTATGTGTGATAACTTATTTCAAGCTTTTACAATTAGTGGAAATCTGACAAAGCTCACCATAAAGATAATGTATCCATGCCTTTACAGAGCAAATTATTGTTTCTAACTCAAGATCATGAGTAGGATAGTTCTCTCTATTACGTATCTACACGTACAATTAATCTCCTTTCCATCGTATGGTGGAGATCCGAAAGGAAAAATCCATCATTTGCTGCTAAATTTGGGGTTTTTCTACTACTGTTCTTCGCTAAGGTTAGTTTGGTACGGTGTAACCAGATGCAGTTTCATGAATTAAAACACGCATCAAGCAAAACCTTGTGTTTTTAACAACGTCAAATTGATTTGGTACGACGCAACGCAAACTCATTGCGTTGGTTCATAACCGTTTGGGAAAAAGTCGACTTTGCCGAAGCTGCCAGTTTATCCCCTCTGTACAGGTGCATTAGTTCTGACTGAATGCAAAGACCCGGTCATCCAGTGACTACAGGCTACAGCTGTAAGTGACCGGGATGACAGTAGACTCTGAGAGAGCGCAATCAGCAGCAATTAAAACAATAAAGGATGATGGAAGTAGAAGAGAGAGAAAATATTTTTGTCCATAACTTTCAATCCGGAACATATTTTTCGATGAAATAAATTGCATTAGAATTCTTGTAAAAAATACTTTCCAACGAGACTAGTGTTGACATATTTTGAAATAATGATAATACGCGAGAAACATAGTACCATATATTAGGATACCATACACATGTTTTGGGTACAAACGTACAATACTCGTGAGTACTATACTTTTGATTTATGCTTGATTTATAATTTGTTAAGTACTGTACTTATGCGTCAGTAACTGAGTTGAAATTAACATGTGTGTACAATACTTATGGTTGCATTTTATAGGTGATTTTTGACCTGATGTGCATTGTACTTTTGAGATTATTAACAAATAGGTACTCAACTTATGTCTGCATTATGTAAAAGAAATTATCCAGATGACTAATGTTGCTATGCAATTCCGAAGTTACTGTACTTATACCTCTACATCAGTTATACGATTATGCTTGGTTTTGTAATTTGGTAAGTTCTATACTTATGCTTGAGTATCAACAAGTGGCTGCAGTACTTATGGATCCATAAGTACAATACTCACGAGTATTGTTGATCCTCCTTCATTCAAAAGTACAGTACTCACAAGTACTGTACGTCTGTACCCAGAACATGTGTATGGTATCCTAATATACGGTTCTATATTTCTCGCGTAATATCATTATTTCAAAATATGTCAACACTAGTCTCGTTGGAAAGTATTTTCTAAAAAGATTCTAATGCAATTTATTTCGTCAAAAAATACGTTTCAGATTAAAAGTTATGGACAAAACCATTTTCTCTCTCTTCTACTTCCCTCATCATTTATTACATTAATTGCTGCTAAATGCTATTGCAGGTAGTGGGGCGCAGGAGGGGCATGGTTCCGAGAACCGGATATACCAGCGGGTGGCTGACCGGTTGTGTGTAGCGTGACTCATAACAAATGATGTATCACTTGCCTTCCTCTTGAAAATTTAAGATGGATGTTGTCGTTGGCTTCCTTTACAGAAGAAAGAAGTTCTTCTCACAAGCATCAATCTTTATGAACTTAGTATTGTTCCTTGTCAACCTAGTAACGAAAGTATCTATATCGTTGAAATTATTTATAAGTTTCTTGTAATTCTCGACACACTCTGAAAAATGTATGAATTTAGGTGGAGTATAAACTTCTCCAATTAATTAGGCTCTGATTGATTTGTTGTAACTGGTCTAGAAAACTTATGAATTGGAGTTCCTAAAGTAGTTTTTCATGATTGGTTTAAAATAAGTGCTGGAACTTGAGTTCCACAACTTCTGGTGAGTTAAAAAGTTACATACAAATAGAGTTTCTAAGTTCCCTCTTTAAAGGAGCAGAAAATGAGTTTCAAAATAATTGACAACTTTTCCTACACAATTAATTTTTTATTCTTCATAAAATGACACATGTAAAATAAATATGAGTAGGAATGTTAGAGATGGATATGGTTTATTACCAAAACCATAACATAATATAACAAAACATTGTACACTATAATCGACACCGTTTAAATTATTTTACACTACAACTCCATTATCACTGTGGTTTATAAAATAAAAGTTATACAAACATTATGAAAAAGTAATCACACCACACCATGTGATAAAAATGTGATTTATCTAATATGTTTATATATTTATATTTAAATAATATCATGTAAAAATGATAATGAAATATAATAGTATGCAAAGAATATACTAAAAGTTAATGTTGTACATATTGTTAAATAATGATGAACTAAAAGTTATATTTATAAATACGTACAATGTACATATCACTACAATATTTTGTAGATACAAAGTAAAATAAAAATATTATAATGTGATTTGAACCATAATATTTTAGAAAAAAATATAATTATACCACATTAAAATATTTTTAAAGGAGCAACATCCACATCATGACCTCTTGTTGAGATTATTATGGTTAAAAATATTATGATTAGTCATGGACATGATTCTTTCTTTATTTCTTTGCCGTCCTTACTTTTTATATATCACACAGTAAAATTAATTTTTTTTAATTGGTTTATATATTTATAATTACGACAAACCAATCACATGGAAGTGAATGGAGCTCAAGTTCCAAAAATTGAACTAGAGTTTCCTGAAAATGAGTTCAACATAACTTATGACTTACACCAGAAATCATGTGGCTTAAGAATGCCACACATGAAAGCCCCATTTTACACTTACTAAATTTTTTGTATAATTGATGCTGACAAAGGAGCTGCAAAGCATGCCATGATGCTCTATATCATCATAATATATCAAAATGTCATAATTAAAGATGAATCTAGATGGTTGAAATAAATCATCAATACCATGTTCATCATATCCGTAAAAGTAGTGGTGCATTAATTGGTCCAAATGACATCACAAAAAACCTCTATATGGTGTACCTAGTCCTAAAAGAAGACTTAGGAACATCTTCTACCATTATCCACAACTAATGTTACACTGACCTCAAGTAAATATTAAAGAGTGATGTTTCTCCACTAAGATTATAAAGAGATCATCTATCCTGGGAAGATCATTTATTTCTTGATCGTGATCTTATTCATTATCCTATAGTCAATGAATTATTGCATGGTACTATCTTTCTTTTTCATCACAGAAAAAGAATTGGTTTTCTCCAATACTAAGTGTTGGTTTTTATGAACCCTTGTCCACAATTTCCTACAACTAAGTTTCTAACTCCTTAACTACAATTGGTGGAATTTGGCATGGTCCTTGTGCAATAGGTTGAGATCCTATTTATAGATAAATTTTGAACTCAATTCACCTATTTGGAGGTATACCAAGTAATTCTTCTACAAATACTTATGATATTCATTTATAATAGTTACATCTGCCTATGGTGTAGTGTCAACCTAAACATCGATCACATGAGCCAAGTAGGCCTCTCAATCCTTACTTAGAATCTTCACACCCACAACTACTAAATCATACATGTAGGAATAACTTTATGGCCTCATGTAAATATATAAGAGAAACAACGTAAAAGCCTAACACTTAGGATCTTTTTCACAAAATAATGTCAAACAAATTATTAATGAATTTTGGAATTAAAATACTATAGTATGGTGCTTACTATATTTTTTGAGTGTCTTATTTGAAAAATAATGAGTAATGGTAGTCACTGGAGGTTTTGGAAACAAAGTAACGAAAATAAAGCTACATGAGTTTTTTTGTGAGGATTTATTCACTGCATTTAAGACTAAGTGAACCTTTAGCATTTTTTGGTATAAAAATGATTATTTTATAGACAAAAAATGATATTAGATGTAACAGAATAATATATGTTAGTATGGAAAGATCTATTAGTGGTTTAAAATTTTTTGGAATGAGTTTGATAATGAAATTGGTATATATGAGCTTTAATATGTTCCCTTTTTAGATAATTTACTAGGAACTAAAATGATAGTATTTTGGTTTGATATTTGGTCTAAATAGAGCACTCCTAATCGATAAGCAATGTTTGAAATGTTGTGCTTTTGGATTTGGAGATCCAAGACACACAATCTAGAAGAAAAATGACAAGTTACCTAAGATGCATGCTCTACCTAATGCATTTTCACCAATCCAGGGGACTAATTCAATCATTGCACTTCCCTAAATCCAATATTTGACATGTATCTAGTCCCTTAGATTTTATGTCTATCCAAAAGCACATGATTAATTGGACATAAACTAGCACATGCCCGAAAAACATGGGGTATCAAAAAAGCAATCAACTATGTGGGATTAAGGGATGTACTGGAACATATTTGAGGAGAATAACTTGCAAATATTAGTTTTGAACCTCTCCACCCTTGCCCCCTTTATTTGCTGAGTGAAATCACCATAGAGTAGAAATAAAAGATTGTCATCCTCTAACATGTTTCATGTGTGCAATATCACACACAACCTCTTTGACAATGCTAGTCATGGTAGAAGCTTGATCCCAACCACTTCTCCCTTCCATATTAAAAACAAAAGTATTCCTTACATCTTTTTGACCACTCAGTGGCTCTAGTTAGTCTACCAATTTAACCCAGACTGCCCTGCACTCCTCACAAAAATTGGGAGGCTGACTGGATATAGAGACCCCCTTGATTTTGAGGAAGAGTGAACCTTTTCAAGTCTCATCAAGATGAGGAATAGTCCTCGTAAGGTTTGATTCTTTGTAGGGACTGCTCAGTGGTGCCTCATAATGGAGCATTCTTCCTAAGTAGAGGAAGAAGGGTGGGAAACACAAATGTGAGGGGAAGATGGAGCACCAAGTGACCCATCACATCCTAGAACTAGTCCATAAAAAATGTAGACCCAAACCAGATGGTCTGAGCCCTAGCCCCTTACGCAGCCCAGTCAAAGTCCACCCTAGTTGTAGACCAACCCATGAGCCAAAGAAGGCCTAGAAGTTGACCCTTGACTTGCTAGATCTTTACCATGGAACTGGACACCACACAAAATCATCCTGAAGCTGCATACTACCCAGTAAATGGTTAAAGATAACAAGTTGAGGTATATATTATACAACTTTGCATAAATGGTATGAACGTCCAATTATAGAAAAATTATGTGACAGTTTTGATCAAGATAATCAGATACACAATTGTATGACCTTATATTTCAGATTTGAATATTTATTTGAGTTAATATATGTAAATGATGATATACTTATAGTTTTATGTTAAATACATGATATATTTGTTGGTTATGTATGCCCAAGAGCCAATCATGTGATGATTGTAATGGAGAATTACTTGTAAACATGATTTGATTATAAATAAAGGCAAGCTTCTAATTTATTCTGTTTAATTTAGTTATGAGATAATGATGTAACATTATAAATGTCTAGAATTATATTACTCAATGACATATGTATTCAAGTTATGATCCTTTTGGATGAGATCATACAAATGTTAAGAGTAAATATACATATTCTCATTATGTCCCTGATTGATTGTCATTGTGGAAGGTTGGTAGACAACAATGACACATAAGATCAGAGTGTGAGTTGGTTGATGACTAAATCTCATTAGTCATGATATGTCAATATCAAACCAAGCACATAGATACATGTTAGAGAACAGTGTATCAGTCAGACCCACCGTGAGACTGACACATGGAAACCATCATCATGGAAGTCATAGTCAGCTCTACAGTGATGGTGGTGGTTGTGGTTCTTAGACCTAAAATCATTGCACTCAACACATGTCGTTGGGTACACTTTGACATCATCAAACGCAGTCCTGAAACATGGGTTGTTATAACAGTGATGATTGGGTGGCTTTGACACATAGAGATTGAATACGAGTGATAGACATGGGATTTGTCCCTCCTACTGGAGTGTGATGTCCTAGGCCTCCTGATAAGCGAGACTGAGAAAATCATGGCCATGCACATGTGAGTCAATATGTGATATTAAGCTTACATATATCTCATACAGTCTGCTCTTGGTTTAAGAAATAAGATTGAATAATAATGAGGGTGATTGCTCCATGTCTCTAGTTCAATCTGAACATCAGTGACAAAGGAACTATACAAACACTACAACACCATACACATATTGCAGGTTGAAGTTGTTTCCCAACTTTTCCATTTACTCAGGTAGAAATGATGTGCAACTTGGCACCACTCTTTGCTTGCGATGTCATAAGTTGTTATGGATACTCACTGGCAATGTAATATGGGACCTATAGGGTCACACACATAGGTCTTGACCTAGAAGAGGAGTTCAGATCTCAAATGACAATTAGATTAAGTGCTAAAGTGTATAGGCATTTGATTTAGGCAACAAACATGCTAACAACACTGCCAAATGCCCATCATAAGTATTGAGACAACCATCTGAAAGTGCAAAATGACCGTCTCAAGAGTTGAGATGGGCGTCTGGGTGTCGGGCCAGTTGTGATTTGAATTTGGATAAGGATCAAACTGACCCAGTCAAACAGGCACAACTCAGGTCACCAGACGACCGTTTGGGTGAACTGAGATGGCCATCTTACATGGGTGAGATGGTCCGGTTCTACCAGGGAAGGTTCTAGATGTTTTCCTATTTGTTTTGCTTGAGAAGTACTTGTTGTACAAGGATATCAATGTCTAACATTGATGGGAATTGATTTGCAAAATTTGTGTACAACTAGGAAACTACAAAATGATTGTCTTGCGTGTAAGACAACCGTCTAGCTTTTCCAAACGGCCATTTTGACTGCCACAGTTTGCAAACTTTCCATAATTGTTGCAAAAATTCGAGTTCTTCCAGTACTTTCCACTCCCGCACATTAATCCCGTATCGGATAGCAACTAGAAACCTTGACCCTACCCTCTGATATAAATAGAGGGGTATCAGGGGATTCCCAGAACACAACACAGATAACTGAGAATCAGTTCCTCTAACAATTGTTGTCCTCTCTAGTTGTGGTAATTACGAGAGCCCAGACAAGTCATACCCGACTAGGGAGGGATAGCCAAGGGAGAGAACAACTGAGACTTATCATAGGAGAGCAAGTCGGTGATTAGTACATTGACAGAGAGGGACATATCCTTCCTGATTGTTCTAGTAGGATGAAAGGAGTTCTAGGAAGTCAGTGTAGACTACCATAGAGGCGGGAAGCTGTTGTTTGCCGCTTGGAGGACAATGTCAACCAATAGTCCGTGACAAGAGGAGCCACTAAAGAAGATGACGTTCGTGGCTGCAGTCTCTGGTACAGACCAGGAGGCGCAATAGTTAGACGTGTCCCAGTGCAACTAGGATTTAGAGTTGCACATCTATAATGACGAAGATTGTTGCTGGACTTGCTCCGGGACCAGATATATCCATAAACCATCCTTCCTGTATTATAGTTATTGATGCGATCTACTAATTATGGGAATATGGTAGATAAAATTTTAAATTCTGCTGCCTGATCTGTACCATATTTCCCAACAATGGTATTAGAGCTAACGTCAATTTATTATAGTATGGGATAATTGATATGACTGGATTTTGGTTTTATCGTTCTATTATTACATGCGATGCAAGTAATGTCTTGTCAAATCCAAACACCGTGATAATCCCAAACTTATATATATATATATATATATATATATAATTTACACGCGTCTCCCTAAAAGCGATTTTGATGGTAGATTGTAGCATGGTTATGGCCAGTAACCCCTATCTATGCATGGTTGTATATGGTTGGTTTATCCCTGTATTTCGGTCTGCATACCGAGCCTCTATCTTATCTTCCCATATAAAGTTAATTCTTTCCTACTCTTGCTCGCCTCGAATGTAACTCGAGGTTTCCCTATAACCATGTAAAAGTAGGATACTTTACTTTCCTATTATGATGAAGATGAAGTACCTTGGAGGACATGATGGAAAACCCAGATCGATTACCTGGTGGACCTGACTGATCCACTGGAGGAGCCAGGCGATAGTGGAAAGAAGGACCAGACGACCTAACAACCAGCTAGGAGGTGAGCCCATCAGTTCAAGGGTTGAACCAATCAACCCATATTGGCAAGCATGGACCTTTATCAACAACATGTTTTTGCATGTGATGTAGACCTAGATGATGTAATCCCTTGTGGATCCAAGGGGATTGCATTAGTACTGGCCATAACCATCAATTTTTGTTGTTGCATGTTTTCATTGTGGGATATAACATGTACATGATACGTACTATATATATGGTGATTGGATAAAGTATATGTATTTATACAAACTCCCTCAACTAAAATATTAAGTCTTAGATGCCTTCCATTAGAAACACACATGAAAAGCTTAATTGACTAAGCGTAGATTTGCACAAAGCATGGTACACCGTCTATGTTACAACCCTGATTTTGGGTTCATTTGATGAGAAATGTAATTTCTCATATTAAAGATAATTGAATAAATAATGATATAATTTGTTTTGAATACATGGATTTTGTTTACAATAGCCATGATGTTTCTGTTGTGGGCTTTATTGGCTATTGGGCCCAAATAACAAGAAAATTCAATTAGTGAATGAATAACTGAATATTTGAGAAAAGAAAAATGTGAAAATCTCTAGAAGGCAAATCCAAAAAGGGATTTCGTACCTCTTGGGTTCCTTGGGTTCCAAGGAGTCCAAAGTTGCATAAAGAGTGCAATAAGAAAAGAAAAGATTAATTAAGTAATTCTTTAGTAAGAAAGAAATTGAAAATAATGTTAAAATGTTGGAAATAAGTGGAAAAAGGTATAATTGAGTTATCCTTTGTGGAATTTCGTATCCCAAGAATTCCTAATGATAAAAGGAATACCAATGAGGAAAATAAAAGAGAAATAAAAGGAAATCCTCAAAAAGGAAATATTTTAATAAGAAATAAACAAGATAATGTGAAATAATGCATTTAGATGCATCTAGAAGGATAATAAATATCTTTGGAAAAGAATTTCGAAAATACTATAATTTCTTGGGATCCAAGGAGTCCCAAGGGAAGAGAGGAAAGAGAAAAGATACATTTGAATGCATGAAATATGCCTTGTAAGTCTTTGACTTGCATATGAAGAAAAGGGGTTTTCCTTTCTCTTTTTGGACTCAAACTTTGTTCAATGGTAGATTAAGTCCTTATAGACTTCCTTTAAAATTTGAGAAGAAAGGATGACCCATAAAGCAACAAGAATTTATTTAATAAGATTAAACCTTTTAAAATCCCACAATTTGGTGAAGAATGAGGAGGTGTATATATATATATATATATATTAAAATAGATGGAAAGGAATTAATACTATCCTTCCACAACCGTGAATGCCCTAGGATAAGTTCCCTTTTTTTATCGTGAGGGAAAGGAGACTTATGGTACAAGAAAAGAAAAGGCTTTTGGCAAGTGTGTATATCCACATGTATATTTAACCAAGGAGCAAAAGATCAATGAGAGGAAGTTATAAATGTCTTCCAGAAGGTGCTAGAACAACCGATGATTTTCATAAGAGTATATATAAGTCGGAGAGCATGCTATTTCATGAGATACTCTTGTCCCTCCATCCCCATTTCTCTCTTCCTACGTACCCTAGGATTCATTGGCAACACGAAAGAGATCATGGGAGGTCTCGTTTCCCTCAGGGATCAGACGGTCCATAGTGTAGCTATGATATCCTGGGAAGCGAAGTAACGAGCAGGCATCAACGACCATCTCGACAGCAGTACCATGCTCTGTGGAAGGGAGCAAGGACGAGGGAGTTCCTCCCTACTTGCTGGTTCGCTGCACTTGAGCACGAGGAACATAGTCCGCCTGACCTGGTCACTTCTGTGTGCAGCAACGCAAAGCCTCCCGCCGCAGGTATGAAGCCTCCTCCTCGCGATGTAGTTTCATGCTGTAAAACGTAGGGCTGTAGCCGTTAGTTAGTCTGTGACCGCCGCTAGTTGCAGCCTGTTCTGGCTAGGGCCGGCGAGGGCCAGTAGGGTCGCCCCGTCTCCACCCACCTTGAGACCCAAGAGCCGCGGGGGAGGGAGAGCGGGGAAACCGCATGCATCGCGGCAGGTCGCACAGAGCCATCCTTGCCTCCGTCGGGAGGTTAGGGATGATAGAACGAAAAGACCAGCGTGACCCTGGTCAGTATGCATAACAAGTAAGGGCAAGGTGGTATTTAACCACTAATTGAGTGCCGTCCGATTTTGCACATTAGTTGCTGACGTGTCAGCGTGGGATTGGCCAGGATGGCTTTAAATGGTAAAAATCTTAGTAATTCGTAGGATGATCATATGAGGATAAATAATATATGAATCTTACTCAGAAAAATGTGAGGAATACGATAAAATTGGTGAGAGAACCTATTTTCGTTCCTATTTGTAAAAGTGTTCTAATATAATGGAAGGTGCTTATGATTTTGATTAGAAACCCTAATCAAACAATATGCTTAAGTTCATGATACTTAATTGATGAAATTGAGTAAATATAATGTGTTGAATAGTTAATAATGATCTTGAACATGATTTAGATGCTTTCCTGCATAATTTAGGGTTTTTCATGATATGTGTATGATTAAGCACTTAGAAACCCTAAATTAGAGTAAAAAGAGGAAAGATCCTATTTAATTTGAAATATGTGATAATAGGCCATTAAAAGATGATCCTAAGCCTATTGGATGAAATAGGGTAGAATCGTTAGGGTATGTAAGATATTTTGCCTAACTTGGGTTTATAATGATGAAAAGTGAAGAAAGACCCTAATGAAACCCTAAAATGGATACAGAAACCTTAGGAAGCAATTCCAAGTTGAATAGAAAGAATCTTGATAAAGTGAGTAGTAAATAGAGTACATGTGTTTTTTAGGATTCTTGATTATGTGGTTGAACTACTTGCTTGGACTGCTTTCTTGGTTGGACTTGCTTAATGCTTGTGAAATCATCAAATCAGGTATGTGGTTACGCTTATGAATAATCGCTCTAGTTTCACGGCGATTCTCGAAGTTTTAATCGGTTGCTTGAAAATAACTGTTGGATGTTTATTTATTTCATGCAACTATAAAGTGACTATGATTATCACTATAAATGTGCGAATATAACTGGCTAGATCTGGGTCCACCTCTATTTCTTTGAAAAGGCTAAAAAAAGGTGGTAATCCTAGAGCAAGGTCTAGGTTATCGAGATTTAGAAATTGGGCTACCTATGTGTAGTGCCATGAGACTCATTAGCCTACCATGAGTTAAGGAGTGGGCTACTTACAAGTAGTTCCATGTGACTCAACCCTAGAAACTGGTTCACCTATAGGTGGGACCATGAGGGGTTTAATGGGGATCTACCATAAGGAAGGTAGTATCCAGGTCCACTGCAGGGATAACACAGAGGATAGGGTACTCATAGATTGTAGAGTTATATTTAAAATGTAATCTTGATTGTTAAATGATTAATTAAATGATTACGTTGTTATCATAGTTGCACGTCTATTGTTTCCCCCACATACTAGCTTTGGCTGACCGACGTTTTGTTTGTCGGCGTTTTAGGTACAAGCCAAAAGGACAAACAGTAAATCGTCATATTGTGAAATACATGAAGTAAAATACAAGGAGGATTAGTTAGAGTAGAATCCTTAAGTGGATATAAGTTTAGAGATCCAAGTTTTCAAAAAGGTATGCAAAAGTTTATTTTCTTATAGCTTTTCAGTTTAGTATGTTAAAATTTAATAATTGTTCTTGGTTAAGTGCCGAACCTTTGATCCGGAAAGTATGGGTACGAATTCGACCTCTCGGTCTCCCTTAATTGAGGGTTATCGGGAGGTGGGGTCATAACATTTGGTATCAGAGCGTAGGTTCCTCACTTAACCATTAATAATTATTAAATTTTACAAACTCCATAGAACCCAAGGGAGTTATTAGAGGATTATCCGAAAGACGGAGGTGTCTAGAAAAGGATCACGACCGGGGGCTGGCAATATTTTCCTCTACACCGCTAGTCGGAATACAAGGACTCCCGGATCCGTGTGACTGCCTGGCCAAAGTCTTAGGGCATGAATTGAAATAAGATACCTTTAGGACTTTCTCATCTTATTCATCCCTTCTCATCACAAATTCTATTAAGGACCTTAAGGATTAGGGTTTTTCCCTCTTCTCCTCACCCTCTTAAGGTATGGGTAAGATTAATAAGGTCTAAGGAATCCTCCATCAAATTAATGAAAAGCATGTAAATAAGTTGTCATGGACATAAGCTTAATAGAGTAAGTGTAAGCTAAATGATAGATACATGCTTAGGTCGTATGACATAAGTTATCATGCCCTCAGTAGAGACCTGAGGCTAGACCTTCTTGTCAGGAGGATAAATAAAGAGAGTTAGTCTTGGAGATAGAGATCTCCATTATAAATAGAGACCTGACCCATCCTCTGAGGATGATGTTAACCCTAAACCTAAGTGAAAGGTGGAGACAACATGATGAGTTGGATGTCATGATAGACCAGGTGTTTGGATAGACATGCCTTGGATGCCATATGAGCCATTAGATGACCTAGTACCTCTGGCAACCCAACCCTGGGAAGGGTCGAGCAGGTTAGAGTGAAGGATAACTCCTCCATGGATAAAGCTAGAGAAAAACCTATAGAACCCTATGGGCTTGTGCAAGTAGGGTATGGCTTGCACCCAGGGCATGTCAGTAGTAGGATAAAACCCTGGTTAAGAAATCGTGATGGACGGCTTATGAAATAAGCATAAAGGGCTATGTATGATCTTGAGCAAACATAAGTTCGAGCCTAGGCTTCACCTATGTAGAGGATGCTTTTGAGGTTGATCCTTCATGAAGAGAGGACCCCTAATGGTGAGGTTGGTTGTATGGTTATCTCTGGAGAGAGAATAGGAAACCAAGCAAGAAGGTTGGAATCCTGGACTCTGAGATATGAGGAAAAGTAGGGAGTTGAGGGTGATGCGACCTAAGTGGATGATAGTGGTCTCCACATGTTTGACCCTTAGAGGTTGATGATGTCATGGTGGCCATGAGAGGAACCAAACCCTAGAGAGAGAATGAGTCTGCTGGTACCTCTGTACCTATGGTATAGATGAGAAGAGGAGTTTTGTGGACCTGAAAAGGGTTTAGTAATAGGTTGTGAGGCCTTGTACCTTGCTGTTTGTCCTTGAGGAGGATCCAACTCTAAGTGTTGCTCGAGTTGAAGGATGACAAGAGGTGCATGTCATGCCTTTTTCAAGCTTGATTCATGGTTAAGAGATAGAGCATGTAGTTGGACACCTAAAAGTGAACCTAGGGTTCCTAGGACTAATAGAGGAAGTGGTATACCTAATGCTCATGACGAGAATTAAGTTTCTATAGTTTCGAGCATGGTACTCCTCATGTATAGAGGAAAAGGGAAGTCCCTTAAGTTTAAGGTATGTTTGATGAACCCCTCACAGTTAGGTTGATGATCAAGGAAGGTATGATCTTGATCCAGCATTGAGGAAAGAGGACAAGTATGACCTAGCATGGTTCAGTAGGTGACCTGCTTGTGCCTTAATAGCTTGCTAGGGTTAAGTAGGCTCATGTGGATGTAAACCCTAGGCCTAAGAGCTTTTGTGACCTTGTTGTCAAGAGATAGTTTTCCTCCCATCCTGGGAGAGGGACCCCTTTGGTAGGGTGTATATCAGTTTTGTTGGTTTAAGGTAATCTAAAGAGGTCTCATAGGATCTTGAGAAGATAAGTGAAAAGTACATGGTATGAGAATGAACATGTAGACCCATAGATATCCATCTCTAAGTGCATGTGGATGTGTTATCATGGAGGTAACCGGTAAGGGGCCTGACCAAGGTAGGCCGGTCGCCATGACCCCTATGAAAAGATGGATGTCAGCCCATGTATACAAAGAGAGATGATGAAGGCTTGGGCAAGGTTCTAAGTTGGACATGTACTATAAATGGAGAATCCTAAGTCTATCCTAGGGTCAGGTGGGGATAAGACTGATGGAAGTAGGAGTTGCCTAATTCCCTAGTTGCACATGACCATAGGGTCGGGAGGTAACAACTATCATTGTCCAAGGGACATGGGACCCAAAGGGCAGATGAATAGGGCACTCTCTGGATGCATAAGGGAAGAGGGATGACCCCATAAGTGTCGGTACCCCCATGGACCTAGAGGAGGTGACCAAGGATTGTGTTTGGACTAAGTAGTTTCAAGACTAGTTTTCCATGGAAGTAACTTTGATATCGAGATGAATGTGATGTTGAGACATATGTGGCACGTTTCAACTTAGATTTAAAGGTGTACTGGCAAGGTGGGATGTACCATCTCTACTCTTGGAACAAGAAGAACTCTGTATTTGGATTGCATCCAAATGCTTATTTCCTTTTGTTATGGGAGTGAGAGATAGGACATTACGCATGCCATACACCAAGGTTAAAAGATGATGTGAGTTGGAACGTTGCTACGAGGCATGAGGATAGAGAGGATAACATGCCCTGGTAAAGTGAATGATACATGGATGGTTTGCAAAAGTTAAAGAGAAATGAGGTAGTTACCTTATGAGGATGTTTCTATGATGAGACATGAGTCAAACAAGGTTGAGTTTGATCACTAAGAAGATGAGGTCAGAGTGTTCTCAATGAAGATAGACTTAGAGTTCGAGTTTGAGATGGTAAGTGGCATACATGAAGGTGTATGTCATCAACATTACCTAATACATAAGAAGGTGAAGCGGTAATGGATGCTCTGGTTGAGATATATCTACCTAGTTTGGCTAGAAGAAGTTGTTAGAATAACCCTAAGTTTGGAAAAGAAGATATGTTTGGCTAACACTAATGTAACGAGATCAGTTAATGGTTGTTTAGTTAGCCAGTCTAGTCCTTGATGCAATGAAAGGATGGTTGTAGAGCCGTAATTGCACTTCTTTGGAAAGGAAGGTGATGAAACCCCAACTAGAGTGGTTTAAGGTTTTCGAGGAATTGATCTTGAGGAATAATGACATACAGGAGATCATGACTTTAAGATCACCATACACTATACTACGAAGATAATAAGTGACAATAGTACTTTAGATGCCTAAGATGAGGTTGCATGTGGTGTATGGCCATGCAAGCCGAGGGTGAAGGATGAACACCAGTAACCCAATGCATTGATATAAAGGATAAAGAGTCACCGAGAGAGAAAGGGAGTTCATCACTATGGATGTTGTAAGTCTCCCTGGACCAAGGAAGGTCGAGATGCAATATGGGTTATGGTAGATCGCCTTACCTAGATGACATGAGAAAGGAAGAGTTCTGTCAAGGGACAGATCAGGTTGAACTACATATGAAAGAGATGGTTCAACTACACCATGAGGTGAGTGCAAAAGTTCTTGAGTATAACCTAAAGGTTCACTTCCGTGAGGTGGAAGTAGAAACATGAAGAACCCTACATTAGTATAGTTTATCACCTCTAACTAATGGTTAGTATGATCTAGACTAAAGGGTTTGATGAGAGCATATGTGCTCGTTCAGGGTGATAGCTAGAGACAGTTCTTGTCCTATGAAAGATGTGATGATGACAACCATATCTAGTATCGGGACTTAAAGAAGCTCTGTAAGGGAGGTTGTGTCGGTCACCACTTCAATAAGGTGATGTTGGTGAAAGGACCACATGATGGTTAGAAAAGGACCACAGTACGCGTAGATGAAGTCGCTTTGATTGTGCAATGGCTGAAAGGAGCCTAGAGACGATGAGAGTCATGAGAAGATGCAAAGTAGACTGACATACAGTTCACTGTGGGAGAATATGTGAAAATCCGACCCCTCTAAGTTATAGCTAAGAGAGCTGAATCCCCGATGCATGGATTCTTTTGACATGGTTTGGTGGAGAAGGCTAAGTTTGATCTTACCCCTCAGGATAAAGTAATGGGTGATGAGTTCCATGTGTCCAATTTAGAGCACTATGTGAGGTACCCCGACCATGTGCTGAACAATGAACCTAGTGACCCCAAAGGAGGCTGAAATGGCATGAGTCCACCTGTGCAGTTTATAGACGCCAGAATGAAAGAACTCAAAGGAAAGAATATGCGATGATAAAGGTTGTTTGGAAGCGCCATGAGTACGGTAAAGCCACATAGGGGCCAATGATGGACATGGAAAAGTCTTATCCTGAATTGTTTGTTTGCTTGATAGAATTTTGAGGACAAAATTCCTATAAGAGGGGAAGGATGTTACAACCCTGATTTTGGGTTCATTAGATGAGAAATGTAATTTCTCATATTAAAGATAATTGAATAAATAATGATATAATTTGTTTTGAATACATGGATTTTGTTTACAATAGCCTTGATGTTTCTGTTGTGGGCTTTATTGGCTATTGGGCCCAAATAACAAGAAAATTCAATTAGTGAATGAATAACTGAATATTTGAGAAAAGAAAAATGTGGAAACCTCTAGAAGGCAAATCCAAAGAGGGATTTCGTACCTCTTGGGTTCCAAGGAGTCAAAAGTTGCATAAAGAGTGCAATAAGAAAAGAAAAGATTAATTAAGTAATTCTTTAGTAAGAAAGAAATTGAAAATAATGTTAAAATGTTGGAAATAAGTGGAAAAAGGTATAATTGAGTTATCCTTTGTGGAATTTCGTATCCCAAGAATTCCTAATGATAAAAGGAATACCAATGAGGAAAATAAAAGAGAAATAAAAGGAAATCCTCAAAAAGGAAATATTTTAATAAGAAATAAACAAGATAATGTGAAATAATGCATTTAGATGCATCTAGAAGGATAATAAATATCCTTGGAAAAGAATTTCGAAAATACTATAATTTCTTGGGATCCAAGGAGTCCCAAGGGAAGAGAGGAAAGAGAAAAGATACATTTTAATGCATGAAATATGCCTTGTAAGTCTTTGACTTGCATATGAAGAAAAAGGGGTTTTCCTTTCTCTTTTTGGACTCAAACTTTGTTCAATGGTAGATTAAGTCCTTATAGACTTCCTTTAAAATTTGAGAAGAAAGGATGACCCATAAAGCAACGAGAATTTCTTTAATAAGATTAAACCTTGTAAAATCCCACAATTTGGTGAAGAATGAGGAGGTGGATATATATATATATATATATATATATATATATTAAAATAGATGGAAAGGAATTAATACTATCCTTCCACAACCGTGAATTCCCTAGGATAAGTTCCCTTTTTTTTATCGTGAGGGAAAGGAGACTTATGGTACAAGAAAAGAAAAGGCTTTTGGCAAGTGTGTATATCCACATGTATATTTAACCAAGGAGCAAAAGAACGACGAGAGGAAGTTATAAATGTCTTCTAGAAGGTGCTAGAGCAACTGATGATTTCCATAAGAGTATATATAAGTCAGAGAGCATGCTCTTTCACGAGATACTCTTGTCCCTCCATCCCCATCGCTCTCTTCCTACGTACCCTAGGATTCATGGGCAACACGAAAGAGATCATGGGAGGTCTCGTTTCCCTCAGGGATCAGACGGTCCATGGCGTAGCTATGATATCCTGCGAAGCGAAGTAACGAGCAGGCGTCGACGACCATATCAACAATAGTATCATTCTCCGTGGGAGGGAGCAAGATGAGGGAGTTCCTCCCTGCTTGCTGGTTCGCTGCACTTGAGCACGAGGAACTGAGTCCGACCGACCTGGTCACTTATGTGTGCAGCAGCGCAAAGCTTCCCGCCACAGGTATGAAGCCTCCTCCTCGCGATGTAGTTTCATGCTGTAAAACGTAGGGCTGCAGCCGCTAGTTAGTCTGTGACCGCCGCTAGTCACAGCCTGGTCTAGCTAGGGCCGGCGAGGGCCAGTAGGGTCGCCCCGTCTCCACCCACCTTGAGACCCAGGAGCCACGGGGGAGGGAGAGCGGGGAAACCACAGGCATCGCGCTAGATCGCACAGAGCCAACCTTGCCTCTGTCGGGAGGTTAGGGATGATAGAACGAAAAGACCAGTGTGCCCCTGGTCAGTATGCGTAACAAGTAAGGGCAAGGTGGTATTTAACCACTAATTGAGCGCCGTCCGGTTTTGCACATTAGTTGCTGATGTGTCAGCGTGGGATTGGCCAGGATGGCTTTAAATGGTAAAAATCTTAGTAATTCGTAGGATGATCATATGAGGATAAATAATATATGAATCTTACTCATAAAAATGTGAGGAATACGATAAAATTGGTGAGAGAACCTGTTTTCGTTCCTATTTGTAAAAGTGTTCTAATATAATGGAAGGTGCTTATGATTTTGATTAGAAACCCTAATCAAACAATATGGTTAAGTTCATGATACTTAATTGATGAAATTGAGTAAATATAACATGTTGAATAGTTAATAATGATCTTGAACATGATTTAGATGCTTTCCTGCATAATTTAGGGTTTTTCATGATATGTGTATGATTAAGCACTTAGAAACCCTAAATTAGAGTAAAAAGGGGAAAGATCCTATTTAATTTTAAATATGTGATAATAGGCCATTAAAAGATGATCCTAAGCCTATTGGACAAAATAGGGTAGAATCGTTAGGGTATGTAAGCTATTTTGCCTAACTTGGGTTTATAATGATGAAAAGTGAAGAAAGACCCTAATGAAACCCTAAAATGGATACAGAAACCTTAGGAAGCAATTCCAAGTTGAATAGAAAGAATCTTGATAAAGTGAGTAGTAAATAGAGTACATGTGTTTTTCAAGATTCTTGATTGTGTGGTTGAACTACTTGCTTGGACTGCTTTCTTGGTTGGACTTGCTTAATGCTTGTGAAATCATCAGATTAGGTATGTGGTTACGCTTATGAATAATCGCTCTAGTTTCACGGCGATTCCCGAAGTTTTAATCAGTTGCTTGAAAATAACTGTTGGATGTTTATTTACTTCATGAAACTATAAAGTGACTATGATTATCACTATAAATGTGCGTATATAACTGGATAGATCCGGGTCCACCTCTATTGCTTTGAAAAGGCTAAAAAAGGGGTAATCCTAGAGCAAGGTCTAGGTTACCGAGAGTTAGAAATTGGGCTACCTACGTGTAGTGCCATGAGACTCATTAGCCTGCCATGAGTTAAGGAGTGGGCTACTTACGAGTAGTGCCATGTGACTCAACCCTAGAAACTGGTTCACCTATAGGTGGGACCATGAGGGGTCTAATGGGGATCTACCATAAGGAAGGTAGTATCAAGGTCCACTGCAAGGATAGCACAGAGGATAGGGTACTCATGGATCGTAGAGTTATATTTAAAACATAATCTTGATTGTTAAATGATTAATTGAATGATTACGTTGTTATCCTAGTTTCACGTTTATTGTTTCCCCCACATACCAGCTTCGGCTGACCGACGTTTTGTTTGTCGGCGTTTTAGGTACAAGCCAAAAGGACAAATAGTAAATTGTCATATTGTGAAATACATGAAGTAAAATACAAGGATGATTAGTTAGAGTAGAATCCTTAAGTGGATAGAAGTTTAGAGATCCAAGTTTTCAAAAAGGTATGCAAAAGTTTATTTTCTTATAGCTTTTTAGTTTAGTATGTTAAAATTTAATAATTGTTCTTGGTTAATTGCCGACCCTTTGATCCGGAAAGTATGGGTACAGCTTCGAACTCTTGGTCTCCCTTAATTGGGGGTTATCGGGAGGTGGGGTCGTAATAGTCTATCTCATGGAAGTGTGATGGTAGATATGTAGATTTGCACAAAGCATGGTGCGTATCTATCATATCGGCTATTGGGTCAGGCTTGACTGGTAACTTGGAGAGCCCAATCCCAGAGGCATATAGATGATCATGGAAAGGTTTTGTTCATATAATCTATTCAAATATGATGCAATTGGCATGATGGCCTACCTAAATAATCAGGTTGTGGGTGATCGGCTAAGGCGACTCATGACTTGATGAAATATGGATCTTGGCCCACTAGAATATTGTACGTTACAATATTCTGAATTAATATTTAGGGCTATCAATTCAAATAAAATAGTGGGAGTAATAATAATTAAAGACCTAATTAATATCGTCAAATTTTTAAATCAAATAAAAAATGGTTTTTGACAAATGCAATTTTTCTCTTGTAGAATCAATGACTAACAAATCCGATTTGTGATTGGTCCTGAAGAAGGACAAACTTGATGGGAGAAAGTTCCATGACTGGTTTTGGACTTTGAGAAGGGTTCTCAATGAAGAGTGCAAGCTCTACGCCCTTGACCAACCAGTGCCTGAAATACCTCTTGATGCACCTAGGGCAAAAGTGGATGTTTACTGGAAGCATGCCAATGATGCCTTAGAGATAAAGTACCTTATACTAAGTTGCATGAACTATGAGTTGCATGAGAAATGTGAGGACATGAGTTTTCTTAAGATGGAGACACATCTTAGGAAAGTAATACTTGGTCTTGACAGGAAAGAAAGGAACACTATCTTAAAGGTGCTACTCGAGTCAAAGCTGACAGAGGGAACCTCAGTAAAAAAACATGTGCTCAATATGATTGGACATGTGTATCATCTTGAGGAGTTGGGATTCACCTTGAGCCAAGAGTTGGATACTAATATGATTATAAAGACTATGATAGAATCATATAGCCATTTTATTGCATGCCAGCATGTGAGTAATTCGGCTGGACAGATGTCAAAATTGCTTGCCATGATGGTTATCAACGGGCCTGAGTCTAAGGATCAAAGAAAGACTGATAAGAGTTTCTGTGGTAAAGCCTAAGTCCAATTCTTCAACAATCAAGATAAGGGGAAAGAAAAGTACAAGAGGAACTCATCCTCTGTACTTGAAGGCTTTCAAGAAGCAGAAGATGGGGATGGTGATCTCTACTTTAGGTATATATGTTATTGAGATAAATCTATCTACTTCATCATCTTGGGTATTAGATACATGATGTGAATCTCACATATGTTCTCATATGCATGATATCAAAGGAAGTAGGCCTTTAGGAAAAGACGAGGTGGAATTACAAGTTACTAATGGTACAAGAGTTGCGGCCAGTGTAGTTGGAACCTATAGTATATCTCTGCTCACATGGATTGTAATAGAGTTAAAGAACTGCTACCTTCTATAAATAAAAACATCATTTTTGTATCTTGTTTGGACAATGATGCATTTGAATTTCATATTAAAATTGGTCGTTGTTCTATTTCAAAAGATGGGATCTTTTATGGAAGTGCCCCTATGTCTTATGGTCTTTATCTATTAGACCTAAAGACACATGTATATAACGTTAATACCAAAAGGCTAAAAATCAACACATTAAACAAAACATACCTTTGGCGTTGTAGTCTAGGGCACATAAATGAGAATCGCATATCTAAACTTCATAAGGATGGTTATCTAGACTCTTTTGATTTTGAATCATTTGAGGCATGCAAATCTTGTTTGTTGGGAAAGATGGCTAAGTCCCCTTTCACTGGTAACAATGATAGGGCTAATGATATATTAGGACTCATACATACTGATACATGTGGACTTTTTAGAACAACAACTAGAGGTGGGTATCAATACTTCATTACCTTTACTGATGACTTCAGTAGGTATGGCTATGTTTATCTAATGAAACATAAGTCAAAAGATCTTGAAAAGTTCAAGGATTTTATGAATGAAGTACATAACCAAATTGGTAAAAATATTAAGGCACTTCGTTCTGATCGAGGCAGAGGATACTTAAACTAAGAGTTTGAGGACCTTCTTAGAGCCTATGGGATTGTATCCCAGTGGACTTTGCCTGGAACACCTCAACATAATGGTGCATCAGAAATAAGGAATCACACACTACTGGATATGGTGCGATTGATGGTGAGTTTAGCTGAGTTTCCAACTACCTTATGGGGGTATGCTCTAAAAACCACCACGTTTACAATAAAATGAGTACCATCTAAGTCAGTTCAAAAGACACCATATGAGATATGGACTGGGAAGCGTCCCAAAATGTCTTTTATGAGGATTTGGTGTTGCGAAGCTTATGTCAAGAAAATGTTTCCTGAAAAGCTTGGCCCTAGATATGAAAAATGTTACTTTGTTAGATATCCCAAAGAAACTGTGGGATACTACTTGTATAATCCATCTGGCAATAAAATGTATGTTGCCAAAGATATTGTGTTCCTTGAAAAGGAATTTATTTCCAAAGGAATCAGTGGGAGACAAGTAGAACTTAAAGAGGTTTGAGACCAATAAGAGACATAGAACCAATAGATGAACCAGAGGAACCTAGAGAATCACAAGGTGTTGTGGAATCTCAAACTCCTCAGGTAACACAGGAACCTCGTAGATCTAATAGGACACACCTTGAACCTGAGAGATTTTTTCTATCTTGTAACTCAAGAAAGTAGTGAATTGGTCATAGATGATGAGCCAATAACCTATAAAGATGCTATAGAGGGACCATAGTTTGAGAAATGGCTTGAGGCCATGCGATCTAAGATGGAATCCATGTATACCAACAAAGTATGGAATTTGGTGGATCCACCTGAAGGGGTAAAACCCATAGGGTGCAAGTGGGTCTTTTAGAAGAAGACTGACATGGATGGAAAAGTTCAAACCTATAAGGGCAGATTGCTTGCAAAGGGTTTCAAACAAGTTCAAGGTGTTGACTATGACAAAACCTTTTCTCTAGTGGCCATGGTTAATCCATCAAGATCATGCTTGCTATTGTAGCTTATCAAGACTATGAGATTTGGCAAATGGATGTTAAAACCATGTTCCTTAATGAGAACCTTGTTGAGGATGTGTATATGACACAACCTGAGGGGTTTATAGATCCAAAATTTGCAAATAAAGTCTATAAGCTACAAAGGTCAATCTATGGATTGAAGCAAGCATCTTGGAGTTGGAATATTCATTTTGATGAGACAGTCAAATGGTTTGGCTTTATTCAAAATGAAGATGAACCTTGTGTGTACAAGAAGGTCAGTGGGAGCATAGTGACATTCCTCATATTTTATGTAGATGACACACTGTTGATGGGGAATGACATTCCTACTTTTCAAAAGGTAAAGGCATGGCTTGGAAATACGTTCTCTATGAAAGACTCGGGAGAAGCATCCTACATCTTGGGGATAAAGATCCATAGAGATAGATCCATAAGACTTCTCCGACTAAGTCAGAGCACATACATTGACAAAGTGTTGAAGTGGTTCAACATGGAGAACTCAAAGTGAGGAAACCTGCCTACTGCCATGGTGTCCCTATCTCTAGAGCTCAATGTACTAGTTCTTGTGAAGAAAGGGAACACATGAGTGAGATTACATATGCTTCATCAATTGGATGAATATGTATACAATATTGTGTACCCGTCCAAATGTCTTGTATGCTTTGAGCATGATGAGAAAATATCAGTAAGATCCATGTGATGCTCACTAGATAGTCGTAAAGAACATCCTCAAGTACTTAAGAAGGACTTAGGATTAGTTCTTGGACTACGGTGGAGAGGAAGAGTTGGGTGTAAAAGGTTACATCTATGCAAGCTTCCAGACTGATCAAGATGATTATAAATCACAATCAGGGTTTGTGTTCTGCCTCAACAATGGAGTTGTCAGTTGGAAGAGTTCCAAGCAAGAGACAGTTGCCGATTCTACAATAGAGGCTGAGTATATTGCTGCATCGAGTGCAACAAAGGAGGAAGTATGGATCAAGAAGTTCTTCATATAACTTGTGTTTATTCCTAGTATCAGTGACATGATCGAGCTATATTGTGACAACAATGGAGCTATTGCACAAGCTAAGGAACCCAGATCGCATCAATGATCAAAACATATATAGAGGCGATTCCGTCTCATACGAAAGACCATACAACATGGAGATGTAAAGATTTGCAAAGTACCAACTGAAAGCAACATTGTTGATCCCTTGATGAAAGCACTTTCATAGTAGAAGCATGATTGACATGTAACACCACTCGAAATAAGATTCGTGGGTGATTGGCTCTAAGTGAAAGTGGAAGTATATTGGTTATATATTCCTAATAGCCAATCATGTGATGATTGTAATGGCATTACTTGTAAAAATGATTTGATTATAAATAAAGGCAAGCTTCTAATTTATTCTGTTTGATTCAATTATGAGATGATGATGTAACATTATAAATGTCTAGAGAATTATATTAGTCAATGATGTATGCATTCACGTTACTATCCTTGTGGATGAGATCATACATATGTTAAGAGTAAATATACATATTCTCATAATGTCCCTGATCAGTTGTCATTGTGGAAGGTTGATAGACAACAATGACACATAAGATCAACGTGTGAGTTGGCTGATGACTAAATCTCATTAGTCATGATATGGAAATATCAAACCAAGCACATAGATACATGTTAGAGAATAGTGTATCAGACAGACCCACCATGAGACTGACACATGGATGCCATCATCATGGAAGTCATATTTAGTGCTCACAATGATGGTGGTGGTTGAGGTTCTTAGACCTTAAATCACTACAGTCAACACATGTCGTTGGGTACACTTTGACATCATCAAACGCAGTCCTGAAACATGGGTTGTTATAACGATTATGATTGGGTGTCTTTGACACATGAGGATTGACTATGAGTGATAGACATGAGATTTGTCCCTCCTACTGGAGTGTGATGTCCTAGGCCTCTTGATAAGAGAGATTGATAAGAGCATGGCCATGTGTGTGTGAGTCAATATGTGATATTGAGATTACATATATCTCAGACAGTCTACTCTTGGTTCAAGAAACAAGATTGAATAATAATGAGGGTGACTACTCTGTGCCTCTAGTTCAATCTAGACATCAGTGACAAAGGAACTATACAAACACTACAACAACATACATATATTGTAGGTTGAAGTTGTTCCCCAACTTTTCCATTCACTTGGGTAGCAATGATGTGCGACTAGGCACCACTCTTTTCTTATGATGTCATAAGTTGTTATGGACACTCACTACCAACGTAATATGGGACCTATAGGGTCACACACATAGGTCTTGACCTAGAAGAGGAGTTCAGATCTCGACTTACAGTTGGATTAAGTGCTAAAGTGTTTAGACATTTGATTCAGGCAACAAACATGCTGACAACACTACCAAACACCTATCTCAAGTGTTGAGACAATCGTCTGGAAGTGCCAAACGGCCACCTCAAGAGTTGAGACGGGCATCTGGATGTCAGGCCACTTATGAGTTGAATTTGGCTAAGGATCAAGATGACCTAGCTAAATAGGCACAACTCGGGTCACTAGACAACCATCTGGGTGAATCGAGATAGGCATCTTGCATGGGGAGATGGTCCAGTTCGGCCGGGGAAGGCTTCTAGATGTTTTCATATTCATTTCTTTTTTTTGGTAAGATACAAACCGTGTTTCTATATTTCCAAAAAAACTTTAGGTACAGTAGTCACCCCATAACAAGAAACCAAAAAAAAACTTGATACTCAACAAATGAGTAATCAAGATACTAAAGTATCAAATCCCGACCTATGTAGAATATGACTAAAGCCCCATCAAACAAATTAGCTGAAGGCCTGAACCTATAAAACACCCTGCGTTCAGCCTGAAGACCACCCACAAATAAAGAAAATAGAGCACTACATTCAGATCAATCCCTTCCGGGTGTAGTCAGATGGAGATCATGCCCATTACACACGATCAAGAGGCTTCAGATTTCCAAGACTTATGGGAGAGAAACCCTAAGTTGACATGAAATTCCAGATATCCAATATGCATACCGATGTCCAAGACTTATGGGAGAGAAACCCTAAGTCGACATGAAATTCCAGATATCCAATATGCATACCAGACTTGCAACCAAGCTAAATGAGTCAAGGAATCAAGAACTTGACATTAGAAGCACTCTGAAACCTTTCTCCACTTGCTTTATGCTTACCTAGAAAGTGTGAAAAAAGAGGAGACAGAGAACATCCAACATCTCCTTCAAAATTCATTGATTGGCTTCAGAGCAGCAACCCGATGATATGAATTGAACCAGATAGGATCCATGGAGGAGTCAAAACTCTTCCAATGAACCTACAATCCCCATGACAGCTAGATAGAGTCTCCAATATTTGTTAAAATCAATCCTTGTGAACTCTCTAGTCTTTGTCTTTGTCTTAGGCTTTTTTTTATTTTTCCCTTTCTTGGGACTATCGTTCACCTTGAAGTCAACCATAAAGTCTGGTTCAAGGTCATAGGAGCAGCAAGAATCCTCATCAGATTCCAGAGTCTGTGCTCTCTTGTACTCTAGGTAGATTCCAGTCATTTGTATCAAGTGTTTTACTCCTTGCGGGGTGACTTCTAACCTAGACAGATTCAATTCCTAGTCGAGGTTGAGAGCCTCCCCTACCACGAAGGGTGAGAAGCAGAACATCTCAGGTTCCAACTGCAGAGGTGTATTGCTAGAAGCGAATTCACCCTGTTCAGACTCCTGAGTAGCTGTAGTGCCATCATCTTTAGTAGTAGAGGACACCTTAACCAATCGTCGAACACTTGGAGTGTAGTTGAGTTTCCTTGACCGGAGCTAGAGTTCATTTGGCATTGTCTTCCGCCTGACATTCAGGGGGCACGTCGGTTGTCTATGCCCAAAGAATGAGCACTTGGAGCAAAACAAAGGCTTGGAGACAAACTCGATGTTGAGCTGCCTTGGTACATCATCGATTTCCACAGTAACATCTTTGGGGAATCCCACACCTGCAATTAGTTCCACACAAACAAGGTATTCCTTCAAGGAGTTAGCTATGAGCGTAGCGTCGTCGAAGTTGACAAGTATTCCGATCAGACTAGCAACCCCTCCTAGCCTATCTAAGGTTTAGGGCAAGCCTGGATTCTCCAATCTAAGTCAGACATGAAGCTTATGAAAGGACAAAGGACAGAGGGTGCTCCTTGGCTCCCATGAATGGATAATGACCAGGCCACCATCCATCATCCAGGGGGCTTCATCCAGGACCCTCTTCCTTTCCGCAACAGTCGGGAGCTTGATAATGAAACCTTCAATTTCTTCTGTGATGATTTGGAAGTCACCACTCGACCTCCATTGTCGCTTCACCCAACCTTGGAGTTGACTCCGGAAAGGCTTCCTCCCAATAAACTGAATCGAGATATATTCCTCCTAGGTTGGGAGGGTCTCCTTCTTACTGGACATTGTGAAGTATTTAGATCCGTTCTTCACCAATGGCTCTACGAATTTGATGACTGGGGTGGCATCGCAAGCCTTGCCAGGACAGCTAAGCTGTAGCCAATCACTCACCAGTAGATTTGGCCCTGGATTTGTATTTCTTTCTTGTGATTGTTTTGAAGAGGAGGAAGGGGGTTGGGATGTGAAAGATGACGAGTCCTTTTAGCCAGTGTGAACTGGGGACGAGGTGGAGGTCGCTACTCCGTCAGCCTCTCTTGAGCCCACCGGAGGAGCCATAGAAGACTCAGACTCACCACCATTTCCATCTCTAACCTTTGCACCGCCACTAGGGATTCACTCTCCCCCTCTCCCCCTTCCGCCTCTTCTCGCTTTCGCCATTCTTCCGCCTCTTATTGCTTTTTTTCCTATTCATTTCACTTGAGAAGTACTTGTTGCACAAGGATAGCAATGTCTAACATTGATGGGAATTGATTTGCCAAATTTGTGTACAACTTGGAAACTAAAAAATGACCGTCTCATAGTGTAAGATGACCATCTAGCTTTTCCAAATGGACATTTCGTCTGTCAGAGTTTGCAAAGTTTCCAGAATTGTTGCAAAAATCTGAGTTCTTTTGGTACTTTCCACTCCCGCACATTAATCCTGTATCAGATAGCAACTGGGAACCTTAACCCTATCCCCTACTATAAATAGAGGGGTACCAGGGGCTTCCCAGAACACGACATAGACAACTAAGAATCAGTTCCTCTGACATCTGTTGTCCTCTCTGGTTGTGGTAACCACGAGAGCCTAGACAATTCCTAGACGACTAGGGAGGGATAGCCAAGGGAGAGAACAACTGAGAGTTGTCATGGGAGAGAAAGTCGGTGACTGGTACACCGATGGAGTGGGATGAATCCTTCTTGATCATTCTAGTAGGACGGCATGAGTTCTAGGCGGTTCGTGCAGACTACCATTGAGGTGGGAAGCCGTTGTTTGTCACTTGGAGGACAACGTCAACCAACATCCCGTGATAAGAGGAGCCACTAAAGAAGACGACATTCATGGCTGCAGTCCATGGTGCAGACTAGGAGGCACAGTAGTCAAATGTGTCACAGTGCAACTTGGATTCAAACTTATGCATCTACAATGATGAGGATTATCACTAGACTTGCTCCAAGACCAGGTATATCCATAAACCATCCTTCCTACATTATAATTATTGATGTGATCAACTGATTATGGGAATATGGTAGATAAAATTTTAAATTCCACTGCTTGTTCTGTACCATATTTCGCAACAATATTTTGAGATGAAATCCCAGCCATTAACCTTCTAGACCTTCATAATATCTAGATAAAAATGATGTATCTGGTTTTATACCTTTTTACCGTATTACATGAATATGTTTGAAGAGGTTTAATCATGTTGAAAGACCCTAATTTGATGTCACCACATGTACATAATAAGTTAATGATGCCACTTATGTGGAACGAGAACAGTTTGGGTCTAAGTGATGAATATGATATATAATATAATCCTTGGGTTAATACATGAGCTAGAAGGATCCAAAGTGATTATAACTATAACTAAATAATAATAATCTTATAGATTATGAATATGATATAATACTATTTCTTATGCCCTTTTTCTAGGTTTGACTAAGTTGAGTAACTTCAATATAGATAGGAACTTGAAACAAAGTATGTGGTATTGTCCTCCTTGATGATTGTCTAGTCCATCTAGACTAGAAGCATAATGTGTTCCTCTTTAAGTGGTTGATACCAGGTTGTACTTCTTTGCATATTATATTGCTTGAGATAATTGTTACATATGACGAGTTTTCTACCTGTATATTTTTTGTATCAAACCTTAAAAATAAAGAGCTTCATATATTATGATATAGTGTGACTTGAAGACCCTTTTACTTTTATATATTGAGTTTAAGTGGATCATGTGATTCCAATTGAGTGGTCTTGTTATTCAAATAAAGCAGGTAATATGATTCAGAGACCCTCCATCTCATTGGGTAAACATTAAGTTTGAGTGGATCCTATGGCCTTCCCTCTTGTTGAGGTTGTGTGGAAAAACTTGTTTGTGGTGAATCATGAAAATATGACTTAAAAGATATTGTTCTCTTCTAAAGAGACATATTCAGATAACAAAAAATAATTTTATTATATTATTCTATCATGCTAATATGCTTCCTTTTTTAGTAACTATGTTATTTATGGTACTATGTACTTGCACATTCATATAGAGTTCACCGTATTTCAATGTTTTAGGTTTAGATGTAGCAAGGAAGCATGGATAAAGTCATGTCTGTTATAAGCAAGTGTCGCATTTGCAAATCCTCTATAGTGTTGAACATGTTCATTTACTAATTTACCACTAAAATGTAATCAAGTTTTGTGATAGAGTCATGCGATTTTGATATATGACATTTATCATGTTTTGTGGTTTGTGATTGTTTATGTTCAATTATGTATAATCTTTTGATGTGTATGAAATTTTGATATTAATGGTTAGCATTTTTGTAACGTCTACCCAATCATTCATCACAATATATATATATATATATATATATATATATATATATATATATATACATATAAAGCATTTAAACTGATAATTATCTCGAAACATGGGCAAACGTTACTAATCTGGCGTACTTAAGCGTGCAAATAACCACAGCAAAAAGACTCAAATAGAAAGTCTGACATATAGGAAAAGGAAGTATGGGAATAACAGTCCCAACAAGAAACATGAAAGAAAACAACTAAAATAAATCTCCAAGCTGGAAGGATCGCCTAGGGTAAAGTCCCACCAATGAAAGATGTCTTCTAAATCTCTGAGTCCTCAAACTAAACCTCAGACAACTACTCACTATCTGCGGACGTCGCGTCCCCAGCCATGCACCAAAAGAGGAGAAATATAGGAGTTAGAGTAAGTGGCAAGAAATCTATCATAATAGATATAACAAGTATGAGAAACTGAAAGATCTACTGAATAAGATAAAACATCTTTTAATTACTTATTTTATTCAGTGGCCACGATTATACGATAAGTCCTCCTCTGTTGACACCAAAGTGTCCTCTATGGTGCAACACACCCTCTGTTGGCACAATGTGCCCTCTGTTGACACCGAAGTGTCCTCTATGGTGCAACACACCCTCTGTTGGCACAACGTGCCCTCTGAAACGGAGTAAACACTCCCAAATGGGCAACATATGCCTCTAAATTGTCCCGGGACTCTCTGGTGAGGACTTATCATATAATCTATTAATTTTACTGTTCTGATGTCATTTTCTATTTATATTCTTATTTTCTTATCTCTGCTTCTATATCTGTATCTTTGAGTTTATAACTCTATCTCTAACTCTATGTCCAATATCTTAGCGTTATGGACCAACTTTAAATATAATCTAGAGCGACCTTTTTAAAATCTACAAATCTAGTTTCTGGTTCTAGCTTGACCCAATGTCTGAGTCCATGAGTATAAATATTACTACTCTTATAATGACTATTCTTGATCTCATGATAAAAACTACCATTTGCAATGTATCTAAAGCACATAATGGAAATAACTGTAAAAAGAGATATTCTGAATCTTGAGAAGCAAAATTAGACATACTGTCTAAATATAAAACATGAAAATGGATTTCCTGGACATGGCCCACTTACCTGTAGTAAGCCAAAATCCTACTCTCACTGCTCCTCAGTAAGATGGGTCTGACTCTCTCCTGAAAATCCAAGGGCTGTGTCAGGTTCACATCCTTTCTTTTTGATCAACATCTTTAGGGTCATACATATTTCATCAAAACATGCGATTAGGTGTACCGTTAACAGGCTATACTAGGTTAGGATACTAATGTATTTTTGTAGATATTTCTTTAATAATCATAATAATATTAGAATCCATAGTATAAGTTCATTGTGCAAAATAGCTTATTTATACACTACTAACTCATACCATGGTTCATATGCATCCAAGTCGTTATTATTGTCATTAATACATAATATTCATAGAGCTCAGGATTATACATATAATACCCATATTCTAACGTTTTATCATATATAAGCTAGGATTTGAATCACTTTCTTAGGACCATTGCAGTAGTCATACTATGTACTTACTACATATATTCCATGAATACAACATAGCGACATAATATGAATTGGTAGTTTATCATAACAGCATACCATGGCTTAAACTGAGATTCCAGTTTATCATTCCCTTAATCCCAGGTCTATTACGTGGTTAGTGTATAATCCAAATTACAGTTCAATTATGTTCCTGTTGGATTTTTATTATAGCTGAGGTTACACAGGACCAAGGTGATATATGCGTATTCTAGTATGAGACCAACCTTGTTCTCGTTGGATTCTGCTTGGTTCAAGTGACACTGGAGCACAAAAGAATAAAACAACATGGCGGCAAGGTGATACAATAGAGCAATATAAGAGCAGATAAAATAACAGAACAATACCGAAACATGGTGCAAAATAGAGCACACAATCACCGCAGCCTGTACGTGGATAAACTACAGCCACACTTAATAGACCAGGTAGCGATCCTTGCACAGGACAAGCCAAGGCCAGAGCAGCGAAGCTGCCCTGCCACGACCGCACACAGGGAAAAGAAGCAGGAAACGTAGGTGGGTAAAATAGGGACTCGCGCCCATCAAGCTAAGAACCCAAATCATCCTGGAGCTGAAGAAAAATGCTGCGAGCTCGATTGGGAGAAGCTGGGCGGCGGCGCCGACCCCCTCAGCGCCCAAATCCGACGGAAATAGAGAATGATCAGGGAGAGGTGAAGACCTGCGACTGAGGCTTGGAAGAAGAAGAAGAGGCTTTCGCGGGAGTAAAGACGCTTCCTTGTCGCCTGAAGAAAGGTCGTGCAGGCCTGGTATCCTCCAGCGGCAGGTGACGATCTACTGTAGCCGCGGGCTCTATAGGGTACACCAACCCAGCACTTCGCAACCCAAGGGGAGGTCGGGGGCATGTTCCTGAGGCACCGTAGATGGTGTCGGGGCAAGGAATCATGACGAGATGGTGCGAGGGTCAAGAACAATGACTGGAAGGCTGGAGGTTGAAGATGGAGTAGGCTGCGGGTGGCTAAAGCTAGTGCGACGAAATTGACGGTGGGGGATGGTTCAGGGAAGTTCTCTGAAGTTTTTCGAACGACCAGGAAGACGAACGAAATGCTAGAAGGCGAGTTGCAACTGGGCAGTGGGAAGAAAGCGGCGGCCGAGAAGGGCGTTTCTTATAGGGATGTTTCTAGGGTTCGTGTAAGAGGTCGTTAGATGCGGATCGGTCTCCCGAAGACAGAGCATCTTTCAGTTTCGAAAATGAGCAATTAAATCGTGAGATATTCGCAAATCAAGATGGCTGCCTTGTTTCTTTTTGGACCAAGGTTGAAGGAGGTGATCCGACGGATGTACTTAGCCTTGTTCTAGCGGGCCAGATCTGACGACTGGAAAAAACAACCAGTTGGAAAAATAGCCTTTATTAAGAGATTGGCATGCATTTAAAATCCTTACTTTTCCAAATTTATTTCCCCTATCAAATAAAGTCTGATGGGTCCCAAAATTTGGCCAAGAATTTCTAAAAACATCTAGAATATTCTCCTACCCTTAGTTTCCATGTTGGGTTATCAAATTAACAAATATAATTAATAATTGAAAAAGCTTTGATAATGCATAACTAATTATTTAGAAATCATAAAATACTGGAATTTTAAGTTTCCTCTTCTTTATACGTTATCATTTATTAGGAAATTTTTTAGTTCAAAATAGAAATCAATATTATTTAAAATGACCCCTTTTTGCAAGATATGACCATAAAGGATGTGATAATAGGGAAACTAAAATTAAATACCTGGAAAATGAGGATGTTACAATCCTCACCCCCTTAAGAAAATTTCATCCTCGAAATTTAAGGGTTAAAGAGATTTGGATATTTCTTTAACATTTCATCTTTATGTTCCCAAGTGGCTTCCTCAAGATTGTGGTTTTTCCACAAAACTTTAACTAGAACAATGTCTTTCTTCTTTAATTGCTTTGTCTGGGTATCAAGAATCCTCAATGGAATCTCTTCATAAGATAAATCTTTCTTGATCTCAATAGGTTCATGAGAGAGAATATGAGAACTATCTTGAACATACTTTCTCAACACAGAAGCATGGAAGGCATTATGGATTTGTTCATACGAAGGTGGTAAGGCTAGCTGGTAGGCACTCTCGCCTACTGGATCAAGGATCTCAAATGGGCCAACATATCTAGGGTGAAGTTTTCCTTTTACATTGGATCTAGCAATAGATTTTATGGGCTTGACTTTTAGGAATACATGATCTCCCACAAGGAACTCTCTATCAAATCTATGCGCATCAACATACTTCTTTTGCCTATCTTGAGCTGCCTTTATTCTTTCCCGAATAAGTGCCACCTGGTCAGTATAAAGTTGTAGTTCTTCACTTCTTATCAAACTCCTCTCACCAGGCTCATTCCAGAGTAGAGGTGACTTGCACGGCCTCCCGTAGAGGGCCTCATATGGTGTCATGCCTATACTTGCATGAAAACTATTATTGTAGGCAAATTCAGCGAGTGGAAGGTATTTCACCCATGAACCGCCCCAATCTAGGATACAAGCTCGGAGCATGTCTTCAAGAGTTTGAATGGTCCTCTTAGATTGACCGTCAGTCTAAGGGTGATATGCAGTACTAAAGTGAAGCTTGGTACCCGACTCATCTTGGACTTGTTTCCACAGTTTTGAAGTGAACTTTGGATCTCTATCAAAAACAATAGAGGTAGGTACTCCGTGCAAATGTACAATCTCCTGGATATAAAGCTCGGTCATGTATGAAACTGTAGCAGTAGTTTTGAAAGCCAAAAAGTGAGCACTCTTTGTCAAATGATCGAAAACTACCCATACTGCATCATACCCCTTCCGGGACTTTGGCAGTCCCGTGACAAAGTCCATGGTTATCTTATCCCACTTCCATTCAGGGATTTCTAGTGGTTGTAACAAACCTCCAGGTCTCTGATGTTCAACTTTCACCTGCTGACAAGTGAGGCACTTAGACACAAACACTGCTATGTCCCTCTTCATGCCTTCCTACCAGAAGGCTCTCTTCAGGTCCCGGTACATCTTTGTAGAACCCGGATGAATTGTATACTTTGTCCCATGTGCCTCTAACAGAACCTTCTGTTGTAACTCAGGTGTAGGTACCCATAATCTATCCTTCATCAAGATCTCACCATCCTTTCCTTTAGACAGATTAGTGTTACCCTTCTGCAGTTACTCTAGCATACGGGGAAGGTCAGGGCTATCTTGTTGTGCTTGTAGTATCACAGAAGTCCAATCTGGCTGTATTGTGAGATGTGCCATCATTAACTCCACCTCTTTAAGCTGTGGTCTCCATTCTGCCAAACTCTACATCATCTTCCATTCATCAATAATGACTGCTGCATTGACCACTTCCTTCTTTCTGCTCAAGGCGTCAACTACCATGTTGGCTTTTCCAGGATGATAAGAGATAATGAAGTCGTAGTCCTTCAAGAACTCAATCCATCGGCGTGGCCTCATGTTCAAATCTTCCTGACTCAGAATACACTTGAGACTCTTATGATCACAGAAAATCTCAAACTGTGTACCATACAAGTAATGTCTCCAAATCTTCAACGCATACACGATAGCAGCCAACTCCAGATCATGAGTGAGGTAGTTCTCTTCATGTGGTTTGAGTTGTCTAGATGCATAAGCTATGACTTTACCATTATGTTGCAAAACGCAACCCAAGCCCAACTTTGAAGCGTCACTAAATATGATGAAACCATCATTACCAAAAGGAAGTACAAGTACATGTGCTGAAGTGAGTCTTCTCTTCAAGGTCTGGAAACTCTGCTCGCACTTCTCACTCCACACAAACTTTGCTTCCTTACGAGTGAGTGCAGTCAGGGGCTTTGCTATAATGGAGAAGTCCTGAATAAAATGCCTATAATAACCAGATAGCCCCAAAAAGCTTCTGATATCTGACGGAGTAGTAGGGGTAGCCCAGTTCATCACTGACTCAAACTTTGATGGATATACTGAGATATGGCCATCAGAAATTATATGCCCAAGAAACATAACTTCACAAAGCCAGAACTCACATTTAGACAACTTCCCATATAGCTGATGTTGTCGAAGTGTCTCTAGAGTGATGCGAAGGTGTCCCTCGTGCAACTGATCATTATCAAAATAGATAATAATGTCATCTATGAAGACAATAACAAAAGAGTCCAGATATTGATGAAAGATGCGATTCATTAGGTCCACGAAGATGGCAGGGGCATTAGTGAGGCCAAAAGACATTACAAGAAACTCAAAGTGCCCATATCTAGTACGGAAGGCTGTCTTCTCTATATCTGAGGGTTTGATCTTCAGCTGATGATATCCACTACTCAAGTCGATCTTTGAGAATACCTTAGCCATCTTCAACTGATCAAACATGTCATCGATTTGTGGAAGAGGGTACTTGTTCTTTATTGTCATCTAATTTAACATTCGGTAATCAATGCACATACGAAGAGAACCATCCTTCTTTTTGACGAAGAGGACGGGTGCTCCCCAGGGAGATGTACTAGGACGAATATAGCCCAGGTCTAGAAGTTCTTGTATCTGCTTCTTTAGTTCAACAAGCTCTGCAGGCGCCATTCTATATGGGGCCTTGGAGATAGGTGCAGTACCAGGAAGGAGCTCGATAGAGAATTCAAGCTCTCGATCAGGAGGTAGGCCAGGCAAGGCCTTAGGGAAAACGTCAGAGAACTCACAAACTACAAGAATATTGACAACAAATTTTTCCTTTTCAGCTATAACAGATACTAGATAGGTCTGACACCCCTTCTTCCTTAGTTTATCTACTTGTATTGTCGAAACAAAGAATTCCTTGAGATGCTTCTTCCTTCCCTTTATGACTAGAGGCTCCTCCTTAGGACGCGATATGGTAACTAACTTCCTTCAACAGTCAAGAAGCACATAGTGCTCGTGGAGCCAGCTCATGCCCAAAATGATATCAAAATCGTTCAAAGGCATAATCATGAGATCTGCAGGAAACACCCTCCCCTCCAGGGTAATCCCAACCCTAGAAATCATTCTCCCAGGTACATTAATATGTCTACTAGCTGTTTTAATCTTAAGATCATAATGAAGGTCCTCCACTGGTAGTTCTAGCGACGAGACTAGTACGGAAGATATGAAAGCATGTGATGCACCCGAATCAAATAAAACTTTAACAGATAGTTGGCCGATATAAGCCATACCTTCAATGACTTGATCTTCATCTGCCTCCTCTGCAGTTATGGCAAAGACCCTTGCATGATGTTTCTCCCTCTGGTTGTTCTAACCTGGCTTCAGATTGTTGTTGCCAAACTTCTGTTGCATCTTTGGACATTTGAGTTTGATGTGGCCTTCTTCACCGTAGAAATAACATACATGTTGTCCATACTTGCACTCCCCATGATGAGACCTCTGACACTTGGGGTAGACTGGAGCAGGTGGCCTCTGATCTCCTTTTGCAGGTGGTGGTCGCCTCTGGACTGGTGGTCCTACTAGACCTCTTTGTGATGGTGGCCCCCCTGGACCTCTCTGTGCTGGGACGCCTCCTGGTACCCTCATCTTATTGTTCTGTCCACCGTGGTGATTGTTGTTGTGCTGATAGTTGCTCCTAGTAGGTCCTCCATTCTTCCAATTTCACCCTGGGTGGTCCTCCAGCTCCAGAGCTGCTTCTAGTGCATCTTGTACCGTCTTGATGCCATGACCCACCAGAGCATAACCAAGGTCCGACTTTAGACCGCGCATAAATTTCTTAGCCAGGTGCACCTCATCTTCAGAACCATACTTCTGCAGCATGTGAAACTTCATTGCGTATTGGATGACGGTGGAGTCGTATTGCTTGAGACGTTTGAACTCCAGCTCTTTCTTTTTGACCATTGCCTCAGAGATGTAGCGATTCTGGAAAGCAGTTGTAAACTCCTCCCAGGTCAAAGGTGTGGCATCAGGACCCCTAGCATTGGTGAAGTTATCCCACCAAACTCGAGCAGCACTCTTCAACAGATGGGTCCCAAAGCGGACCTTTGAGTGATCGCGACATCCTAGGTTGTGGAAGCACTGCTAGACATTCATCAGCCACTCCTCTGCTCGGGTAACAACATCAGCCTCAGCCTCGCCAGAGAATGTCTCTAGCTTGATCTTTAGGAAATCAACCAGGGTCAGCTCCTGGTGTCTTGGTGGTGGCTGAACTACTCTTGGGGCAGTCAAGGCATCTGTCAGGGCCTTGATGAGGACATTGAGAGGAGGGTTCAGGTTACCATTGGGGTTGACCCCACCTGAGTCAGCACCCCTACCCCCTGAACCATAGGAGCTCTCCTCTCCCTCGACGTGATCCTTTCCCTTCCTCTTAGGGGCCATCTGTAGGGAAAAAGGACATTCATATGGATATACCTATAGACATCGATCACTAGAGGTTATTAAGACGCTCTGATACCATATTGTAACGTCTACCCAATCATTCATCACAACATATATATACATATATATATATATATATATAAATCATTTAAACTGATAATTATCTCGAAACATGAGAAAACGTTACTAATCTGACATACTTAAGCGTGTAAATAACCACAACAAAAAGACTCAAATAGAAAGTCTGACATATAGGAAAAGGAAGTATGGGAATAACAGTCCCAACAAGAAACATGAAAGAAAACAACTAAAATAAATCTCCAAGCTGGAAGGATCGCCTAGGGTAAAGTCCCACCAGTGAAATATGTCTTCTAAATCTCCGAGTCCTCGAACTAAACCTCAGACAGCTACTCGCTATCTGCGGACGTCGCGTCCCCAGCCATGCACCAAAAGAGGAGAAATATAGGAGTTAGAGTAAGTGGCAAGAAATCTATCATAACAGATATAACAAGTATGAGAAACTGAAAGATCTACTGAATACGATAAAACATCTTTTAATTACTTATTTTATTCAGTGGCCATGATTATACGAAAAGTCCTCCTCTGTTGACATCGAAGTGTCCTCTATGGTGCAACACACCCTCTGTTGGCACAATGTGCCCTCTATTGACACCGAAGTGTCCTCTATGGTGCAAAGCACCCTATGTTGGCACAACGTGCCCTCTGAAACGGAGTAAACACTCCCAAATGGGCAACATATGCCTCTAAATCGTCCCGAGACTCTCTGGTGAGGACTTATCATATAATCTATTAATTTTACTGTTCTGATGTCGTTTTCTATTTATATTCTTATTTTCTTATCTCTGCTTCTATATCTATATCTTTGAGTTTATAACTATATCTCTAACTCTATGTCCATTATCTTAACATTATGGACCAACTTTAAATATAATCTAGAGCTACCTTTTTAAAATCTGCAAATCTAGTTTCTGGTTCTAGCTTGACCCAATGTCTGAGTCCATGAGTGTAAATTATTACTACTCTTATAATGACTATTCTTGATCTCATGATAAAAACTACCATTTGCAATGTATCTAAAGCACATAATGGAAAGAACTGTAAAAATAGATATTCTGAATCTTGAGAAGCAAAATTAGACACACTGTCTAAATATAAAACATGAAAATGGATTTCCTGGACATGGCCCACTTACATGTAGTAAGCCAAAATCCTACTCTCACTACTCCTCAGTAAGATGAGTTTGACTCTCTCCTGAAAATCCAAGGGTTGTGTCAGGTTCACATCCTTTCTTTTTGATCAACATCTTTAGGGTCATACATATTTCATCAAAACATGCGATTAGGTGTACCGTTAACAGGGTATACTAGGTTAGGATACTAATGTATTTTTGTAGATATTTCTTTAATAATCATAATAATATCAGAATCCATAGTCTAAGTTCATTGTACAAAATAGCTTATTTATACACTACTAACTCATACCATGGTTCATATGCATCCAAGTCGTTATTATTGTCATTAATACATAATATTCATAGAGCTCGGGATTATACATATAATATCCATATTCTAACGTTTTATCATATATAAGCTAGGATTTGAATCACTTTCTTAGGACCATTGTGATAGTCATACTATGTACTTACTACATATATTCCATGTATACAACATAGCGACATAATATGAATTGGTAGTTTATCATAGCGACATACCATGGCTTAAACTGAGATTCCAGTTTATCATTCCCTTAATCCCAGGTCTATTACGTGGTTAGTGTATAATCCAAATTACAATTCAATTATGTTCCTGTTGGATTTTTGCTAAAGCTGAAGTTACACATGACCAAGGTGATATATGCGTATTCTAGTATGAGATCAGCCTTGTTCTCGTTGAATTCTGCTTGGTTCAAGCGACACCGGAGCACAAAAGAATAAAACAACATGGCAGCAAGGTGATACAACAGAGCAATACAAGAGCATATAAAATAACAGAACAATACCGAAACATGGTGCAAAACAGAGCACACAATCACATCAGCCTGTACGTGGATAAACTACGACCACGCTTAATAGACCAGGCAGCGGTCCTTGCACAGGCCAAGCCAAGGCCAGAGTAGCAAAGCTGCCCTACCACTGCCGCACACAGGGAAAAGAAGCAGGAAATGCAGGCGGGAAAAACAGGGACTCACACCCATCAAGCTAAGAACCCAAATCATCCCAGAGCTGAAGAAAAACGCTGCGAGCTCGATTGGGAGAAGCAGGGCAACGACGCCGGCCCCCTCAATGCCCAAATCCGGCAGAAACAGAGAATGATCGGGGAGAGGTGCAGACTTGCGGCTGAGGCTTGGAAGCAGAAGAAGAGGCTTTTGCGGGAGTAAAGACGCTTCCTCGTCGCCTGAAGAAAGGTCTGCATGCCTGGTATCCTCCGACGGCAGGTGACGATCTGCTGTAGCCGCGGGCTCTATAGGGTACACCAACGGCGATATGGTGCGAGGGCCTAGAATGATGGCAGGAAGGCTGGAGGTTGAAGATGGAGTAGGCTGCGGGTGGCTAAAGCTAGTGCGACGAAATTGACAGTGGGGGATGGTTCAGGGAAGTTCTCTGAAGTTTTTCGAACGACTAGGAAGACGAACGAAATGCTAGAAGGCGAGTTGCAACTGGGCAACAGGAAGAAAGCGGAGGCCGAGAAGGGCGTTTCTTATAGGTATGTTTCTAGGGTTCGTGCAAGACGTCGTTGGATGCGGATCGGTCTCCCGAAGACAGAGCATCTTTCGGTTTCGAAAACGAGCAATTAAATCGTGAGATATTTGCAAATCAAGCGGGCTGCCTTGTTTCCTTTTTGGACCAAGGTTGAAGGAGGTGATCTGACGGATGTACTTAGCCTTCTTCTAACGGGCCAGATCTGACGGCTGGAAAAAACAACAAGTTGCAAAAATAGCCTTTATTAAGAGATTGGCATGCATTTAAAATCCTTACTTTCCCAAATTTATTTCCCCTATCAAATAAAGTCTGATGGGTCCCAAAATTTGACCAGGCATTTCTAAAAACATCTAGAATATTCTCCTACCCTTAGTTTTCATGTTGGGTTATCAAATTAATAAATATAATTAATAGTTGATAAAACTTTGATAATGCATAACTAATTATTTAGAAATCATAAAATACTAGAATTTTAAGTTTCCTCTTATTTATACGTTATCATTTATTAGTAATTTTTTTTTGTTCAAAATAGATATCAATATTATTTAAAATGACCCCTTTTTGCAAGATATGACCATAAAGGATGTGATAATAGGGAAATTGAAATTAAATACCTGGAAAATGAGGATGTTACAATTTTGGATTAAAATATTTAGATGTTTTAACTGGTATCAAGGCATGGATAAAACCTAAACACATTATAGTTTTTGAGGACACGATAACAAAGACAAACTTCAAAATATGAAATCTAGTAATCTTAAGTATATTGCTAATGCCAGACTTATCCTTTTAGGTTAGAAACTTAAATATCTCTAGAATCAGACGTAGGATTGTGTACTTTTGTAAGTTCTTTGATTCTTCTTCTAATTTCTCTGATATGGAACACAAAATTAATAGAGCAAGGGAGAATTGATATTATAGGGAGTGCACACCATGGTAAAATTCAAAATATGAAATCTAGCAATATCTGGTTAACATCAGACTTATCCTTAGGCTAGAGAACCAATATGTCATAAAAATGGTGTCCTTTGTATTCAATCCTTAAGCGATACTATGTGGGATCCATTTGCTTGCTGGTTGTGATCATTGCACGTTAGATTAGGTAAAAGGTAAGATTTATATCTTGGTGAATAATGTGTGAAATAAAATCCAATATCAATTTTGGCACCGTTTCTATAGACAACATGAATTTTTAGATTTTTAGTCTTTTAAGATAACTTATTATTTCTTTTATTTCTTAATTTATCTTTGTATAAAATTATTCTCTTTAATCATTATTAGTTTTTGTAGTTCTTATTTGTATTTATCATTTTTAGTTAGTTCCATAATTTCTTTGAGATTTCGTAGATGCTATTCTTTCTATTTTAGGATTTTAATTGACTATTTTCTATTATTTTGTAATAAAAACACAATCTTATATCTTCATTCATTGGAGTATTTGTTCTCTTGAACGTGACAATCAAAATTTCTACTTTTGAGCATTCATTTCAATGGAGTTCTCTGAACCGTAAATCATATTGTGTAGAACATATGGCTGCTTCTAACGTGATATATGGGGATTCCCTAAGGTAACACTACAAGATAAAGAAAACATGCATAGGCTCATCGTCGATCGTAAGGTAAGGCTCCTTCAAAGCAGATATGAAGAAAATTATAGCCACTAATATTCTGGGGGATACTATAAGGATTAGTTCTATGTAAATAATTAACTAGACAAGGCAGACTATAGTCAACAATATCTTATGGATTACACTAGAGACCCTTAATATGTAGATCAATATCCACATGATAGTAATTAGAGGATGGATAAACCCTTAAGAAGATGCTAGCTGAACAATAAGAAATTCTAGCTTACAGAGAACCCTGAGGCAAAGTATTGAAGGTACAACTAGCCTAAATGAAAGCACAAATCTCCCAAAAGCCTAAAACTCCACCACCCTTCCCTTCTATAGAACTAGATCCATAAGTTTGCAATGATCAACTATGTTGGTTGAGTCTATTCATGAAGATGAATAACCAACTTATATTGCATATCTGGTTGTTTCAAATTATGATGTACTTCTCAGTAGAAGGTATGCATGCCTCCAGCGATTGATTTTTCTAACTCCTCTCTAGTTCTAATTCCTATCGGATCCAGATGAGTGAGGTTTGTTCAATGTGGAGGCTCTTTCTATCCTATCCTATTGATAGGAGGATCCCTCTCAAAAAAAATACAAGGGTCAAGTCATTCCTTTCCACTCGAGCCACCTCTCTTCACAATTAAAAAAAGACTCCTTACTGGCCCAGATACATGTGTATAGACTGTAGAGGATCCTACGAATTCTATTGATTTTTATATTGATTGGGTGGTATACAAATAGGATACACAACTACATAAAAATACTTACCAGGCTGATTTTAGATATCAGATGGTTCCTCACTAGAACCACATCTTCTATATGCCGATCTAGGTGATGAAAAGAAGCCATAGCTAGAACATGCACCTGATTTAGCATACTTGGCTTGACTAGTTATAGATTTATCACATGCCATCTTATCCACTGTGAAAGGTAGTCCACTTCCAGTCTTCCTAGATGATAAGACCTTAAGTCCATAAACAAGCACCATTTTGACATTGTGCCACTTCTTCCAGATTCACACATAGAAACTACACAACATTTATTAATGGAGGGGTATTGATGGATCCCACATGATGGATTATGGGGTGAAATGCAATACTAATTGGGCATCTTGATAGTACACTTGAACTACCACGACCACCTGGTCACATATTGTACCATGGACCTCTCATGTTTAGTGTTCCTGTTGGTAAGGTATGCCCAGAGAGCCAATCATATGATGATTGAAATGACATATACTACAAAGGATTTGATTAATAATATATATAAAAGACAAGCTTCTAATTCATTATGTTTCACTCAGTTATGAGATGATGAGACAAAGTGAATGTCTAAAGAATGACATTACTCAATGACATATGTCTTCAAGTACGTGACTTGGAAGAATGAGATCATACAGATGCTAAGAGTATGCACACTCTTATTATGTCCCTAGTCGGTTGTTACTATGAAAGGTAGATAGACACCAATAATACTAAAGACTAGAGTGTGGGTTGGTTGATGACAAAATCTCATTAGTCATGATATGGCATATCAAACCAACACACAAATACTTGTTAGAGAATAGTGTATCAGACAGACCCACCTTGTGAGTGCCACATTGAAACCATCGTTGATGGTTATAGTCATCTTTCATAGTGAAGGCAGTGATTGTGTTTATTGGACCTGAAATCACTACACTCATAACATGTCATTGGGTACACTTTGACATCATCAAACACAATCCTAAAACATGGGTTGTCATAAAGGTGATGATTGGGTGGCTGTGACACATGGGGACTGACTATGAGTGATAGAGATGGGATTTGAACCTCCTAATGGAGATTGATATCTTGGACACTTGATAAGAGAGATTGAGAAACACATATGCATACACATGTGAATCAATGTATGATATTGAGGTCACATATATCTCAGACAGGCTTCTCTTGGTTCAAGGAACATGGACTGAATGTTGAGAGGATGCCCATTCCATGCCTCGAGTTCATTTTGGATATCAAAGATAAAGGAATTATACAATCACTATAACACCTTATCACATATTGTAGGTTGAAGTTATTCTCCAACTTTCCATCTACTTGGGTAGCACTGATGTGCGATTAGGCATGGCTTTTTTCTTGTGATGTCATAAGCTAGTTATGAACATTCACTGCCAATGTGACATGGACCTATAGGGTCACACATGAACTCATCTAGAAGAGGAGTGTAATCATGAATGATGAATGAACTGATTACTAAAGTGTTTAGGTACTCAATTCACTCAACAAATCAGCTGACTGGATTGCCAAATGATCGGCTCACCCAGTGAGACAGATGTTTGGAGTATTAGAATGATTGTAACTGAATTGACTAAGGTTCTGCACAAATTAGGAACTGACCGATCAGATGATTAGGTGAACTGATTGACTTGGGTTGAGCGAGATGACCGGTTCACCTGGTGAACCGATTGACTCAGTTGAGTCAGTGCAAGGTTCTAGCAACTTTCCCAAATTCGTGAGAAAGATTACTCATTTCACTTGTTCAATTTGGTTGGTATAAGAATTAATATTTGAATTAATTGGAATTTTTTTTCCAAATTCATGTGTGATTAGGAAACATGCGAAATAACCGATTCATACCGTGAACCGATCGGATTGCATGAGAGACAACCATTTCGATTGTGAAACAAACATTTTGGATTTTGCAGGTTGCAAAATTCATGATCTTTCAGTCCCTTCCTCCCCACTTCAATTGGGAGCCCTGAACTTAACCCCTCCTATAAATAGAGGGGTACCGGGGGCTTCCCAACACACACAATTGAGAATCAATTATTGTGACAATTATTGTCCTCTCTGATTGTGGTAACCAGAATAGATCTGAAGCAAGTCCTACTGGACTAGGGAGGGATAGTGAAGGAGAGAACAACTAAGGATCATTATTGTGGGAGAGCACATTGGTGACTAGTATGCCAAAAGGATGGACAACTCCTTCCTATCTGTTCCACTAGAATGATAGGAGTTCTAGTTGGTCCGTGCAAAGTACTCTAGAGGTAGGAATCTTTTGGCTAATACTAGAAGGGTAATGTCAGTTTGTAGTTCGTAGCAAGACCACAAGAATCACTGCAGAAGTTGTCCAATCTACCATCTGTGGTGAAGACCAGGAGATGCATAGATGTCGTCCAAGAGAAACTAGAAGATAGTTGCACTATAATGAGTTGTTGCCACTGGACTTTTCTAGGACCAAGTATAAACTCATTAAACCATCTTTCCTATTTCATAGTAGTTGACGCGATCTTGCTATTATGGGATTACATATAGATAATTGTTTTTGTTTCCACTACGTTATTCTGTGCCCATATTACCCAACAATGGTATCAAATTCACACCAATTTACTATGTTTTAAGATAATTGATATGATAGTTTTTTTAATTTTCATAGTTTATTTATTGCATACAATGTGAATATGTAAGCTGTTTCATATCTATATTTGATCAAACACCACATAATCCCAAACTAATATATATATATATATGTATATATATATATATATATATATATATATATATATATATATTTATATATGCAACTTACATGCATCACCCTAAAAGTAGTTTTGATGGTGGATGTGTAGCATGGTTATGGCCAATAATCCAAATATATGTGTGTGGTTGGATGGTTTATTTTTATTCCTATTTATCTCTATCTGTGTACCGACTCTACCTCCTTATAACTAATGTAAAGTTAATTCTTTCCTACCTTTGCTCCCCTTGAATGCAACTCGAAGTATCTCTCTACCATGTAATAAGTTTAATAGTAATAGGATAGTTTCTTTTCTTGCAATGATGAATAAGGTGATCATCGCCAGACGATACGACCAGTTCATGAGACCCATCCGACCATACGGAGGACCATGGAGGAAAGAATGAATGAGCCAGACGACCGCCTGGTGGACCCAACTAACCATCTGGAAGGTGTCCAAGTAACTTATATACTTCATTTGCATTAATGGATTCATAAACCTTATAGGCTGTGTCATGTACACATCCTTGTTTTATTCCTCACAGGAATGCAGTTTTAGTATCCATATGCGAAATCTCTTAGTCATTAAGTTGCAATCAACAAGCATGATCCTTCTCAAGATGTCATCCATGTGTCTTAATGCTTAAGACTCATTCACACTTATGGATTTTATCCCAATGGGTGATACCACTAAGGTCACACCTTATGGTTCACATGGAAGTCATTTAGGATCTTATGGTCATAAACCATAACTCAAAATCCGGTTCCTCAATATCATCTAGATTGTTGACTCATCATATGACCAACTCATCATATAGATATTTTAGGTGTATCTGTTAAGGAATTTGAGAACTCACAACACTTTGTGATTCTTAATATCCTTTATTAGTGTAAGGAATTCTCTATTTAAGAAGAATTTAGTTATTTGATAATCATCCTCTAACTCCTTAGAGTATGACTCCTTTGATTTAGACATCACTATGCCTTAATCATGAGTTCTCTATGATACCCTATCATAATCACTCATAAGTTTCTCAAACATTTGGTTTAAGTATCTCATTCATTGATCACATCAAGAATTATTACTTTTTCCAAATTTTTACTTCATTCATGATCTTCTTGAACACTTCAAGATATTCATATTGGTATTTCTCTAAACACCATTTGAAGTATTAGCATTTATTCCAATAGATATGTAAATACATCATATGTATTATACCTAATAGGATAGTCATTCTCCCACTACATCTAGTGAAGATTGACTTGTCATCATGTCCAAGATACTCATGTCTCTTAATGGTTCACAACCAAAAGAGTCTAGCTTATCCATCAACATGGAAACTAGAGATGAATTTCTCATGATAATGCTAATTCGTTGTTTGAGTCATCAATAACTTTTAGGTATCTTTGAAATTGAAACGTCAACTATATTGATAGCCATCTTGTCACTACAAGATGCAACAATAAAGTGTTTCTATTGGAAAATTGAAATAGCAGTTCTCAACTCTATTTCATGCCCTTTAGGCTGAAATAAATTGAAAGGTACTCCTATCCTTGGACGTGACACTTGCTCCAATGATGAGTACTCCTTTCTTGGTCCTTTCACAAAGGCCATCACTTCTTTGTTAGATCATACATATCATATATGTCAGATCTATATCTTGGTATCACATACCTTAGATAAATAAGTGTTTATTTCTTGATACCTAAGGTGGAGATCTCCATCCCCTCCTTCATCTTATTTTATTCTTCCAGATATAGAGGGAAATTTCTCCTCCCTCATTCACCCTTCCCATATGCCTTGAGGCTGAAGACGGCTTGGGTTACTAGCTAACATCAGAACACTTCTTTGCTTTGCCCTTGACCTTGCCTTTTAGACTTACCCTTCATCGATCACATCAAAGATTAGGGTTTGTCTTTCTTCATCTATGCCTCTACTGTCCTCAACATGTCCAACAACTCTGTCAACGGCTTGTCAAAGTTGTTCATGTTGTAGTTCATCATGAACTGTATGATTCTCGCAATGCTTGTAGTATCATATAAGTAGCCAACTCTTGGCTCAGAGGGAATCCCAGTCTAGTCAGGTTTTCCACATACCCAATCACATTGAGTGTGTGAGAACCAACTAAATCTCCTTCTGTCATGACATACTAGGATAGTTCCTTAGAGACATCATATGTCTCATGTTGTCTCTACAACTCATAGTTCAGAGAATACAACATCAATCACTCCACATCAATGGCATCCTTGGTATGCTTCCAGTAAGCATCCCTTTCAACCTTTGGTGTGGTGGGAGTGAGTTCATCTGGTTCTGGTATAACTAGATCTTAGAGCTTTTGCTCTTCGATTGAGAACACTTTTCAACATCCTAACCAGTCGTGGAATTATTCCCATTTAGTTTGTCCGCCTCAAGGACCGATCGCAAAGAAAGTGATTATTGTTTGCAACCATTTTACTACAAAAAGGAAATATATGCAATTTAGTCCAAAAACTCATTTTTGACTTATTTGATTGATTTGAAAAAGTTTTACGATATAATTAGGACTTTAATTAATTATCACTCCCACTATTTTTGTTCAAATTGATAGCCCTCACCATTAATTTAGAAGATTGCAGCGTACAACCTCCTAGTGGGTCAAGATCCTGAAATCCTCTCAGTCATGGACCAGCTAGGGCTATCACCCACAACTTAGATCTTCCAGGTAGGCAACTTTTGCCTTTTGCATCATATACAACTCTTGAAATATGTCATGTGCAACTCCTTGCCATGATCACCTCCATGCCTCAAGGTGCTAGATCCTATCTAGGTCACCTTGTTAAGCCCGACCCAAAGCCAACATGATGAATATGCACCCTGCTAGGGCAGACCCACATATCCATCCTTCATGCTTCCACAAGATACACGGTGTACCATGCTAGGGCGTGCCCACACTTGGTCGATCAAGCTTTTCACGTGTGTCACATTTGGAAGGAATATAAAACTTAATATTTATTGAGGGATTTGGTTTTATAGGTACATATACATATCCAATCACCACAATATATAATACATATCATATACATACTATATCCCATAGAAAACATGTGAAATGATAAAAAGTGATGATTATGGCCATCCTAATGTGATTCCTCAAGCCAAGAGGAATAACAGTCATCGAGGTCCACATCACATGCAATTGGTACAAGATGAACTCTGTGCTTTTCCAATCTGGGTTTGATCAACTCATCTCCATGATTGATCAGCTCGCCATCAGGCCGGTCAGTTGGGTGCCACCAACCGATCGACTGGCACCTCCAGCCAATCGGTTCACTGGTCATCGTGCATCTCCTCAGGTCGCCACCCTCTCGTCTCACTCCAGGAACCAACCGCCTTGGTCCACCAGCCAATCGTCTCACGCCCGATATGATCGTCTCGATCCTCTAGGTGTCCGTCGTTCTTTGACATAACATGAAATATAAACTAATCCTATTTACATTTGCATTGGGAAACCCGAGTTACATTCGGGGGGAGAAAAGGTAGGAAAGAATCTTGAGTTATCTTGAGTTACATCAGGAATAGGAGGTAGGGAATCAGTGCGCAGATCGAGATGCAAGCAACAACAATCAACCACACACAGATTTAGGGTTTATGGCCACAATCATGCTACAATCACCACAGAAACCATTTAAGGGCGACACATATCGAATGCATTTATATACCATATCATATATGTATAGATAGGGATTTTGTGGATTTATATTGGACATGCATAAAAACAATTAATTATTCTCATTGTATGCAATAAATAAAAGGTGACAAACCAAAAACCAATCATATCAATTATCCTAAAGTATAGAACGTTGACATGGCTATGATACCACTATTGGGTTTTAGGGGAGGTAGAGATGGTAGTAGAAACAAAAATTTTCTCCCAAAACCAAAAACCCAAAGAGTCTCATCAACATATATACGGTAGGAAGGATGATGTATAGAGGCATACCTTTTCCTGAGGCTTTCTCAGTGACATTACCTCGCGGCTAGCACGGTCTTCATCTCTGGTCTTAGACGGTGTCTGTGCAGCTCCTAGTCGCACCCAGACTGACAGATTGACAGCTATCCTCCGAGCAGCAAAAATCTCCCGCCTCTGTAGCAGTCCACACAGACCACTAGGAACTCCAGTCATCCTGTCCTACAGGACACTAGAAGGAGTCATCCCCTTCCGTCGGCGTACTAGTCGCCGACGTGCTCTCCCACCACCAGTTGTCATCCTATAGTTTTCTTTCCCTCACTGTGCCTCCCTAGTCGGGTAGTGATAACCTCCAATTTTGTGATGATATCTTAGTAATTTTCCTCAGTTCTCCACACTCTTTTTCGAATAAATTAGATAGAATCCCTAACTATCCTCTCTTATTGCAATTATACTGTTAGATTAACTTTTCTCCTTTTTACCTACAGAAAAAGACACAAAAAATCACAAAAGACTCAACCGATCACAAGACCGCATGAAGCCAACCGGTCCCAAGACCGCATGGAGTCCAAACGGTTTCAGAGCCCAAATGGTCTCGAGGTCCAAACGGTTTCAGAGCCCAAACGGTCTCGAGGTCCAAACGGTTTCAGAACCCAAACGGTCTCGAGGTCCAAACGGTCTCAAGGTCCAAACGGTTTCAGAGCCCAAACGGTCTCGAGGTCCAAACGGTTTCAGAGTCCAAAGGGCCCAAAACTATCCAAACCGTTTGGGCTTCACTTAAGGCCTATAAATAAGACCCAAGGGGTCCTCCCAAAAAAAGTTTTTCAGACGCCCAGAGGCTGCCTCTCCTACTCTAGAGCTATTTCATCCTCCATCCTCCACCCAAAGGCTGCCGGTCTGAGATCCACACTTCGTTCTAAAGATGCTTTCTCTCTCATTGCCAAAGAAGGTGGGAAGAGGAGTCCTCATCATCTAGCAACCTATGAAGTGTGAAGATTATCCTTCTCTCTCATCCCAAGCGGTTGAATTTCCTCTCTCCTTCATGGGGATGACGTTCTTTCTCTCTCTTCTCGCCTCCTTCTTTGTCCTTGCTATGAGCGAGTAGTCTCATTTCACTAGGGTGCGGGGAGTAGCCCCGCTACCCATGTTTGATATCATGCAATGTAATCCATGGTTTGCAATAGAGATATACTTTCTTCTCAGTTCGACATCAATCGTTTAATGAATGCTTGTTGCTTGATCACCAACTTGTGTTATCTTTTATCTTTTAGTATGAATTGTCTGTGTTTGTACTTTTAGATTCGAAACTCGATTATATGTTGGTTCTTGGTGCATGTATCCACCATGCATCTATTTCAGTATCTAGGAGTGCTTTCCAAGAAGTGAAGTAAACTCACTTACATCGTTGCACTTTCATACTATGAAATGGAATCAGTTGACGTATGAAAGTTCAACCTTGACAAGTCGAGGAACACACTTTGTGGAGGGAATGTTGTAAAGTAAGGGACCACTCCTACAAGGATGGTTGGCGTTGCAACATTCCCACGCTCCTCGTAGTTAGTTCTCCAAAAGGAAGCTAAGTCTACAAAGATACTAACTGATTTAACTCTTATTGCAGGTTATGTTTTTATGTTGCATGTTTTGATCTATGCGTAGTGGTGGTGAAAACCGATCACATCCTAGTGATTCCTTATCATTGTTAACTACCTAAGTTTACTTTCTTACCTTTACTTTACTTGCACTTAGTTTAAAACAACCAAATCAAATTTTTGGACTAAATATCAACTATCAAGGAGTTAAGTGAAACTATTACGTTTTCCATCTTGTTGCTGCCAACAAGACCGTTGTCCTGTGGATTCGACCCTTAACTATACTACGATAAGACTTCCACGTATCTTAGCATATGTGGGTGGAGTTTTAACCTAGTATAAGAAAATATAAACCTAAAGACTTACTATCTTTAGGATTTTTAGTTGTGCATGCAATTCCACATGAGTGGTAGCTCCATCAGGTAGCACTTGCTTGGGCTCTCTCGGTTACCACAACCAGAGAGGACAACTTTGTAGAGCAACTGATGTTGTCTAAGTTGTTCTTGAGAAGCCCCCAATATCCTGCTATACATAGGAGGGGTCAGGGTTCTCAACCCCGAACAATGCAGGACTAAAGTGGGAGTAGAAGGGTCCGAAATTTCCATGAATTGATACACTGTGGCAGGTGAACCGGTCGTTTCACAAACGAACCGATCATTTGGAGACTGAACTGATTGGTTCATCTCATGAAAAAGTCGTTTGGGGAGCTGAACCGATCGGTTCATTCATGAACTTGTCATTTCACTTCCCAAGGCAGTTCCCAATTGACTTTCTTCTTTCTGTTTCCAATTAATCCAAAGATCAATACTTGTCCAAATCAAATTGTACAAGTGAAATGAAAATATTTTCTTACCAACCTAACTTTCCCAAACTGGCTCATTTGGTCCAGCTGAACCGATCAGTTCAACACTTGAACCACTCGTCTCACTTGACCCTGAGCCGATCGGTTGAACAATTTGAATCGGTCGGTTGGCAGTCCAGGTTGTGCAAAAATCAGTCAATGCAGTTCTCAATCAATCTGACACACAAATTAGTAGTCAACACTTGAACTTGGTGATTCTGAGTCAAGTCAATTGATTGAATGTTTAATTAAACTACTAAACACATTTAGTAAACAATCTAAACATCATTCGTCGATAAACTCCTCTTCCAAGTTAAATCCTATGTGTGTGACCCTGCAGGCCCATTTCATGTTGGCAGTGAAAGTCCATAACACTTATGACTTCACAAGCAAAGAGTGGTGCCTAGTAGCACATCAGTGCTACCCAAGTGAAAAGGAAAGTTGGAGAAAAATTTCAATCCTACAATCCGTGATTGGTGTTACAGTGAATGTATAATTCCTTTGTTACTGATATCCCGAATGAACTCAAGGCATGGAATAGTCATCCTTTCAGAGCAGACTGGATGAGATATGTGTGACATCAATATCACATATTGATTCACACATGCATGCACATGTCTTTCTCAATCCTATTCATCAAGTGGACATGGACATCAAACTCCCTCAGGAGGGACAAATCCCATATCTATCACTCACCCCTCAAAAGCCCCATGTGTCAAAGTCACCCAATCATCACTTTTATAACAATCTATATTTTAGGACTGTGTTTGATGATGTCAAAGTGTACCCAACGACATGTGTTGAGTGTAGTGATTTTAGGTCAAAGAATCACACTCACCACCATCACTGTGAGAGATGACTGTGACTACCAAGTCATGGTTCCATGTGTCACTCTCATGGTGGGTCTGTCTGATACACTTGTTCTCTAACAAGTACCTATGTGCTTGGTTTGATATCAATATATCATGACTATTGGGATTCTATCATCAACCAACACACAATCTAGTCTTGTGTGTCATTGTTGTCTATCAACCTTCCATAATGACATCCGACTAGGGACAAAACAAGAATTTATACTCTTAACATCTATATGATCTCATCGTTTAGGTCCTTAAACTAAAAGCATACATCATTAAGTAAAACAATTCTTTAGACATTCAATCTATTCTGTCATTATCTCATAACTGGCTAAACCAGAATGAATTAGAAGCTTGCCTTTGATGTTTATCAAATCAGTCTTAATGTATCCCACCAATCATCCCATGATTGGCTCTTAGGGCATACATACCAATAGATAGATATGTAGATTCTTCCCTCACAAGGTGCATATATATCGTGTTGGCTATTGGGTTAGGCTTAACTGGTGATTCATAGAGCATCTAAGATCTAGATGCATACAGATGATTATGGCAAAGAGTTGCACATATCGTCTATCCAAAATTGCATATGATGCAATTGACAAAATTTGCATACCTTAATGAATGACTATGTATTGTGGCGTTGGCCGGGCCATAGTTGAATTATCTTGGATCTTGGATCATTAGAAAATTGTTCACTGCAATTTTCCAAATTGATAGTTGAGGGTTATCAATTTGAACAAAATAATGAGAACGATAATTAATTAAAGACCTAACTAATATTTCCAAAATCTTAATCAAATCAAATCAAAATTAGTTTTGACAAAATTGCATATTCTTTTAAAGAGTCAAATAGCAACAAACAACAATCAATTTTCTCTACGATTGGTCCTTATGAAGGATAAACTAAATGGGAACAACTTCCATGACTGGTTCAGGACGTTGAGAATCGTCCTCACATAGGAGTGCAAGCTCTGTGTTCTGGAGATGCTAGAGCCAGATGAACCCCTTCCCAATGCACCAAAGGCTGATAGGGATGCTTACAAGAAGCATATTGAAGATGTCATGGATGTCAAGTGTCTGATGATATGCTCCATGAACTATGAATTGGAGAGGAATTATGAGACATGGATGTTCTTGAGAAGGTCACACATCTCAAGTACATGTTCCAAGATTAGGAAAGACAAGAGAGATATGATGTCTCCAAGGCATTGTTCAAGTGCAACTTGGTAGAAGGAGATCCAGTAGGTCCTCATGTGCTCTAGATCATGGGTAAGTGGAGAACCTTGCTAGAATGGGGTTCCCTTTGGGTCAAGAGTGGGCCACTAATGTGATTCTGTAGTCTCTTCCAAAATCATACAATCAGTTTGTCATGGACAACATGAATGACTTTGAAAATTCATTGATAGAGTTGTTGGGAATGTTAGAATAGCTGAAACATAGATGAAGAAAGACAAACCCAAGTCTGTGATGATGATAAACAAGACAAAGGGAAAGTATAAAGGCAAAGGAAAAATGAAGAAGAGTTCAAAAGCTAGCCAGAAGCCCAACTCTTCAGATCTCAAGGCAAAAGGATGAGTAAAGAAGAGAGGCGATTGTCACTAGACTAGACATTGGAAAATAAATTGTCCACTCTGGATAGAGGAATTGAAGAATTAGAAGGAGAATGCTGAAGCTTCCACTTTAGGTATAAACATTATAAGATAAATTTGATTACTTCTTCATCTTGGTATGCGATACCATATAAAGATCTGACATATTGATGTGCAAAATCTGATAAGAAGTAAAGGCCTTTATAAAAGGACAAAGATGGACAACATGAAGCAAGAGTTGTTGAAGCTTTAGTCTACATCTAAATTTATCTTAGCCCAATGGATATGTAATAGACTTAGTAGAACTGCTATTTCATTATGCTAATCAATAGAAATGTTTATTCTACACATCTTGTATGACATGGATGATAAATCAATAAAGCAAGCCATTTCTATTTTAAAGATGTGATCTTGTATGGCCATGCCCTACCATCTAATGATCTTTATATGAAAGAATATCAATATGAATGATTGTACCAAAGGATTATATGTGATTACTCAAACAATCTATATCACTATCATCTAGAGCACACATGTGAGAAATGCATTTTTAGAACATATTGATGTTCATCTAGACTCTTTTGGTTATTGAACCACTAAGAGACATGCAAGTCTTCTACATGAGCAAGATGACATACCACTTCTCTCTAAGTGTAGTGGAGAACAAGTTTCTATTAGACCTTGTACATATAGATGTATGAAGATCTTATAGAACAAATGGCAAATGCTATTATTTATACTTCAATGTATTTATTGATGATATGGTGATATGCATGTAGTAAAATACAAATATCTTAAAGTGTTCAAGATGATTACATGTAAGAAGTAAACAGATTCCTTAAAAGTATTAAAATACTTTGATGAGATCAATGATGAAATACTTTTCATGAATAGTTTGAGGACCTTCTGGATAGACTATGATAGTGTATCACAGTCAAATCCAACTGGAACATGATGATGTATCATAAAGAAGATGTCACAACATGATGAATCATGATATGATTATCATTTAAATCTAATTTTCAAATTTCTTTGAAGATAATTGCTTACCACTAAATGAAAATACAGTCTAAATGGTTTAATAAAACAACATATGAGATATGGCATGGAAATGTCCCGATGTGTCTTTAGGATTGAAACTTATACACGAAAATAGTTTCTTGAAAATATTTAATCACATGATAGTTTGTTAAACACTACTTATATTAATCCAACAACAAAGGGATTGTTGATTGGATAGCTGAATTCCTAAAGAATCAGTGGGAGTAAAGTAGAACTCAAAAAGTTCATGACCAACAAGAAACATTCAAACCATAATAGGTATAAATGAAACTATGGAGAATCACAAGTTGTTGTGGAATCTCAAGTTCATTATGCAACATAGAACTCATATTTCATCATGTATAAAGTTAAAGATTATAAATCTTGTAACTCAGATAAGTTGTGAGTTGGTCAAATGATGAGTCAACCACCAACTAAGAACTATTGAGAGACTATAATATGAGTAATGAATTAAGGCCATTATGTCTAGAATAGAATCCATAAGACCAACAAGATATGATCTTAGTGAAACCACCTAGAGGGATAAACTCATAAGGTGAAGTTGGGTTTTCAAAAGGAAAACTAACATGGATAAAATGAAGGACAAATTGGTTGTAGAGGCTTCAAATCAAGTTCATGTGTTGAACATGATTAAATCACTTAAAAAATTGGCTTGCTTACCATTACAACTTGTTAAGACTTGATGATTTGGCATATGTAAATTAAAGCCACATTCCTTAATCAGAATAAATGAGAGGATGTGTACGTGACACAACTTGAAGGTTTTATAACTTCATAAACTCTATAAGCTATAAAAGGTAGAAGAAGCATATCAGATGTGGAATCTCTGATTTGACATGAAAGTCAAAGAGTTTGACTTGAGTCTATATAAAAGATGAAATTTGTGATTAAAAAATATTTAGTGGGAGTATATATTAATATTCCACATGTTGATGAGGAATGACATACCAATACTATGAGTATTGAGATCTGGCATGGAAAACACCTTCAACAATGAAGGATGAGGTGAAACATCCTATGTGATAGGGATCAAGATCTATAGAGTTAGTTCTTGAAAGTTTTATAACCAAAATGAATACATATTGGGTAATGTTGAAAGAGTTCAACATGAAGGCTTCAGTGGGAGAGAATCTATCCATATAGATGGGATTAGTTTCTCTAGAATATTATGTTATAATTATTATGTAGAATGGAAAGGACATGGATAAGATTCCATATGCACCAACAATTGGATCTATCATGTGTGCCATATCATCTAATCATCCCATGTATCTTGTATGTACTAGACATGACAAGATATGTTAGACTCCAATGAGGGTCATTGTAAAATATCATTAAAACATCCATTAGTGCTTGAGAAGCACTAAAGGTTTAGATTGCTAGATTGTAGCAACAAGGAAGAGTTGAGTGTAAGGGTTACACTGATGCAAGCTTCCTAAATAACATAAAATGATCGCAATATATGTTGTTAGTTGGAAGCGTTCCAAACTAATAGGCATTAATTCTATTCTACAATAGAAGTTGAGTATACTAGTGTTGAGAACACAAAGTGATGTTTTATGGATCTAACAATTCATATGATGAACTTATATATGTTCCAACCATTGATGACTTAGTATTGATACCGTGACAACAATGGAGCTACTTGTTAGGTAAGGAATATCAGATACCATATGACTGCATTTTCATCTCACAATGAAGAGATAAGAAACATGCAATATACTGACTATAACAAAATGTTGCTAACCCACTCGATTTGTACCTACGCAACAAAAACATGGTGGACATATTTAGATCACTGAGAATAAGATTCATTGGTGATTGTCTCTAAGTACAAGTGGGAGTCTATTGGTAAGGTATGCCCAGAGAGCTAATCATATGATGATTGACATCACATATAATATAAAGGATTTGATTAATAATATATATAAAAGGCAAGCTTCCAATTCATTATGTTTCACTCAGTTATGAGATAATGAGGAGATAGAGTGAATGTCGAATGAATGACATTACTCAATGATGTATGTCTTCAAGTATGTGACTTGGAAGAATGAGATCATATGGATGCTAAGATTATGTACACTCTTATTATGTCCCTAGTCAGTTGTTACTATGGAAGGTAGATAGATACCAGTAACACTAAAGACTAGAGTGTGGGTTGGTTGATGATAGAATCTCATTAGTCATGCTATGGCATATCAAACCAAACATACAGATACTTGTTAGAGAATAGTGTATCAGACATACCCACCTTGAGAATGACACATGGAAACCATCATTAGTGGTCATAGTCATCTTTCATAGTGAAGGTGGTGATTGTGATTCTTAGACCTAAAATCACTACATTCATCACATGCCATTTGGTACACTTTGACATCATCAAACGCAATCCTGAAACATGGGTTGTCATAAAGGTGATGATTGGATGACTGTGACACACTGGGATTAATTATGAGTGATAGCGATGAGATTTGTCCCTCCTACTGGGGATTGATATCTTGGCCACTTGATAAGAGAGATTGAGAAATGCATGCACATGCACATGCACATGTTAATTGATGCATGATATTGAGGTCACATATATCTCAGACAGTCTGCTCTTGGTTCAAGGAAGATAGATTGGACGTTGAGAGGATGATGATTCCATGCCTTGAGTTCATTCCAGATATCAGAGATAAAGGAATTATACAATCACTATAACAACTTATCACATATTGTAGGTTGAAGTTGTTATCCAACTTTCCATTCACTTAGGTAGTACTGATGTGCGACTAGGCACCACTCTTTGCTTGTGATGTCATAAGCTAGTTATGGACATTCACCGCAAATGTGACATGGGATCTATAGGGTCACACACCTAGGAACTCATCTAGAAGAGGATTTTATTCATGATGATGAATGACTTGATTACTAAAGTGTTTAGGTACCCAATTCACTCAACAAATCAACTGACTAGACTACTAGACGATCGACTCACCCAGTGAGATGAACGTTTGGAATGTCAGATTGATTGGAAGTAAATTGGCTGAGGTTATGCATGGATTAGGCACCAACCAATCTTCTCACTGGGTAAATCAATTGACTTCGGTTGAGAGAGATGACTTGTTCACCTGGTGAACCGATCAACTCAGTTGAGTCGGCCAAAGGGTCTAGTGACTTTCCCAAATTTGTGACAAATATTACTCATTTCAATTTTTCAATGTGATTGGTATAAGAATTAATGTTTGCATTAATTGGAAATGATTTTGCCAAATTAATGTGTGATTAGGAAATAGGAAAAATGACTGGTTCAGGCCGATAACCGATCAACTCGCATGTGAGACGACTATTTTGGTTGCGAAACGACCGTTTTGGATTTCATAGGTTGTGAAAATTCACGATCTCCCAGTCCCTTCCTCTCCCACTTCAATCACAAACCCTGACCCTAGCCCCTCCTATAAATAGAGGGGTACTGGGGGCTTCCCAACACACACAATTGAGAATCAGTTGCTCTGGCAATTGTTTTCCTCTCTGGTTGTGGTAACCAATAGAGAGCCCAAGCAAGTCCTACCCGACTAGCGAGGGATAAAGAGGGAGAGAAAAACTGAGAATCATTGTTGTGGGAGAATACATTGGTGACTAGTACGCCAATAGGAGGGACAACTCCTTCATGTCCATTCCACTAGAACAACATGATTTCTAGTTGGTCTGTGCAAACTACTCTAGAGGAAGGAGTCTTCGGGTTGAAGCTAAGAAGGCAACATCAATTTGCAGTCTGTGGCAAGACCGTAGGAGTCGCTACAGAATTTGTTTAGTCTGCCATCAGTGGTGAAGACCAGGAGCTACACAGATGCCATCCAAGAGCAACTAGAAGATAGTTGCATTGTAATGAGTCGCAGTCATTAGAATTTCTCCAGGACCAGGTATAAACTCGTTAAACCATCTTTCCTATTTCATAGTAGTTGATGCGATCTTGTTGTTATGGGAATACAAATATATAACTTTTTTTTGTTACCGCTACCTTATTCTATGCTCGTATTACCCAATAGTTCCAATCCTTATTGATCTCATCAACGGTTGGAACCACCCCAAGTTCACTAATGAACTTCTTGATCAATACAACTTCCTTTTCTATGATGGAAGCAACAATGTACTCAGCTTCTATCATAGCCTCAACAACTCTCTTTATTGGAACTTTTCTAGCTTACAACTCCATTGTTGAGGCAAAACACAAGTCTAGATTGTGATCAATAATCTTATTTATCAATTTGGAAGCTCGCATTAGTGTAACCCTTTACAACCAATTCTTCCCCACTGCCATAAACAAGGAACTGATTATTAGTTCTTCTCAAGTACTAAGGAGGTTCTTTACGGTAGTTCAATGGCCTTTATTGACATATGAATGATACCTGCTCATCATGCTCAAAGCATACAAGGCAATGGGATGACTGCATAACATTGCATACATAATAGATCTAATTGTGGATGCATATCAAATCTTACTCATGCGTCCCCTTCCTTTTGAAGAACTGAGATATTGGGATATATAGAGACTGACACCATGAGCCATGGGCAAGTTTCCTCTCTTTGAGTTTAGCATGTTGAACCTTTTCAACATTTTGCCAATTTATGTACTCTTTACGAACTTGTACAATCGATGCCACAGAGATAGCCAACTCTATTATTGAAGAGATCAGAAAAGATTCTATATCTATCTCTATAGATATTAATTCCTAAGATATAGGATGCTTTGCCTAAGTCCTTTATAGCGAAGGTACCTCCCAACTAGGTTTTTATCAGTTGTACGCTAGGGATGTTGTAACATCCCTAACCTAGGTTTAGGGCTAACCCTATTTGTTTAGCCTAAATAAGTTACTGAGAACTTTAATATAATCCTCTAAAGTGTTTTTTATCAGGTGACAAACTTGTTTCAAGTTTGGTCCTATTTGAATAATGTTTGAGCAATGTTCTCTTATTTTGGACCAAAATGCAATTTACCCAAAATAAGGGGTTATATTGCAATATGTCATATGCTGAACATACCTCATGTATTTTAGCATCATAAGAAAGATAATAATGCAAGTTTATGGCTTTTGGAAATCCAAAATTCCAAGTTTGAACTTGTTTGAATAATGTTAGTGCCTTGTGTATCAATTTTGGTACAAATTGTAAATTACCAAAAATGTAGGGTTGATATGCAAATTACCACCTCTAGAGTGTCCCTACTCCCTCCTAGTATCATTTAGAGGAGATAGAAATAAGGAGACACCATGTTTGAATCATGTATAAGTGATAGTATTCTTGGTGATAGAAAGACCAAGAAAGAGTTGAATGTGAAACCCTAGCTTGAGTTGTATCAAGTTGTAGAGTTCATATGAGAGTGTCTATTGACCAAGGAGCCATAGGGGCAGTCTCATATTGGTGTGAACTATTTGTATTGACCATGACAGGCAAAGAACCTCAAGGAGGTGAAGTGTATCAGTTTACAACTTCCTTGGAAAAACTGTATCAGGTTGTGAATAAAGTGGCAATTGAGTTGAGATATCTTATCCAACAAGATAAGTGATGGCCGAAATATCATCTCTAGGCCATCCTCAAGTGTTTTGCATGTCAAGATAAATATATGTGCATGCAAGGACAAGTGTCAACCATGCATGGACACGTGGCACCTAGTAGCTTAAAATGATGACACCTCATATACATACTTTTTCATGAACCTCAAGTATATATACCCTTCCTTTCACCTATAAGTAAACTTTCTGAATCTTACCACCCCCTTGCTCTTATATATCGTGCATAGAGTCTTAGTATCATGCATAGGAAGAGGGTTATCGTGCATAGAACTTTGGTATCAGCCATATAAAAGTGATATCACCCAAAATAAAGTGATAATGACCAAGTGAAGGATATCGGCCACAAGTGAGGGATATCGGCCACAAGTGGTGAGGTATTGTAACTAACTGAATTCTAAAATTTTGTCTTTTGACCCTCTTTCCCATCTTTCCCTTTCATTTCTATCCTTTATGTCGTTTATGTTTAATTAGTGGAATTTATAGTGGTTTAGTGAACATTTATTCACTAATTATACCAATGGAAGGGTTTATGCACAAATACCTCTGTGAAATCTTATTTAAGGATCTAAAATGTAAAATCACCACTTTAGTATAACAATGGTATATTAATTTTTGCTAGAAGTGCAAGGCCCTAAACCTCGATTAATGTATTAAACAATCTTAATTACCATAATTAAGTGCTATAAACCTTAATCTAACTTTTTGATGTGATTTGAAAACATAAAATATGCCACATAACTCATTTTAGTGGTAATATGAAGATAAGAAACTTAATTGGATGAATAATTTAGATAATGGGCCGTTAATGGGCCATATGACATATCTCATAAAAAGAAGTCTCAAAATAAGAAACAAACTTCAAATTCAAAATCTACATATCAAAATTAGCCTACATGTCAAATTTCATCTAATTTGGACAACCTTGAAATATTAGGATAAGTTTAGGAGAGAGAAAATGAGTAAAAAGCATAAGTAATGAATAATGTGATTATATAACTTCAAAATATGGAAATAATGATAAATTCATATTCTACACATCAAAGATAAATTGTGGATGAAGTTTGGTCCAATTTGGATGTTGTTTGTGCAGGTTATGCAATTATATTTGCATTATGGACTTTTATGCAATTTACCCAATTGGGAGGTTTTCTTTGAAAATTGTCACCTGTACTTTAATACTTAGATATTCCCTTACCATTCACTAGATTTTTAACCACGGGGAACCTGGTTTCACCTTGGTTTGAAGGTGTTACTTTTCAAGGGTATTATAGGGATTACCCTCTTTATAAATGTGCTTATCTTTAAAAGCTATCAACCAATGGGGTTATTTCTTTGTTTTAAGGACGGTGGGGATGTAATAGAAGGATCTAGGGGCTCTTACGACCGACCTTTGGTATACAAGAAGAGTCTATGAGCTGTCCTTTTGCATGGCCATGAAGCCTTAGCCTAAGGCCACATGGAAAGTCACATAGACACCTCATGCTTTCCCCCTTGTTTATAAAGCCATGCCTACCCCTTCCCACCTCCCAATCCATGAAGCAATCCTCTCCTTATCTTTCCCACAGCTTATAGAATCATCCTTTCTATGTTTTTCCATGAAGTTGTTGTCCCAAGGTAAAAGAGGGTGCCTACCTTGGTGAAGAAGGCTCCTAGGGTTCCAAATTTCTCTATTTTGGATTTCTTAAGCTCCTCCTTGGTGATTTTGACCAAAACTAGTAATACTACTCCTTTCCTTCCCTATTTTCATGCTGTTAGTATCCTCCCACCTTCTTCCAGTTCGGAACCATGACCATACATGGTAAAACTCCACCTAGAACGCTAAAACATCTCATCTCCATGCTCTTTTGCTAGGGTTTGCACCTCTAAAGTGGAGAAGGTGATCTTTGCTCAAGAAAGGATCTTGGCTTGGAGCAAACAGACCTTCTAATCTTGGGATAATTTATATTTGGACCTTCTTACCTTCCTATAGGCAAGTTTTGTTAAACCCCTTCTCATATATTGCTTAATACATGCTTAAAACTCATGCTTCCATGTTTAAAATCGATGATTTCCATCTCTTTTTTTACCATGTTCTTCTAGGGTTTTGGTTTCTTGCTGTTTTACCTTCTCTAGAACATCTAGTTTGGTTACCTATGCAACTTAAAACCTGATCTTGGGTCAAATGGTATTTTCTCCCTCTCCCTCTCTCTTCAATTATCTCGATCAGTTTGATGATGTGGCAATTTCCTATTGGTCAGTATTGAAAAATTCATATCTTCTAAACTGCTTATCCAAATTTGACAAATAAATATGTTTTGGAATTGGAAAATTAATATCTATCTAATAAAAATATTTTCAAGGTATAATTGCATGGTTTTACAAAGGGTGATTTTTGTAAAACGAATTTAATGCATAAAATCCATCAAAATTACATCTTAATCATCATAACTCCAAAATTAACATAAAAATATGTTTTCTTGATCAAGAGAACTTAATAAGTTTATTGGTGATGTTTTAAGAGTCTAAATCCGAGTTTTTCTAAAAAGGTCTAAAATTAGGGTTTCTATACATTAATGTGCACTATGTACTCTAATACATGTTAATACATTGAAAATAGGCAAAGTGGAACTCAGACTCAATTAAAGTGGTGAAAGTTAGTAATTGATATCAGTAAGAGAGGTATGTGCAATCCCTATTTATATATGTGCATACACCTTAAGTTGGGAATAATGGTGCCTTAACCTACTTTTCTATAATGAGGCTTTATTAAACCCTATTTCATATACTCTTGAATCTTTTACTATACTTGCCTCATAAATCAGTTTTGGAACATTATTCTTGGGTCTTGGTACCCCACTACCATGCTTATTGATTCATATGATTATTCTTGCCATGACTACTTTTTCTAGCATGTGGATTTATGTTCTATTTAATTTAAAGTAGCAGTACTTATGTACAACCACCCACAGAGGGCATGTATATAATCACCCTGGGGAATGTCTTATTCTCCCCATAATATTGTAGGTGAATGGAAATGTCTTATTCTCCCCTCATCTAAGGTTAGAGGTCCGGTAGGTGCCTCAACCCTACTTAGTTAGGTAGACATAATTATCTTACATGCAAATCCTTTTTAATATAATTGTTAATGGCAAGTTTCTTTTGAATATAGCCTCATACTCTTGTTATCTTTATATTATGATGAACCCTAGCCTGTTCTTATTTGCTTTACTTATCTTAATATCCTACACTAGTTTTGTGACACATACTTTTCTTCCCTTTCCCTTTTTGCTGGGTGCCTTCCCAACCACCCATGTGCTGAGTAAGGTGATGGACAAGACAAGGAAGATCATAGCTTTTGGCTTGGACTCAGTTCATGGAGATGTTGCTTGAAGACAATATTGTAGTAGTCTAGACTTCCCTCTATCTATATCCTGATTGTGTGTCTTGATGTAAACGATAATGAGAGAATTTGATGTATTTTTGTAAACCTTTTATGAAATTGAATATAGTCAGTTATTTTTTTTATTCCTCTACTTTCTAATGGTCTTTATGTATACTAATGTTTAATAAATTTGTAAAATTTATGCCCATTCCATCATACCTCTGAGAGTGTTTGGAATGGATGTCAATTCTTCAAATTTTTAGTAAAGGGGTAATTTCACTCTCTTACAGGTATCGTGCATAGTGCTAAGGAGCTCAAGTCTTGGACCTTTGGTAAGCTCATCTTCAACCTTGGGAACATGAAGCTTTGGAGCTTGGAGCTTTGAAGTTGCTCTTGAGGTGGGTTATATAACTTGAACTCAATTATGTTATTATTTACCATCAAACTTGCCATAGTTGATGATTTACTTTCAATTCAATTTTCTTGCAAAATTGATGACTCCATTAGTTCTATTAGTGACCTACGACTATTTTACATGAACTAGAATAGTAAGAATAAGAGTCTATAGGTTGATGATGATGAAATCATTATGGTTCAACCCGATATTGGGTTGAAGCACCTCTAAACTGATATGGTGAAGTGAACATATCACTAAAATGATACAATGGGGATACACACACCTTACACACAATATGATGATGAAATATACCCTTGTGCATGATATGGTGTCAAGAATACACCATGCACATGATATGAGGTCAAGTATACACCTCATGCATGACACATAGTCAAGTATATATTCAAACCTGATATGACAAACCCTAGATGAGGAGTAACCCGATATAGTGATATGAATACACCACTAAAATGATATAGTGATGAGTTTATACCTCATGAACAATATGAGTGACACATACATACATCTTGTGCATGATATGGGGTCAAGCACCCACCTTATACATGATATGGCATCAAGAAGATACCCTAAATTGATATGGTGTTGAAACCCAACATGGGAAAGTGAAACTCGATATGCATTGTAACCCACATCCCTATCAGTTTGTACACTTGAGCTAGTTGTGACTAATCAGTTGTCTAGCCTATTAATAATCACATGATGAAGGTTAGTATGACACCATGAAGGTTTTGAAGGGATATGAGTATAAGGGTCAAACTCGATATGCAAACCCTAAAAGTTGAGTAACCCGATATGAATGCACAATATGGAGATAAGGAGATATCTCATGCACGATATGGTGATGAAGATACACCTCTATACCCGATATGGAGGAAGAACCTTAATCTAATACACTTGATTGAGTGATACTTATAGTATGTTATGTCAAATGATACTTTAAGACATAAAGAGTTTAATGCACTTTAATAAGTATGGGCCAATGTACCTTAAGAGAAGGATTGAGCCAACCTAATGGAGTATGATGTAATTAATATTATAGTGGGGATGAAAGAGAAACTTATACTTGTTTAATACTCATGTAATGAGTACACATTGATACTCCTAATATGTGTGCAGTCTGAATTAGAATCGTGATTCTTGATGAATGTACTTGAAAACCCTAATCGACTTAAAGGAAAACCTTAACCCTAATGAAGGGTAATGATATGATTTGAAACCACGATTGGTTAATAAAGGGAAACCCCAACCCTAATTATGTTGAAACCATGCTAGTATCATGAGACAATGAGCGTAGCTAAGCATGAGCTATGAAGTTTCATATAATACATATTATATGAGTTTTGTAAGTCATGAGAAATACTTGTACAACAAGTATAATGTTTATATAGGTCTTATGACCTAGAGATGGTTATTGCCTAGTGAGAGGTGACCATATATTTATATAGGTCTTATGACCTAGAGATGTATTTTGCCTAGTGAGAGGTAACAAGATGTTTATAAAAGTCTCATGATCTAGAGATTGCTGTAAGAGATGGCAATGTTCAAAATAAACTAGGGAATTTGAAACCATGTAACATAATAATAATAATAATAATAATAATAATAATAAAATGGTAATAAAGATAATAATGAAATCTTGGTCATACATACTTTATAGTTATAGCCAAGTGAGGGCTATAGTGTTTTGAATATGCTAAAATGAGATATGAGGAATACTTGTATCACATAAAGGATGTGAATGGGTATGATGGCTTGGCCAAGGTATAATGCCTAGTAAAGGTGATGTGGTATTCAATGATGAGCTCAACGGATTGATATCCCTTGATGAAAGTGAAAGGGAAACATAAATGCATCCTAACTACTATGGGATCCTTAGCAATGTGGCCCTAGTCTTACATGATTGGTATAATCCAATACCTGGCTGTAATCACACAAGATTGGTATAATCCAATACCCGACTGTACTCTCACATGATTGGTACAATCCAATACATGGATGTAATCTCACAGGATTGGTACAATCCAATACCTGGCTGTAATCACACATGATTGGTATAATCCAATACCTGACTGTAATAACACATGATTGGTATAATCCAATACATGGTTGTACTCCCACTATAATCTCACATGATTGGTACAATCCAATACCTGGATGTAATCTCACAGGATTGGTACAATCTAATATGGCTATATTCTCACAGGATTGGTACAATCCAATACCTGGATGTAATATCATAGGATTGGTATAATCTAATACCTGGTGTACTATTACAAGATCAGTATAAAGCTGGAACATGATGATGTATATTCACCAGGTTGGTAAAAATCAATATTTGGCTAGCAGATTAGTTGTGGCCAACAACTAGAAATGAGAATGATTTATGGATATCATACCATGGTTATATTATCATAGAATAAGTTTGAGATGTTGGTATAGCATGATTGGTAAACAATATACTTGTTCTTCATATTCCTTATAAAGTAAAAAAATGGTTTTAAATTTTTAGTGATTTTTGTTAATGGTTATTCGGCTTAATTAGTGACGATTTGGCTGTCGGTTTGGTGGCGGTTATTACAAGTTTTGGTATCAGAGCTTAAGGTTCACTGAGTCTACAGAGACATAGGACTAAGGTGTTGAGTTTGTTCTAGTGTACTCCAGTAGATCTTATAGTGACTTCTGCTTATGCAGAAGAAGGGATATAGCTTAAAGATGTCTAGAGAACATGAGGAACACGTTGCTGAGAGCAATGTTGCTACACTAGTAGAAGGTGCAAGGGATCAGACAAGAGAGGAATCAGTGCCTGAGAATCCCCATTTTGATAAAGCTATGCTAGAAAACCCAGCCTTTCATGATCTTTTTAGACAAGTCATGACCACGGTGATGCATATGACAGATCGGATTCCAGGACCGACACCTAGGGCACTAGTTCCCATTGAGGGACATGGGTCTGGTAAGACTTTTGAATGGCTACGCCGTGTAGGAGCTATAGAATATACTGGAACAAGTGACCCAGCATATGCTGATTTGTGGCTCACTGAGTTAGAAAAGGATTTTAAGATCCTTAGTATCCCAGATACTGACAAAGTCAAACATGCCGTTTACCTTTTGAAAGGTAGTGCTAGCCACTGGTGGGCCATAGAAGAGATAAAAAGGAATGATGAAGAGGTTACTTGGGAGGAATTTTGTCAAGAATTCATTAATAAGTATTTTCCACAAACATACTTAGACAAAAATATCTCAAAGTTTGAGAAGGTTCGGCAAGGAACCATGCCAATTAATGAATATGAAGCTAGGTTCATGGGACTTTTGCAGTTTTGTCCTCAAATGGCTCCTACCGAATAGGAGAAAATCTAACATTTTGAGAAAGGATTGAATGCTGAGGTGTCTATCTCGGCATCTACATTAGAAAGTAGATAGAGATTTGCCACATTTGTAGAATCCGTCCGGAGGATAGAATGGTCTGTGACAAAGAAACATGAGACAAACCTCAAAAGGAAGTCCACACATTCACACGAACAATTGATTGGTGGTACTAAATAGCCAAAATATTCAGTATCATCGGTTCAACCACAATATAGTACACCAATGCAGCAGTCACCAAGTGGGGTCTGAGCTTGCCATAAATGTGGACAGATAGGACATCTGAGATGGCAGTGTCCAAGAAGAAATAAAGGTGACCCGACAGCCAAGACACTAGATAACCCATAACAGGTAACATGTCAGAAAGAACTTTTCATTCTAAATTATCTTTCCTTTTTCTTCTCTCGCCCTACTAATTATAAGAAAGGTATTTATTGTTGAGCTTCCTTTGATTAGTCCTATGAGGACATGAGGAAGAAATAAGAAGGATGAGAATCTATATACAGTCCAATATTCTCTTATATGTTTTGAAATTTCTCTCTTCATGTAGAAAGGGGAGAGATGTAAAAGAAACACCTAGAGGAAATTAGAGATACTAAGTAGAAGAATCTAAAGAAATGATAAGAGTAAGAAAAAAATGCATACTACCTAATTTCAGTTCTTGAATACCCTATCCAGGTATTCATCTATTGAAGGCCAAGTAAGTATGGGACTCTTAGATTGCTATCTTTCTAATTACTATGATCTAGTAGTCATTTTGAGACAATCTAAAGAGTATAATGAAATAGAAGATGTGGCACAGATATTTCTACCACATCCTAATTGCTATAAGAAGGAATCTGAGTTAATCACAGATCAACTTATAAACAAAAAGAAGATGTTTAGTATAATGTATACCTTGGTCTGAGGACCTAGAGGTAATGGTTACCTGATAAGTGGTAACAGTATTCAGTGATGAACTAAAGGTTTGAACACCCAGATCTAGTAATCATAATGATGATAATGCTAAGGGATGAGAATCCCTAGTAATGTGATAAGGGGCTGAGATCCCAAGTGTTATGCATTTTATGCGTTCTAAAGAACATGCGAAGATTACATATCTTTTCTATAATGTGGATATATATAAGATCAAAAAATGTTCATGAACATACTAGACAATAATGAAGAAAGGAATGATGACACGTGATCATCTTTATAGTTACTATGCTGGTGGCAAGAAACCTGAGATGAAACAAGATTGATTGACACATGAACAATTACAAGTTCATGTAGTAATTAAAAGAGGTGATAATCTCTTTTCATTGATAAACAACCTAGATAATGATGGTGTGATAAGAAGGAATATATTTCCTTATGTTCTTCCCTTTCAGGGACATGGCAATCAAGTAAGTCTTATGACACTTGATGTGCGTGGGATAGAAATAACTATGAGATGGGTACTTTGAAAAGTGTCAGCTAGTCCTGGATTTTGGTTCCAAAAAAAAGTTATATGTAATAATTAAATGTCCCTAAATGAAAAAAAGCCCTATTATATGTTTGATTTTAACAATAACAACAGTAGGTGTACATGATGAGGATATGATGTGTTTTTGGTACACATAACGAATACCAAAGAAAGGAATCGTAGTATTTAATAAGTTTTCGTGGATGAGAAAATGAGAACATAACTCCTGATAAGATGATTAATGTTGGTTACTCAGAATAACCAACTAAGAGATCAGTCTAGTTACATAAAATAGTATGGACATCACATGTTAGGGGTTTATGCTATGCATAAACATGACATTAATAAGGATGAACTAATTGAAGGGACAATAGTAGGATCATCTTGGGAAAAGTTTATCAGGTTAAGTATAATTCCTTAGAATATCTCTATTTAGATCTGTTGAGCCATCTTATACAAATAATATTTAGAGATACCCTTGAGATAGTTCTTCTTAGATAGGTATCCTCACCATATGACAAGAAAATAAACAACTAACATGATGATTGGTACAAGTCATAAGTAAGTTAGTGTTGTGTCAACAAATTAGAATGGCACAACAGAAGCATGATAAGACCTATAATCCCAAATAAGTGATAGAATGTAACTCTAGTCTCTCCTTGAAGAAGAAATGTTAAACTAAGTGAAGAGTATGGGGAAATTCCCAAGATCAAGAATCTTATTACATAAATCTATAAGTTGAGAAATGACAAATCAATGAGGTTTAACACCCAAGTCATATAAAGTATGTGTAGTACTCCTCTAATAAAGTGTTACATGACAAAGAATTGATTTTGCAGTCAGTGATAAAAAGAACAGTTGAGTATATATCATGTATGACAAAGATTCTATGATGACCTTGGATGGAAGGACTTTGTGCTGGTTAAAGTTCTATGGCATCTCCATGACATCAAGAAGTTGATATGGAGGCTTGATGGTATGGTGCATGAGAAACAATTGTCTCCCTTCATCTGGGATTTCGCTTAGTGGTTTATAACTTGTAACATCCTTAACTTGGGTTTAGGGCTAACCCTATTTGTTTAGCCTAAATACTTTTCTTAGAAATTTAATATAATACTCTAAAGTGTTTTTTATCAGGCGACAAACTTATGTTTCAAGTTTGGTCCTGTTTGAATAATGTTTGAGCAATGTTCTCTTATTTTGGACCAAAATGCAATTTATCCAAAATAAGGGGTTATATTGCAATATTTCATATGTTGAACATCCCACATGTATTTTAGCATCATAAGAGAGAGAATTATGCAAGGTGGTGGCTTGTGGAAAGCCTAAATTCCAAGTTTGAACTTGTTTGAATAATGCTAGTGCCTTGTGTATCAATTTTGGTACAAATTGTAAATTATCCAAAATGTAGGGTTGATATGCAAATTACCACCTCTAGAGTGTCCCTACTCCCTCCTATTATCATTTAGAGGAGATATGAATAAGGATAAACCATGTTTGAATCATTTATAAGTGATATTATTCTTGGTGATAGAAAGACCAAGAAAGGGTTGAATGTGAAACCCTAACTTGAGTTGTATTGAGTTGTAGAGTTCATATGAGAGTGCCTATCGGCCACAAAGGAGCCATAGGGGGAGTCTAATATCTGTTTGTTAACTATTTTCCTTGACCATTATGGGCAAAGCACCTTAAGGAGGTGAAGGGTATCAGTTTACAACTTCATTGGAAAAATTGTATCGGGTTGTGAACGAAGTGGTGATTGAGTTGAGATATCTTATCGAACAAGATAAGTGATGGCCGAAATATCATCTCTAGGTCATCCACAAGTTTTTTACATGTCAAGATAAATATGAATGCATGAAAGGACAAGTTTCAACCATGCATGGACACATGGCACCTAGTAGCTTAAAATGATGACACCTCATATACACACTTTTTCATGAACCTCAAGTATATATACCCTTCCTTTCACCTATAAGTGAAATTTTTTAATATTACCACCCCCTTGCTCTAAGATATTGTGCATAGAGTCTTATTATCATGCATAGTAAGTGGGGTATCATGTATATAGCTTTGGTATCGGCCATAGCAAAGTGATATCGCACATAGCAAAGTGATATCTCCCAAGTGAAGGATATCAACCACAAGTGAGGGATATCGGCCACAAGTGGTGAGGTATCATGCATAGTGTTGAGGAGATCAAGTCTTTGACCTTTGATAAGCTCATATTCAACCTTGGGAATGTGAATCTTTGGATCTTGGAGCTTTGAGTTTGCTCTTGAGGTAGGTTATATAACTTGAACTCAATTATGTTATTATTTACCATCAAACTTGCTATAGTTGATGATTTACTTTCAATTCGAATTTCTTGCAAAATTGATGACTGCATGAGTTCTATTAGTGACCCAGGACTGTTTTCCATGAATTAGAATAGTAAGAATAAGACTCTAGAGGTTTATGATGATGACATCATTTTGGTTCAGCCCGATATTGGGTTGAAGCACCTCTAAACTGATATGGTGAAGTGAACATATAACTAAAATGATACAATGGGGATACATACATATTACACATGATATGATGATGAAGTATAAACCTTGTGCATGATATGGTGTCAAGCATACACCATGTGACGATATGAGGTCAAGTATACACCTCATGCACGACATGGAGTCAAGTATAAATTCAAACCTGATATGACAAACCCTAGATGAGGAGTAACCTGATATAGTGATATGAATACACCTCTAGCACGGTATATTGATGATTGTATACCTCATGAACGATATGAGTGACACATACATACATCTTGTGCATGTTATGGGGTCAAGCACCCACCTTATACACGATATGGTATCAAGAAGATACCCTAAATCGATATGGTATTGAAACACAACATGGGAAAGTGAAACCCGATATGCATTGTAACCCACATTCCTATCGGTTTGTACACTTGAGCTAGTTGTGGCTAATCATTTGTCTAGCCTATTACTCATCACATGATGAAGGGTAGGATGACACCATGAAGGTTTTGAAGGGATATGAGTATAAGGGTCAAACCTGATATGCAAACCCTAAGGGTTGAGTAACCTGATATGAATGCACAATATGGAGATAAGGAGATATCTCATGCACGATATGGTGATGAGGATACACCTATATACCTGATATGGAGGAAGCACCTTAATATAATACACTTGATTGAGTGATACTTGTAGTATGTTATGTCAAATGACACTTTAAGACATAAAGAGTTTAATGCACTTTAATAAGTATGGGCCAATGTACCTTAAGAAAAGGATTGAGCCAACCTAATGGAGTAGGATGTAATTAATATTCTAGTGGGGATGTACGAGAAACTTATACTTGTTTAATACTCATGTAATGAGTACACATTGATACTCCTAATACGTGTGGAGTCTGAATTAGGGTCATGATTCTTGATAAATGTACTTGAAAACCCTAATCGGCTTAAAGGGAAACCTTAACCCTAATGAAGGGTAATGATATGATTTGAAACCACGATTGGTTAATAAAGGGAAACCCCAACAACAATTATGTTGAAACCATGCTGGTATCATGAGATAATGAGCATAGCTAAGCATGAGCTATGATGTTTCATATAATACATATTATATGAGTTTTGTAAGTCATGTGAAATACATGTACAACAAGTATAATGTTTATATAGGTCTTATGACCTAAAGATGGTTATTGCCTAGTGAGAGGTGACAAGATGTTTGTATAGGTCTTATGACCTAGAGATGGATGTTGCCTAGTGAGAGGTAACATGATGTTTATAAAAGTCTCATGATCTAGAGATTGATGTAAGAGATGGCAATGTTCAAAATAAACTAGGGAAATGGAAACCATGTAACATAATAATAATAATAATAATAATAATAATAATAAATGGTTATATAGATAATAATGAAATCTTAGTCATACATGCTTTATAGTTATAGCCAAGTGAGGTCTATAATGTTTTGAATATGCTAAAATGAGATATGAGGAATACTTGTATCACATAAAGGATGTGAATGGGTATGATGGCTTGGACAAGGTATAATGCCTAGTAAATGTGATGTGGTATTCAATGATGAGTTCAAGGGATTGATATCCCATAATGGAAGTGAAAGGGAAACATAAAAGCATCCTCACTACTATGGGATCCTTAGCAAAGTGGCCATAGTCTTACATGATTGGTATAATCCAATACCTGACTATAATAACACAAGATTGGTATAATCCAATACCTGGTTGTACTCTCACAAGATTGGTACAATCCAATACCTGGCTGTAATCTCATAGGATTGGTACAATCCAATACCTGGCTGTAATCACACATCATTGGTATAATCCAATACCTAGATGTAATCACATAGGATTGGTATAATCCAATACCTGGATGTACTCCCACTATAATCTCATAGGATTGGTACAATCCAATACTTGGCTGTAATCTCACATGATTGGTACAATCCAATACCTAGTTGTATTCTCACAGGATTAGTAAAATCCAATACCTAGTTGTAATATCATAGGATTGGTACAGTCCAATACCTGGTGTACTCTTACAAGATCGGTATAAAGCTGGAACATGATGGTGTATATTCACTAGACTGGTAAAAATCAATATTTGGCTAGCATATTGGATGTGGCCAACAACTAGAAATGAGAATGATTTATGGATATCAATCCATGGTAATATTGTCACAGAATAAGTTTGAGATGTTGGCATAGCATGATTGGTAAACAATATACTTGTTCTTCATATTCCTTATAAAGTAAAAAAAATGGTTTTAATTTTTGTAGTGATTTTTGTTAATGGTTATTCCGCTTAATTAGAGATGATTTGGCTGTTAGTTTTGTGGCGGTCATTACAGATGCCATTTTCCATAGTATGTCATATACGTAAATATGAGGAATACAATTATGCTCCCACGAACCTTACTTTAAACACATGTTTCATCTTCATTTTAACTAAAGCCAAACTCTTTGAATGCCTCTTCAAATCAAAGTTTCCAACTCTGAGATTCTTTCTTCAATTCATTGATTGACTTTTAAAGCTTATAGACTTCAATAAATTCACTTGGAAGTACAAAACCTTCGGGGTTGTGTCATGCACACATCCTCAAGAAGATTCCCATTAAGGAAAGCAATTTTAGCATCCATTTTCCAAATCTAATAGTCATAATAAGTTGCAATGGAAAACATGATCCTAATTGATTTAACCATGGAAACTACTGAAAAGGTTTCATCATAGTGAAAACCTTGAACTTGTTTCAAACCTTTTGCAACCAACCAATCTTTATTAGTTTGTACATTATCATCCATGCCAATCTTCTTCTTGAAGACCCATTTGCAACATATGGGTTTTACCCCTTGAGGTGGATCCACCATGATCCATACCTTGTTGATGTACATGAAGTCCATCTCAGATCTCATGGCTTCAAGCCATTTATCAGAATCTGGTCCCTCAATAGTTTCCAAGTAGGTTTTTGTCCTATCATCATTTATGACCAACTCATCACCTTGTTGTGTCATGAGATGTCCAAATCTACCAGGATGAAGGTGTGTCCTACTAGATCTTCAAGGTTCATGTGCTACAAGAGGAACTTGAGATTCCACGACTGCTTGTTATTCTTCTTGTTTCTATTTTACCTCCATAGTTTTAATGTTTTCTTGTTGGTCTTAAACTTGTTCGAGTTCTATTTTCCTCTCACTGGTTCCTTTGGAAATAAATTCTGTTTTAATGAATACACCAGTCTTAGCAACAAACACTTTGTTGTTTGATGAAATATAAAGTGGTATCCCTTGGTTTCCTTAGAATATCCAACAAAATAACATTTGTCTGATTTTGGTCCAAGGTTTTCAAGAAATGATTTCCTAACATAAGCTTCACATACCCAAATATTCATAAAAGACACATCGAGATGTTTCCAAGTCCATATCTCATATGGTATCTTCTGATCTGATTTAGAAGGTACACAGTTAAGTATAAATGCTAAAGTTAAATCATATCCTTAGAAGGAAGTCAGAAGATCAGTATAACTCATCATTGATCATATCATGTCCAATAGGGTGTGATTCCTTATTTTTGATACACCATATTGTTGTCATGTTCCAGGTGGATTCCATTGTAATACAATACCAAGGTCTCACAGAATGTCCTCAAACTCTTGACTTAAGTATTCTCCACTTCGATTAGATCAAAGTTCTTTCATACTTTTACCTAGTTGGTTTTGTACTTCATTCATAAAATCCTTGAACCTTTCAATAGATTCTAACTTGTATTTCATTAAATATACATGTCATGTCTACTAAGGTCATCGGTAAATGTGATGAAATAGTTGTAACCACATCTACAATTTTTTCTAAAAGGTCCACATATATCAGTATGTATGAGACCCAATAGGCCTCTCTCTCTCATTATTTCCAATGTAAGGAGCTTTTGTCATCTTGCCCAATAAACAAGACTCACGTGTCTCTATTGATTAAATTCTAAAGAGTCTAGATAACCATCTTAATGGACTCTAGAAATGCATTTCTCATTTATGTGCCCTAGACAACAATGATAAAGGTATCTTTAATTTGAGTCATAAAGTTTTAGCCTTTTGGTATTTATGTTATATATGTTTGTCTTGAGACCTCATAAGTAAAGACCATAAGACATAGGTGTTGGTATGTATGCCCATAGAGCAAGTCATGTGATGATTGTAATGGGATACTTTGTAAATGATTTGAATAATAATAAAGGCAATTTCCGATCTATATGTTTTAACTATTTCTGAGATGATAGTGTAACATGATAGATGTCTAAAGAATTGTTTACTTGATGAAATATGCTTTTAGGTTCAGGACCTAAATGATGAGATCATACAGATGTTAAGAGTATACATTCTTGTTTTGTCCCTAGTCGGTTGTTATTGTGGAAATAACCATAGACATCAACAACACTAAAGACTAGATTGTGTATTGGTTGATGATAGAATCTCATTAGTCATGATATAGTGATCTCAAACCAAGGACATAGGTACTTGTTAAAGAACAAGTGTACCGGAAAAACTCACTGTGAGAGTGACACATGGAACCATGATTTGGTAGCACAGTCAGCTCTCACAGTGATGGTGGTGAGTGTGATTCTTCAACCTGAAATCACTACACTCAACATATGTCGTTGGGTACACTTTGACATCATCAAACACAGTCCTGAAACATGGGTTGTTATAAAGGTGATGATTGGGTGACTTTGACACATGGGTCTTTTGAGGGGTGAGTGATAGATATGGGATTTGTCCCCCCTAAGGGAGTTTGATGTCCATGGCCACTTGATGAGTAGGATTGAGAAAGGCATGCACATGCATGTGTGAATCAATATGTGATATTGATGTCACACACATCTCACCCAGTCTGCTCTGAGATCAAGGAAATGGATGAACATTGACAGGATGACTGTACCATGCCTTGAGTTCATTCTGGAAATTTGGGACAAAGGAATTATACATTCGATGTAACACCATTCATGGATTGTAGGATTGAAAGTTGTTCTCCGACTTTCTATTTCACTTGGGTAGCACTGATGTGTGACTAGGTACCACTCTTTGCTTGTGAAGTCATAAGTGTTATGGACTTTCACTACCAATGTGAAATGGACCTACAGGGTCACACACACTAGGACATGTTCCTGGAAGAGGAGTTTCTCCATAAATCTTGTTTGGATTGATTACTAAAGGAGTTTAGTAGTTCAATTAAACACCCAATCGATTGATAGCTCAAAATCATGGTATTCAAGATGTTGGATCAAATGATTAGAGTATTGAATTGATTGAAACTGTGATTGACTGATCTGTTGCCTTAACTAGTTGGCTCATAGAGATGAACCGATCAGCTCAGGATGGTGAGCTGAGCGGCTCAGGTCAATGAACCGATCTATTCACATAGTTGAACTGGTCGGGTGACCAACTGAGTTCGTTTCACTTGTCAAATTTGATTTGGATAAGGACTAATATATGATTAGTTGGAAACGAACATGAAAAGTCAATTCGAGTTGGACCAAGAGCATGAACCGATCGGCTCAAGCATGAATTGATCAGCTTAGAAGCCCCAAACGATCGGTTCAGGTGTGAACTGATTGGATGAGGTCACCAACCGACTGTTTCAGGGTTGAAATGATCGGTTCAACTAGCGCAGTTTGTCAGATTTTGTGGAAAATCTCGAACCCTTCTACTCCTGCTTTAATCCTGCATTGCCCGGGGTAGAGAACCATGTCCCATGACCCTCCTATATATAGGGGTATTGGGGGATTCTCAAAGTACAACTTAGAACACCAGTTGCTCTGTAAAGTTGTCGTTCTCTTTGGTTGTGGTAACCATGAGAGCTCGAGCAAGTGATACCCGATAAGGGAGGCACAACAAAGGAAAGATAACTGTAGAAAAGCGACTGGTGGCAGAAGAGTGTGTTGGTGACTAGTACACCAACAGGAGGGTGTGAATCCTTCCACTACCTTGTGTGATAAGGCGATCAAAGTTGTAGGTGGTCCGTGTGGACTACTTTAGAGGTGGGTGACTTCTGCCGTTCGGAGGACAGCTGTCAATCCCGACAGTCCCAGTGAAAGCAGGAGCTGCACAGACACCATCCAAGACCGGAGGTGAAGACCATGCAAGCCGTAAGGTAACAACGTCGAGCAAGCCTCGAGACAAGGTATGTATATACAAACCATCCTTCCTATTGTATGGACATTGACGTGATTCCTTTATACTGGATTTAGGACAAAAATTTTTTGTTTCTACTGCCTTCTATGTCTCCCCTAAAACCCAATAGTGGTATCAGAGCCACATCAACTGCTCTATACTTTAGGATTATCAATATGATCAATTTTGGTTTGTCGCCTTTATTTATTACATACGATGCGAATAAAATTGGCTTTATGCATGTCCAATCCTAAATCCACAAATCCTAATATACATATATGATATGTAATGTGAATGCATTCGATACGCATCGCCCTTAAACGAATTTTGTGGTGGATGTATAGCATGGTTATGGCCAATAAACCTTATGTATGATTGGTTGAATGTGGTTGCTTTCATCTCGGTCTGCACATTGATTACCTATCTCCTATTCCTGATGTAACTCGAGATAAATCAATATTTCTTTCCTACCTTTGCTCCCCCCGAATGTGACTCGGGGTTTCCCTTTTTAAATGTAATATAGGATAGATCTTTTTCTTGTTATGTCAAAGAACTGCGGACAACCTGACGACGAATGAGACGATCGGTTCAAGGCATGAACTGATCAGTTGGTGTTCTAGACCACCAGTTCGAGGAGCGAGATGAGTAGGTGGCGACCTGAGGAGATGCACGATGACCTGTGAACCGATCGGCTGGAGGTGTTAGTCGATCGGCTGGTGGCACCCAACCGACCGGCCTGATGGCGAGCTGATCAATCATGGAGATGAGTTGATCAAACCCAGAAAGGAAAAGCTCAGAGTTCATCTTGTACAGGTTGCATGTGATGTAGACCTAGATGACCGTGATTCCTCTTGGCTCGAGGAAACACATTAGGATGGCCATAATCATCGCTTTTATCATTTTGCATGTTTTCTATGGGATATAGCATGCATATGATACGCACTATGTATTGTGGTGATTGGATATGTATATGTACCTATAAAACCAAATCCCTCATTAAATATTAAAGTTTTAGATGTCTTACAAATGTGACATACATGAAAAGCTTGATCGGCTAAGTGTGGGCACGCCCTAGCGTGGTACATCGTCTGTCTCGTGGAAGCGTGAAGGATGGATATGTGGGTCTACCATTATAGGGTGCATATTCATCGTGTTTACTTTGGGTCTGACTTAACAAGGTGACCAAGATAGGATCTAGCACCTTGAGGCATGGAGGTGATCATGGAAAGGAGTTGCACATGACATCTTTCAAGAGTTGTATATGATGCAATTGGCAAGAGTTGCCGACCTGCAAGATCTAAGTTGTGGGTGACAACCCTAGCTGGTCCATGACTGAGAGGATTTTAGGATCTTGACCCACTAGAAGGTTGTGTGCTGCAATCTTCTAGATTGATGGTGAGGGCTATCAATTTGAATCAAAAAAGTGGGAGCAGTAATTAATTAAAGGCCTAATTAACTATCGTCAAATTTTATCAAATCAAATCAAAAAGAGTTTTGACAAATGCAATTTTCTCTTATAGAATGGCAAAAGAATCATCTTTTAAAATGGGAAAATTAATTGAGAATAAATTCCATAACTGGTTGGGGATGATGAGAAATGTTCTGCACCATCCAAATATACCAGTGACCATTCAATCCACTCTATGTACGCTTAAGGCATTGTTTGATACAAGTGACAATAAGGATAGTTCATTGATAGAGATCAATGGAACAAAGTCTAAGGACAAAGGTGAGGGAGAGAAGGGTTCTCTCGCCAAACCAATGTCAGAATCTTCTATGCTCAAAACATGGAGAGGATGGAAGGAACGATGGAAGAAGAAGTGAGAGATAGAGATCTCTACTTCTGGTGTATACGTGATAGAGATTAACTTTACTACTTCTTTGTCATGGGTACTTGATACCGGATGTGGATCTCACATTTGTTCAAATGTGAAGGATCTTAAAAGGAGTAGGCCTTTGGGGAAAGGCGAGGTTGAACTACGTGTTGCTAATGGGGAAAGGGTTGCCGCCAGTGCCGTAGGAACCTATGAGTTAACTTTGCCTAGTGGGTTAATAATAGAGTTGAAGAACTGCTATTATGTACCTTCCTTAAATAGGAATATCATTTCCGTTTCTTGTTTAGACAAGGATGGTTTTGAATATCTTATTAAGAATGGAAAGTGTTCCATTTCAAAAGATGGGATCTTTTAGGGCAGTGCCCCAATGTCTTATGGTCTATACTTGATAGATCTAGAGATAAGTGTATACAACGTAAACACCAAAAGGCAAAAACTCAACAACTCAAACAAAACATATCTTTGGCATTGTCGTCTAGGGAACATAAATGAGAAGTGCATATCTAGACTCCATAAAGATGGTTATCTAGACTCTTTTGATTATGAATCAATAGAGACATGTGAATCTTGTTTGTTGAGCAAGATGACCAAGACTCCCTTTTCAGATAAAGGTGAGAGAGCTAGTGATTTATTAGGACTCATACATACTGATGTATGTTGGCCTTTTAGAACTAATGCCAGAAATGGGTTTCAGTCATTCATTACCTTCATTGATGACTTCAGTAGGTATGGCTATGTGTACCTAATGAAACATAAGTCAGAAACCCTTGAAAGGTTCAAGGATTTCATGAATGAAGTACAGAACCAACTTGGTAAAAGTATTAAAGCACTTCGATGCGATCGAGGTGGAGAATAATTAAGATAGGAGTTTGAGGACCTTCTATGAGCTCGTGGTATTATATCAGAATGGACTCTGCCTGGAACACCACAACATAACGGTGTGTCTGAAAGAAGGAATTGCACTTTACTGGATATGGTGCGATCAATGATGAGTTTTGCTGATCTTCCAATTTCCTTCTGGGGTCATGCTCTTGAAACCGTCACGTTTACACTTAACTGAGTACCATCTAAATCGGTTTAAAAGACACCATATGAGATATGGCACAGGAAGTGTCCCGATTTGTCTTTTATTAAGATTTGGGGTTGTGAGGCTTACGTCAGGAAAATGTTTCCTGATAAGATTGGACCCATGTCCGATAAATGTTATTTTGTTGGATACCCCAAGGAAATGAGGGGATATTATTTATACCACCCTACTGACAACAAAGTGTTTTTTGCTAGGACAGTTGTGTTCCTAGAAAAGGAATTTATTTCCAGAGGAAACAGTGGGAGGAAAATAGAGCTTGAAGAGGTTCAAGCCCAACAAGAAAACATTGAATCAGTAGATGTACAAGAGGAATATAGAGATTCACAAGGTGTTGTGGAATCTCAGTCTCCTCAAGTAATACAAGGACCTAGTAGATCTAGTAGGACACGCCTTGAACCTGAGAGGTTTGGATACCTTGTGACTCAGGAAGGCGGTGAGTTGATCATAGATGATGATCCAACTACCTATCTAGAGGCTATAGAGGGACCAGATTCTGAGAAATGGCTTGAGGCCATGAAATTTGAGATGGAATCCATGTATTCCAACAAAGTATGGACTTTGGTGGAACCACCTGGAGGGGTAAAACCCATAGGGTGCAAGTGGGTCTTCAAGAAGAAGACTGACATGGATGGCAATGTGCAAACTTATAAAGGCAGATTAGTTGCAAAGGGTTTCCGAAAAGTTCAAGGTGTTGATTATGATGAAACTTTTTCTCCAGCTGCCATGATTAAGTCCATCAGGATCATGCTTGCTATTGCGGCTTACTATGACTATGAGATTTGGCAAATGGATGTTAAAACCACATTCCTTAATGGGAATATAAATGAGGATGTGTACATGACACAACCTGAAGGTTTTGTAGATCCAACGAATGCCAATAAAGTCTGTAAGCTACAAAGGTCAATCTATGGATTGAAGAAAGCATCTCGGAGTTGGAATATTTGATTTGATGATGAAGTCAAAGTGTTTGGCTTTATTCAGAATGAAGACGAACCTTGTGTGCACAAGAAGGTTAGTGGGAGCACGACCACATTCTTTATATTGTATGTGGATGACATACTATTGATGGCGAATGATGTCACAGCCTTAGAGAAGGTAAAGACTTGGCTTGGGAATACTTTCTCAATGAAGGACTTAGGAGAAGCATACTACATTCTAGGTATTAAGATCTATACAGATAGATCTAAAAGGCTTCTCAGACTAAGTCAAAGCACGCACATTGACAAAGTGATGAAGCGGTTCAACATGGAGAACTCAAAGAGAGGCAACATCCCCATGCTACATGGAGTCACAATCTCTAGAGCTCAATGTCCCCAATCTTGTGAAGAGAGGGAGCGTATGAATGGGATCCCATATGCATCAGCCATCAGATCTATCATGTATGCTATGTTGTTCACATGCCCAGATGTATCGTATGCCTTCAACATGATGAGCAAGTACCAGTAAGATCTCGGGGATGCTCACTAGATAGCCGTAAAGAACATCTTCAAGTACTTATGAAGGACTAAGGATCAATTCCTTATATACGGCGGTGAGGAAGAACTGGTTGTAAGAGGTTACACCGATGCAAGCTTCCAAACCGAAAAAGATGATTACAGATCACAATCAGGATTTGTATTTTACCTAAACAATGGAGCTGTGAGCTGGAAGAGTTCCAAGCAAGAAATAGTTGCCGATTCTACTACAGAGGCTGAGTATATTGCTACTTCACATGCAACAAAGGAGGTTGTGTGGATCAGGAAGTTCATCACTGAACTTGGTGTAGTTCCCAGTAGCTGTGATGCAATTGAGCTTTATTGTGATAATAATGGAGTTATTGCTCAAGCTAAGGATCCCAGATCACATTAGCAGTCCAAGCACATACTGCAGTGCTTCCATCTCATACGAGAGATCGTACAACGAGGAGATGTGAAGATTTGCAAAGTACCAACTGAAGACAACATAGATGATCCACTAAGGAAGGCCCTTTCTCAGTAGAAGTATGATGGTCATGCTAGGTCACAAGGACTGAGGTTCCTAGGTGACTGGCTCTAAGTGCAAGTGGGAGTATGTTGGTATGTATGCCCATAGAGAAAGTCATGTGATGATTGTAATGGAATACTTTGTAAATGATTTGAATAATAATAAAGACAATTTTCGATCTATATGTTTTAACTGTTTCTGAGATGATAGTGTAACATGATAGATGTCTAAAGAATTGTTTACTCAATGATGTACACTTTTAGGTTCAGGACCTAAATGATGAGATCATACAGATGTTAAGAGTATACATTCTTATTTTGTCCCTAGTCAGGTGTTATTGTGGAAATAACCATAGACATAAATAACACTAAAGACTAGATTGTGTATTGGTTGATGATAGAATCTCATTAGTCATGATATAGTGATATCAAACCAAGCACATAGGTACTTGTTAGAGAACAAGTGTACCGGACGGACCCACCATGAGAGTGACACATGGAACCATGATTTGGTAGTCACAATCAGCTCTCACAGTGATGGTGGTGAGTGTGATTCTTCGACCTTTAATCACTACACTCAACACATGTCATTGGGTACACTTTGACATCATCAAATGCAGTCCTGAAACATGGGTTGTTATAAAGGTGATGATTGGGTGACTTTGACACATGGGGCTTTTGAGGGGTGAGTGATAGATATGGGATTTGTCCCTCCTAAGGGAGTTTGATGTCCATGGACACTTGATGAGTAGGATTGAGAAAGGCATGCACTTACATGTGTGAATAAATATGTGATATTGATGTCACACACATCTCACCCAATCTGCTCAGAGATCAAGGAAATGGATGAACGTTGAAAGGATGATTGTACCATGCCTTGAGTTCATTCTGGACATTTGTGACAAAGGAATTATACATTCACTATAACACCATTCACAGATTATAGGATTGAAAGTTGTTCTCCAACTTTCTATTTCACTTGGGTAGCACTGATGTGTGGCTAGACACCGCTCTTTGCTTGTGAAGTCATAAGTGTTATGGATTTTCACTGCCAACGTGAAATGGACCTGCAGGGTCACACACACTAGGACATGTTCTTGGAAGAGGAGTTTCTCCATAAATCTTGTTTGGATTGATTACTAAAGGACTTTAGTATTTCAATTAAACACCCAATCGATTGATAGCTCAAAATCATGGTATTCAAGATGTTGGATCAAATGATTAGAGTATCGAATTGATTGAAACTGTGATTGACTGATCTGCTGCCTTAACTGGTTGGCTCATAGAGATGAACCGATCAGCTCAGGTTGGTCAGCTAAGTGGCTCAGGTCAATGAACCGATCGGTTCACATAGTTGAACTAGTCGAGTGACCAACTGAGTTTGTTTCACTTGCCAAATTTGATTTGGACAAGGACTAATATATGATTAGTTGGAAACGAACATGGAAAGTCAATTTGAGTTGGACTAGGAGCATGAACCGATCGCCTTAGATGCCCAAAACGATCGGTTCAGGTGTGAACTGATTGGCTGAGGTCACCAACCGACCATTTCAGGATTGAAACGATCAATTCAACTGGCGTAGTTTGTCAGATTTTGTGGAAAATCTCAAACCCTTCTACTCCTGCTTTGATCCTGCATTGCTCGGGGTAGAGAACCCTATCCCATGACCCTCCTATATATATAGGGGTATTGGGGGCTTGTTAAAGTACAACTCAGAACACTAGTTTCTCTGCAAAGTTGTCGTTCTCTCTGATTGTGGTAACCAAGAGAGCCCGAGCAAGTGCTACCCGATAAGGGAGGCACAACAAAGGAAATACAACTGTAGAAAAGCGACTGGTGGCAGGAGAGTGTGTTGGTGACTAATACACTGATAGGAGGGTGCGACTCCTTTCGGTGCCTTGTGTGACAAGGCGATCAGAGTGCTAGGTGGTCCGTGTGGACTACTTTAGAGGCGGGATACTTCTTTCGCTCAGAGGAAAGCTGTCAATCTCGATAGTCCCAGTGAAACCAGGAGCTGAACAAACACCGTCCAAGACTGGAGATGAAGACCGTGCAAGCCACGAGGTAATGTCTCCGAGCAAGCCTCGGGACAAGATATGTCTCTACAAACCATCCTTCCTATTGTATGGACGTTGATACGATTCCTTTATATTGGGTTCAGGAGAAGAAAATTTTGTTTCTGCTGCCTTCTCTGTCTCCCCTAAAACCCAACAATAGGGGCACTGCCATAAAAGATCCCATCTTTAGAAATAGAACAGCAATCATTCTTTATATGAAATTCTAATCCAGTCTTATCCAAAAAAGAAATAGAAATGATGTTCCTATTAAAATGGTACATAATTATAGTTTTCTAACTCTATTGCAAGCCCATTGGATAGAGATAAATTATAGGTTACAACTATAGTGGAAACAACTCTTGCTCCATTGGAATGTGCAATTCTATCTCACCCTTCTTCAAGGATTCACTTATTTTAGATCATGCATATTAGAGGACATGTGAGATCCACATTCGTAATCGGAAACCCATATTGAAGAAGTAGACATATTTATCTCAATAACATATATACTTGAAGTGGAGATCTCTATCCCCTGATTCTTTTTCCTAAGTTCCTCTAATTAAAGAAGGCAATTCCTTTTCCAATGTCCAACTCGGTGATAGTGGTGAAAATTTCCTTCCTTACTCACCCCTCCCTTCACCTTAAGTACAAAATATGTGGGTTTCTATCTAGCCTTAGAACCTTTCTTGGCTTTATCTTTTCCCTTAGACTTTCCCTTTCCTTTGTTCCATCAACACATACTTGGATTTGTCTTTCTTCATTTGTGCTTTGGTAGTTCTCAACATGCCAAGCAACTCAGAGAGCATTTTAGAAAAGTTGTTCATGTTATAAATCATGACAAATTGGCTATATGATTTAGGAAGCGATTATAAATCACATATGTGGCCAACTCTTAGCCTAAAAGAAATACCAATCTCTCTAGGTTTTCCATATATCCAATTAATTTGAACACATGGTGCCCTACTGGATCTCCCTCTTCCATATTGCACTTAAAGAACACCTTGGAGACATCTTACCTCTCCTTCCTTGATTTTTTGGGTACATGATCTTAAGACATGTCACAATCTCAAGAACATTTATGTTCTCATGTTTCTTCTGAAGCTCATAGTTCATGGAGCATAGCATGAGGCATTTGATGTCTGTGGCATCATTCAAATGCTTATGATAAGCCTCCATCTTAGCTCTAGCCTCATTAAGAGCCACTTCCTTTGGTTCTGGTGTTTCCAAGACATAGAGCTTACGATCATGAGTGAGAACAATTCTAAATCATGGAAGCTGTCCCATTCAGTTTCTCCTTCTCAAAGATCAACATAAATGAAAAAATGTTGTTGTTTTCCATTCATTTCTAAAAAATAAAATTTGTGTAAGTTAAAATATTTTTGATTTGATTTTAAAAATATTCACGATTAATTAGGCCTTTAATTAATTATTTCTCCCACTATTATATTTCAAATCAATAGCCCTCGCTATTGATTTAGGAAGATTGCAATGACAATCTTATAGTGGGTCAAGATCGATATTTCATTAAATTATCAGTTAGCTATGGTTGATCACCCATAACCTGATTATTTAGGTAGGCAACATTTTTCAATTACATTTGATGCAAATCTTGATAGATGATATGCACAACGCATTGCCATATTCCATCTATGTTCTTCTAGGAAGTTGATCCTATTAAATTTACCTAGATAAGCTTGACCCAAAAGCCAACACAATAGAATATGCACCCTACTTTGGCAGACCGACATATCTATTCTCACACTTCCATGAGATAAACAGTACACCACACTTTGGCATGCCCACACATAGTCAATCAAGCTTTTCATGTGTGTTACTTTTAGAAATCATTGAAGGCTTAATATCTGATTGAGGGGTTTTATTTATATATAAATATATACAAATCCAATGACCACATACTTATAATATGTATCATATATATACTACATCCACAAATGAAACATTCCATCACAAACATACGAGCAATGATTATGGCCATAGTAATACAATTTTTTTAGAGCCACAAACAACTGTTGTCTACCTAAGGTCAAACATCATATGTATCAACCTACATAGGAAAACTTCAGTGCTGAAAATAGCTTTGGTCGATCAACTAGACTACTCTAATCAATCGGTTGAGCCTTATACTATCTAGTTGACTGAACCCTTCATTGGGTTGGTTGGTTCTTCTAGTCATTCTGGTAGGCTCTTGTTTAGTCGATTGACTGAACTTTTCAATCAATTGGTTAGGACTCTAGTCAGTCACCTCAGCTCATGCTAAGTCGATCGGTTGGTCTGCTAGTCAGTCAGCCAGGATCCTTCTCAATATGTCAGCTGGGCTCCAATCGGTCGACTTGTGTAGGAAAAACAAATCCTCTTTTTTTCTGAGATCTCTAAAATTAGTAGTAGGCTTATCTACTATTACACAATGTAAATTGAATACCTCAACTTAGGAAAGAATTTACACATTATTTACATTTGGAGACAAACAAAGAGGCTTAGTATCATACTAAATTTATAAAATAGGAAATTAAACCATTCACCATTCACACAAGTACCAAGGGGTTTCATCCATAACCATGCATACATCCACCAACAAAACTGTAGCATATCAGAACCTAGAACCCTACCCTATTCCATGATTAGAAATCACGTAAGATTGATTTCTTAGATTTGACCAAACAACGATAAAAAATAGACACATTTAGATGATGACTTAATTATGTGTCAACATGTAATAAAATCATGACATATGTTACATATATTTTTTTACTAACATAATGGATAAATAGAAACGAAAATGTGCTTTGGAGTAACTATGAGTAATTCCATGACCCTAAATATTAATATTGTAATATAATTTAAATAAACATGGAACTAATGGATTAAGTATGTTAATTTAAGGTGGGTTTTGTGTAATATTATACAACACAACTATTTGAAATTAATCAGACTCAATTAAGTAAGTGTTGATAATAAAGATATAATATTTTGATAAAAATAATGGTGATATGTCAAAAATAATAACAGTGCAATAGCTCACAAAATAAAATCTCAAAAGAGAAATATAATGGTAAAATGTATTCCTTGGATCCCAATTGCCTTTAGTGCCAAGTTTCATAGTATTTGCATAGTAATAACTATCTTAAGTGCATTTGGAAAAGAAAACAAGAAAAGAGCTAAAAGTGTTAAATAAATTAGTGCAAGTCTTCAAAAGTGGAAATAAACCCCAAATTCAAAATATACATACTGTGGAGATGGTTTTGTGCCATACTCTCTCAGGTTTCAAGGTTGTCAGCCTTGGCCACCATTGTTATTTATGTTGTTCTAGTTCTATGTTTATCTCACATGTATGCATGGTGATATTCTTATGTTGGGTTTTGTGTCCAAAAATAAATATGTGCTTCTGTGGCTTTATGTTTTATTCAATGACAAGTACTTGTCTTGTTATCATCACATTTCAATTCTTTTTATTTTGAAACCCATTTGGGTAGTCCTTTCCTTTTTATGTGGGGAGCCTTGTTTATTTGACATCCTTAGTTCCTTATATTGCTCAATCCACATTTAGTATGCACATACCAACATTTGTTGACATATCTACTTTTCTCCTCTTGCTAGGGTATGCTTCCAACCCTAGATGTAGTACTGTGAAGACTGGGCATGGTGACATGGAACTTCTAGGTGAAGCTCTTAGGGAGAGAGATAGAGTTGAGATAGCTATATATCCCTCTACTTAGATCCTTATGTTGTAACTTTCACGTAAACCCTTTATGGGAGTTGATGATGTACTTTTATCAAAATGAATATAGTCATAAAATATTATTCTGTTGTTATACTCTGGTTATTCTTGTATACCATGGTTTGAGAAAATAGACACATATTCTAGCATACCTTCCCAGTGTGTTTGGAATAGTTGGCTTATTCATCAATTTAGGTAGGGAGTGGATCCCCTCTCGAGTCCCACTCCTTACAAGATGGTATCAGATCCGTAGTGGTCAGATTTCTGACTATTTCAATTTTGTCTCCCTAATAAGAACCCATTCCTTACATAGTCACCTTCTAAGTGAGATTTTTAACCTAGAATTAACCTATGTTATTAATGAGGTAGTGAAAAATCAATCTAGGTTCATATGAGAGTACACATAAGAATCAAAGATGATAAACCCTAACATGATGAGGTTTTAGATGACCTTACCCTACCATATAGGTTATGGTGACATATCCCTTTGGATATTAAGGTTTATCTATAGATTGTTTTTCGACATAAGAATGAGGAAGTAGTTGATAAGGAGATCATACATGGATAAAATTGTGACTTGGTTACTCATTGATTTTAATCCCTACCTTCAATTTTATATCGCAAGGTTTTGACATCAAATTATTTTCTTTATAATACTATATGTACAAAAAATGTTTTTTTGGATTTTATCGATGTTTTCTTGAACTAAGTCAATGAAGAGATATGTGAAGTTCTAGTGGAGAAACCCTATACTTAGTTGTAATAGAAGACCTAAACCGTAGTCTTGGTGTTTGGAGTGATGATTAGGGAGATGTGTCTTGGGATAGTGGTTTAGTTGACCTACCCTTTTGTACCCTATGAATTTGTTTTTCTCTTGTGAACCTTAGGGTTGTTAGGTTAGTAACACAAGGACCTAAAATTGAACCCTATGTGGGTATGACTTGTTAGTTGGATACATGACACTATGAACAATCTAAACTCCTAAAGTATTCACAAAGAAATTATCCATAAGTGAGCCTAAAACCTTGATGTTGTTTAGCTTGGCTTATTAGTAAAACCTTTTAAGGGATGGAGTATAGGTGATTGATAATGCTTGATGATTAGATTTTGAGGACGAAATCCTATTAATAGGAGGAGTGTTATAATGAACCGAAACCTAGAAACCTACCCTATTCCATGATTATAAATCTAGTAAGATTGGCTTCTTAGAACTGATAAAACAAGGATAAAACTAAAACACATTTAGACAATAACTTTATTATGTGCCATATGTAAATAAAATGATGACATATGTTACATATATTTTATTTACTAACATTATGGCTAAATAGAAATGAATAACGTGCTTTGGAGTAACTATGGGTAATTCCATGACCCTAAATATTAACAATGTCATATATTAAAGTAAACATGAAATTAGTGGATTAAGTATGTTAATTTAGTAAAAGGTGGGTTTCTCATAAGATAATAAAACATATCTCTTTGAAATTAATATGACTCAATTAAGTAAGTGTTGATAATAAAGATATAATATTTTGAGAAAAATAATGGTGATGAGTCAAAAATACGAATGATGCCATAACTCATAAAAGTAAATATCAAAAGAGAAATATAATGGTAAAAGTGTGTTCTTTATATCCCAATTACCTTGAGTGTCAATTTTCACATTATTTGCATAATAATAACTAGCATAATTCTATCTGGAAAAGAAAATAAGAATAAGAGCCAAAAGTGTTAAATAAATAATGAGAAGTCTTCAAAATGGAAATAAAACCCAAATTCGAAATTTACATACCAAAACCAATTGATGTGTGAAATTTCACATTATTTGGGCCCAAAAGGAAAAGTTAATTGTAAATTTGTCTTCCACATGGTGAAGATGGCTTGTAGGCCAAGTTTCACATCTTTTGGGTGTTTCTAGATGCCTCAAATTCTTAAAGGAAAGAGAACATATGATATAATTTACCATAATTAAAGAAAATACTAGATGTCTCCAAAAATAAAAAAACTAATGCCAGATTTAGAATCTACATATCATAATTAGTCTAGGTTGCAAGTTTCCCTTTATTTTAACTTTGTTAGAGCCCCCAAATAAATTAAGAAATAAAGATATAAGTTATTAACTTAAATACATTGATGTATTGACTTTCCTATTGTTATTTGTATTTTTAAATGTCACGCTAGCTTTCCAAATTTTCAGATTCCTTCTCATCCATCTGATCATAATTTTATGGCACATGCTTTTATCCTACCTCTGCTTTCCTTTTTTGTAAGCTACAACTACCAACTCCAAGTTCCAGCTTCTTCTCATCTGTATTCGTCTCTATTCTCAATCGATTTCAGTGATTCTTTCTCTAGTGAATTTTAGATGACCTTCCAGATTTAGAACACTAATTTAACCCCTGATGTCTACTATATAAGAGACACCCTTCATGTCTTCTCTAGTTTTACCTGATACTATTTGTCCCCGATTCTGTCATTCGATTCCTTCTCACCACATCTCTAGGGCTTTGGACCCTTGAAAAACTACTCCAAAACCTTTGAATGACTTGCATGATCTTGTTTACCCTCTCATTCACAATTCAATCGCCTGGATCATGTCCTCCATACCCAATCTATCTTTGATAGCTTTCCACGGTCCGGCGGAAGCTTCTCAACCTCCAGACACCCACACGACAACATGGATTTTATCCTTGAGTAGTCGCATAGATACTAGCATTATCAATTTCATCATTGGAGGTAGATACTTGCTTCTCCTCTTTTAATTTATGGTTTCTATACTTAGAGGTTATTCTTTGGTTTTGTTCATCAACATTGTGGGTCTATCGCCACTTATTTATGTGTATGCTTCATCAGAAGTGTGTTCGTGAGGTGATTCACTCCCAAGCGATGACTAAGAGGACTTAGACCTCTCTCCTTGTTTCACTTTCACTTTGCTTGATGTGGCCATGGAAGAAGTGCCAGGTTGGGTTCCTAGAGGCTTTGTTGTTTCATCTCGGGGTCTTCAGATTTGTCAGTTCATCACAGACTCAATGAGGGAGATCTTTCCCAAGGTTTCTGGTCATGCTAGCGTTGAGATCTCAGAGCTTCAAAACTCTTTAGGAGATCGATTTTGGTTTATTGAAGAGGAAGATGCCTGTTCTGGTTTCCCAATTTTTCCCTCATCTATATTTACATTGGTCACACTGTAGTTAATGGTCTTTTCAATCTTTCATCCTCTTCTTTTGGGTTGGTTCATGAACAATAGTTTGCCAAGATGACTGTGGGCTAGGGCCATATGGAAACCAATCATTGGGCCATCTCAGCAAAATTTTGATGTGGATTTCATTATACACGTGGTTTTACTGAATCCCTTGATTTGTCAGTTTTCTAAATTACGTAACCAATCCTATGGTTATCCTAAAATTTCACAAAAATACTCATTGGATTCAAAAAATTATTCTCTATCTAAGTAAAAATATTACATAACCTAATTATGATCATAATAAGAATAGTTAATTTATGGTTTATAAAATTCATTCTAATTAAGGATTGAATATATAAATCTATGTTAGGTGAGCAAAGACCATGACTTGGAACTAGGGTTTGGCCTTTGACAAGTTAAAAAACTTCTTGAGGTATGATTGCATCCCTATTATTCTATATTGAACAATTAACCTCTCTTAATGTATGTATGCATCACCTATTATTCTTGTTGAGAAATAAACATTTTACACATCTCTCTTGACATATTAACCTAAACAATCTCTCTCTTCTAAAAGTTTATTCCATGTGCAATATTCCATTTGATCCTGATCGTACGATCATCCTACTTTTTTAGATTTTTTTTTAATTTAACTTGTACTTTTATTCTTGATGAAACCCTAATTTTGCCCACTTATGTGGTTGATGGTTATGTTGTCCATTTTTGTGATGGAGATCTTATTTATTCTATTCAAGACTACACTTTATAATTTCCTCTACATCATGCGTGTTATGTGATTCAATATCCCTAGAGTAGTGTAATTACATTGGCTTTTGGGTTGTGTACCCATCTTATTTTTTGGTATGGAGGTTGTGTGCCCCATACCAGGGTTTTGTGCCAAGTTATATATATATATTGGGAATATGGTTGTGTTCCATACTCTATCATGTTCCAAGGTTGTGAGCCTTGGCCATCATTGTTATTTATATTGTTCTAGTGTTATGTCTATCTCACATGCATGCATGTTGATATTCTTGTATTGGGTTTTGTGTCCAAAAAATTATATGTGCTTCTGTGGCACAACCTTTATGTTTTATTCAATTGTAAGTACTCTTCTTGTTATCATAACATTTCAATTTTTTTCTTTTGAAACCCATTTAGGTAGTCCTTTCCTTTTTCTATGGGAAGCCTTGTTTATTTGACATCATGTATTCCTTATATTGCTCAATCCATATTTAGTATGGACATACCAGCATTTGCTGATATATCTAATTTTGTCCTCTTGTTGGGCATGCTTCCAAACCCAGATGTAGGACTATGAAGACTGGACATGGTGACATGGACCTTCTAGGTGAAGCTCTTGAGGAGATAGAGTTGAGATAGCTGGATATCCCTCTACTTAGATCCTTATGTTGTAACTTACAAGTAAACCCTTTATGGGAGTTGATGATGTAATTTTATAAAAGTTGAATATAGTCATGAAATATTGTTCCACTGTTATGCTCTGGTTATTCTTGTATACCATCATTTGATGAAAAAAAATATACACCTATTCCAACCTACCTTCCCAATGTGTTTGTAATAGTTGGTTTATTCCTCAATTTAAGTAGGGAGTGGATCCCCTCTCAGGTCCCACTCCTTACAAGATGGTATCAGAGCCATAGTGGTCAGATGTTTGATTGTTTTAATTTTGTCTCCCTAATTAGAACACATGTCATACATATTTTACCTTCTAAGTGAGATTTGTACCCTAGAATTTATCCATGTTATTCATGAGGTAATGAAAGATCGATCTTGGATCATATGAGGTACACATAAGAATCAGAGTCGGTAAACCCTAATGTGATGATGTTTTTGTTGGGTTTTGCATGGTCATAGTAGGAAGTGGAAAAAAAATTACTTGACCATAAACCCATAACCAACAGATCACATCGACATCTATGTAAAGGGAAGGATGGTTTTAGCGAGTCATACCTGGTCTTGATGCTTGCTCAGTGACAATACCTCGTAGCTAGTGTGGTCTTCAACCACCTGTCTTTGACAGTGTCTATGCAGCTCCTGGTCTTGACCCGAATTGCAGTTGACTGTCATCCTCCTAAGAGGTAGAAGTCTCCCGCCTCTATAGATAGTCCATACGGACTACTGGGAACTCTAGTCATCCTAAAGAACGAAGTAGAAGGAGTCGTCCCCTTCTGTCTGTGTACTAGTCACTGACACACTCTCCCACAACCAGTTGCTTTTCTACAGTTGTCTTTCCCTTGTTGTTCCTCCCTGGATGGGTAGAACTTGCTTGGGCTCTCTCGGTTACCATAACCAGAGAGGACAACAACTTTGCAGAGCAATTGATGTTCTGAGTTGTGTCTCTGGAGAAGCCCCCTGTACCCCTCTATTTATGGTAGAGGTCAGGGTCAGGGTTCCCAGACTGTACGAGAGTAGAAGGGTCCAGTATTTCCAAGAATAGTTTGCACAACAACATGCAAACTGGTCGTTTCACAATTGAAACGGTCATTTGACAAGGTGAACCGATCAGTTTACTAGTGAACCGGTCGGTTGGGAGTGTGAACTGGTCAGTTCACTTAGTGAACCAGTCATTTCACTTCCCAAACTTGCCCACAATTGACTTTCCTTGTTCATTTCTAATTAATACATATATTAATTCTTATGTGAATCGAATTGAACAAGTGAAATGAAAAACCTTTTTCTCACAAACCGGGAAAATCCAACACTGCTCATTTGGACACATGAATCGATCAGTTCACTAGAGTGAACCGGTCATCTCACTGGCCATGAGTCGACCGGTTCACCCAGTGAACCGGTCAATTGGTGGTCCAGGTTGTGCAAAATACAGTCAATTTGGTTCTCAATCAATCTGACACTCAAATTAGTTGGTTCAACACTTGAACTTGATGATCCTGAGTCAAGTCTATTGTTTGAGTGTTTGATTGAGTACCTAAACATTTAGTAATCAGTCCAAAGATAATTCATGGATAAACTCCTCTTCCAAGTTAATCCTTTGTGTGTGACCCTATAGGTCCCATTTCACATTGGCAGTGAATGTCCATAACTAGCTTATGACATCACAAGAAAAGGTTGGCACCTAGTCGTACATCATTGCTACCCAAGTGAAAAGGAAAGTTGGAGAATAACTTTCAATCCTACAATCTATGATTGGTGTTCCAGTGAATGTATAATTCCTTTGTCTCTGATATCCTGAATGAACTCAAGTCATGGAGTTGTCATCCTATCAACGTTCATCCATGTTTCTTGAACTAGAGTAGATTGTCTAAGATATGTGTGACATCAATATCATATATTGATTCACATGTGCATGCACATGCCTTTCTCACTCTCGCTTAGAGAGTCTAGTTTATTCGTCAACATGGAACCTAGAGATGAATTTCTCATTCATTTGTTTAGATGATAATGCTAATTAATTGTTTGAGTCATCAATAAATTTTAGGTATTATTATTTCATCTCATGCATACTAAGTATCACAAGATAAATAAGGCAGTGCCATGAAATATCATATCTTTGAAATTGATACATGAACTTTATTGATAGACATCCTTGTCATTACAAGATGCAGAAATAAAATGTTTCTATTTATTGGCATAATGAAATAGCAGTTCATAACTCTATTACATGCCCTTTGGGCTGAAATAAACTAAAAGGTACATCTATATATGGAGTAACACTTTCTCCAATGTTGATGAGTGTTTCTTCTTGGTCCTTTCATAAAGGCCATCACTTCTTTTTAGATCTTGCACATCATATATGTCAAATCTTTCTCCTGATATCATATACCTGAGATAAATAAGCATTTTAAGTTTATTTCATAATACTTGAGGTGGAGACTTCCATCTCCTCCTCCTCCTTCTCCTTATTTAGTTCATCTATGTAGAGAGGGAAATTTCTCTTCCAATGTCCTGGCTCATGACAATGGTGACATTTGCCTCCCTTATTCACCCCTCCTTTGGCTTTGAGAGTTGAAGATGACTTGGACTGTTGGATAGCATCATAACCTTTCTTTGCTTTGCCCTTGCCCTTGCCTTTAGACTTTCCCTTATTTTTGCTAATCATCATCACATATTTGGGTTTGTCTTTCTTCATCTGTGCCTCGACTATCCTCAACATGCCCAACAACTCTGTCAGTGACCTGTCAAAGTTGTTCATGTTGTAGTTCATCACAAACTTACTGTAGGATTCTAGCAACGATTGAAGTATCACATCAGTAGCCAACTCTTGTCTCAGAGGGAATCCCAGTCGAGTTAGGTTCTCCACATACCCAATCATCTTGAGTGTGTGGGGGCCTATTGGATCTCCTTCTATCATGATTCACTTTGGAATAATGCCTTGGAGACATCACATTTCTCTTGTCGTGGTTAGTCTTGATACATGTTCTTGAGATGTTGAACCATCTCAATGACATCCATGTTCTCATGTTGTCTCTGCAACTCATAGTTCATTGAGCACAACATCAAGCACTTCACATCAATGGCATCCTCAGTATGCTTCTTGTAAGCATCCCTTTCAGCCTATAGTGCAGTGGGAGCGGGTTCTTCTGGATCTGGATTATCTAGGACATGGAGCTTTCTCTCTTGAGTGAGAACAATTTTCAACATCCTAAACCAATTGTGGAAGATGTTCCCATTTATCTTGTCCTTCTCAAGGACCGATCGCAACAAAAAGTGATTGTTGTTGGTAGCCATTTATTCTACAAAAAGAAAATTTGCAATTTTAGTCCAAAACTCTTTTGATTTGATTTGATTTGAAAATTGACAATAGAATTAGGTCTTTAATTAATTATCACTCCCACTATTTTGATAAAATTGATAACCCTCATGTATTCATTTGGAAGATTGCATCGTACAACCTTCTAGTGAGCCAAGTTCCATATTTCATCAAATTATGAGTCAGCTTTGGCTGATCGCCCACAACTTGACTATTTAGGTAGGCCATCACGCCAATTGCATCATATGAAACTATTGGATAGATGACATGCACAACTATTTGCCATGATCATCTCCATGCCCCTGGAGCTTAGACTCTCTAAGAATCACCAGTTAAGTCTAACCCAAAAGCTGACACGATAAACATACACCCTGCCTTGGCAAAACCTACATGTCTACCATCACACTTCTACGGAATAGACCGTGCACCACACTTTGGCGTAACCTACACTTGTTTGATCAAGATTTTCATGTGTGCCACTAACGGAAGGCATCTAAGACTTAATATGTTTGTTGAGGGGTTTTAAATATGCTTATATATTCATATAAGTATCCAATCACCACATATAGTACACATTATATATATGCTATATCCCACAAATGAAAACATGCAATGAAGATAAAGCAATGATTATGGCCATCTTATTGTAGTTCCTTGGAGCCACAAAGAACTACGATCATCTAAGGTCTACATCACATGCAACCTATTGTTGATGAAGATCTGTGCTTAGGCTGTTTCAGGTTGACTGGTTCAACCTTTGAACCAGTCAGCACGCCTCTTGGCCAGTCGGTTGGTTGTTACCAACCAATCGTCTAGCTCCTCCAGATAGTTAGTTCATCGGGTCATCGGGCTCCTCATCAGGCCACCAACTGCTCCTCAGTTGGTCATCTCAGTCCATCAAGCGGTTATCTTCAGTCTTCATCATAACAAGAAATAAAACTAATCATATTTTACATAATCTTTGTGAAACCTCGAGTTACATTCGAGGGGAGAAAAGGTAGAAGAGAATCTTGTGTTATCTTGAGTTACATTCAGAATAGAAGAAGAGGGCTTGGTGCGCAGACCGAGATGCAAACAACCATAACCAACCACACACATGCAACATAGGGTTTATAAGCCATAATCATGCTACACATCCACCATCAAAACCATTTTAGGGTGACATGTATCAATTGCATATATATACCATAACATATATGCATATATTAGTTTGGGATCATGTGGTATTAATAAGATATTCACATTAGTCATTTAAATATTCACATCATATGCAATAAATAAAAGATGATAAAACCAAAATCCGATCATATCGATTATCCCAAAACATAGAGTATTGACGTGGCTCTGATACCACTATTGGGTTTTGCATGGTCGGAGTAGGCAACAAAAATAAAAATTTACTTGATCATAAACCCATAACCAGCAAATTGCATCAACATCTATGTAATGGGAAGGATGGTTTTAGCGAGTCATACTTGGTCCTGAGGCTTGCTCAGCAACAATACCTCGTAGCTAGTGCAGTCTTCAACCACCTATCTCTGACAACATCTGTACAACTCTTGGTCTTGACCCAGACTGTAGTTGACTGTCGTCCTCCTGAGCAGAAGAAGTCTCCCACCTCTATAGATAGTCCACATGGACTACCGGGAACTTTAGTCATCCTGAAGAACAAACTAGAAGGAGTCATCCCCTTCTGTCGGTGTACTAGTCACCGACACACTCTCCCACAACCATTTGCTTTTTTGCAATTGTCTTTCTCTCGATGTTCCTCCATGGATCGGTAGAACTTGCTTGGGCTCTCGGTTACCACAACCAGAGAGGACAACAACTTTGCAGAGCAACTGATGTTCTGAGTTGTGTCTCTAGAGAAGCCCCCTGTACCCCTCTACTTATGGTAGAGAGATGGGTCAGGGTTCCCAGTTTGTGCGGGAGTAGAAGGGTCCGAAATTTCCATGAATAGCTTGCACATCGATAGGTGAACCGATCATTTCACAATTGAAACGGTCATTTGGCAAGGTGAACCGATTGGTTCACTAGTGAACTTGTCGGTTGGGAGTGTGAACCGGTCAGTTCACTTAGTGAACCGATCGTTTCACTTCCCAGACTTTCCTACAATTGACTTTCTTTGTTCGTTTCTAATTAATACAAATATTAATTCTTGTCCCAATCGAATTGAATAAGTGAATTGAAAAACCTTTTTCTCACAAACTGGGAAAATCCAACACTTCTCGTTTGGACACATGAACTGATTGGTTCACCAGAGTGAACCTGTTATCTCGATGGCCATGATCCAATCGGTTCACCCAATGAACCAGTCAGTTGGTGGTCCAGGTTGTGCAGAACACAGTCAATTTGGTTCTCAATCAATATGACACTCAAATCAGTTGGTTCAACACTTGAATTTGATGATCCTGAGTCAAGTCTATTGATTGAATGTTTGATTGAGTACCTAAACACCTTAGTAATCAATCCAAACATCATTCATGGATAAACTCCTCTTCTAGGTTAATCCTTTGTGTGTGACCCTATAGGTCCCATTTCACATTGGTAGTGAATGTCCATAACTAGCTTATGACATCACAAGCAAAGAGTGGCACCTAGTCATACATCATTGCTACCCAAGTGAAAAGGAAATTTGGAGAACAACTTTCAATCCAACAGTCTATGATTGGTGTTCTAGTGAATGCATAATTCCTTTATCTCTGATATCCTGAATGAACTCAAGGCATGGAGCTCTGATCCTTTCAACGTTCATACATGTTTCTTGAACTAGAGCATACTGTTTGAGATATGAGTGACATCAATATCATATATTGATTCACATGTGCATGCACATGCCTTTCTCAGTCTCACTTATCAAGTGGCCTGGAAATCATACTCCCTTAGGAGGGACAAAACCCATATCTATCACTCACAGTATATCTTATGCGTCAAAGCCACCCAATCATCACGGTTATAACAACCCATATTTCAGGACTGTTTTTGATGATGTCAAAGTGTACCCAATCACATTTGACGAGTGCAGTGATTTTAGGTCTAAGAATCACAATCACCGCCATCAATATGAGAGATGAATCTGACTACCATGTCATGGTTCCATGTGTCACTCTCATGGTGGGTCTATCTGATACACTGTTCTCTAGCTTGTATATGTGTGCTTGGTTTGATATCATATATCATGACTAATGAGACATTGTCATCAACCAACACACACTCTAGTCTTGATGTGTCATTGTTGTCTATCAACCTTCCACAATGACATCCGACTAGGGACATAACAAGAATGTACATACTCTTAGCATCCGTATGATCTCATTGTTCAAGTCACATACTTGAAGACATACATCATTGAGTATTGTCATTCCTTAGACATTCATTCTGCTCTATCATTTATCTCATAATCGATTGAGCTAGAATAAATTGGAGATTGCCTTTGATATTTATCAAATCTATCATGACGTATGCCAATCCAATCATCATATGATTGTCTCTGAGGGCATACATACCAACAATTTTTGGCATAAGATTGAGGAAGTAGTTCATAAGGAGAACATACATGGATAAAATTGTGACTTGGTTTCTCATATTGATTTTGGGCCCTACCTTCAGTTTTCTATCACAAGGTTTTGACATCAAATTATTTTATTTATAATACTATATGTACAAAAAATAGTTTTCTAAAATGTATTGATTTTTTCTTGAACTAAGTCACAATGAAGAGATATGTGAAGTTCTAGTGGAGAAACCTTATAATTAGTTGGAATAAATACCCTAAACCTTAGTCTTGGTGTTTGGAGTGATGACTAGGGAGATGTGTCTTGTTATAGTGGATTAGTTGACCTACCCTTTTGTACTGTATGACTTTTTGTTTTCTCTTGTGAACCTTAGGGTTGTTAGGTTAGTAACACAAGGACCGAAAATTCAACCCTAGGTGGTATGACTTGTTAGTTGGATACTTGACACAATGAAAAATATAAACACCTAAAATATTCACAAAGAAATTATCCATAAGTGAGCCTAAAACCTTGATGTTGTTTAGCTTGGCTTATTAGTAAAACCTTTTAAGGGTTGGAGTATAGGTGATTGATAATGCTTGATGATTAGATTTTGAGGATGAAATCCCATTAAGGGGTGGAGTGTTGTAATGAACCAGAACCTAGAACCCTACCCTATCTATGATTAGAAATCTAGTAAGATTGGCTTCTTAGAACTAATAAAACAAGGATATAAATCTAAACACATTTACGAAATACTTAATTATGTAGAAACATGTAAATAAAATCGTGACATTTGTTACATATATTTTCTTTACTAACATAATGGCTAAATAAAAATGGATAATGTGCTTTGGAGTAACTATGGGTAATTCCATGACACTAAATATGAATATTATCATATAATTAAAGTAAACATGAAATTAATGGATTAAGTATGTTAATTTAGTAAAATGTGGGTTTCATGTAAGATAATAAAACATATCTTTTTGAAATTAATAGGACTGAATTAAGTAAGTGTTGATAATAAAGATATACTATTTTGACAAAAATAATGTTATTGTGTCAAAAATCCTAATGGTGCCATAAATCATAAAAAGAAATCTCAAAAGTGAAAAATAATGGTAAAAATGTGTTCCTTGGATCCCAATTGCCTTGAGTCATAATAATAACTATTTTAATTCTATTTAGAAAAGAAAATAAGAATAAGAGCCAAAAGTGCTAAATAAATTACTAAAAGTATTCAAAAGTGGAAATAAACCCCAAGTTCTAAATCTACATACCAAAATCAATTTATGTGTGAAATTCCACATTATTTGGGCAATCTTATCTATCCTAGTATAAATTTTGGGAGAGAATGTATAATAATGACCAAAACATTAAATAATGGTTAAACAACCCCATAAGGGAAAATTGATTGTAAAATCATTTTCCTAATGTTTGAGTTGGCTTGTAGGCCAAGTTTCACATCTTTTAGGTGTTTGTAGATGCCTTAAATTCTTAAAGGAAAGATAACATATGATATAATTTAACATAATTAAATAGAATAATAGATGTCTCCAAAAATAAAAAGTAATACTAGATTTGGAATCGACATGTCTTAATTAGTCTTTGTGGAAAATTTGTCTTTCTTTCAACTCTGTTAGATCTCTCAAATAAATCAAGAAAGAAAGATATAAGTCATTTAACTTAAATTCATTGATGTATTGAATTTCCTATTGTTACTTGGATTTTTAGATGTCATGCTGGATTTCCATATTTTTGATTCATTCTTATCCATCCTATCATGATTGTTTGGCACCCAACCTTTCTCCTACCTCACCCCTTTTCATTTTTTGTAGGCTAGAGTTACGGGCTCCAAGTTCCAGCTTCTTCTCATCTATATCCCTCTCCGTTCTCAATCGATTTCGATGTTTCTTTCCCTAGTGAACTTGAGGTGCCCGTTCAGATATCTATAAACCTACTTTAACCCTAATGTCTACTATATAAGGGACACCCTTTCGGTATTCTCTAGTTTTACTCAACACCCTATTTATCCCCTATTTCGCCATTCACTCCCTTCTCCCAACATCTCTAGGGATTCAGACCCTTAAAAAATACTTCAGAAGCTCTGCATGACTCATAAGATCTCGTTTACCTCTTGTTAATGATTCAATCACCTGGGAGCATGTCCTCCATACCCAATCTATCTTCACGACAGTCCATGGTCCAGTGGAAGCTTCTCAACCTCTAGACACCCACACGATAACATGGATCTTCTTCTTGAGTTGCCTCGTAGCTACTAGTGGTGTCAATTTCATCATTGGAGGTAAATACTTGTTTCCCCTATTTTAGGCTGCAATTTCTATACTTGGAGGTGACTCTGTGGTTTTGTTCGTCAATGTTGGGGGTCTATTGCCACTATTTTGCTTGTATGCTTCATAGGAAGTGTATTCGTTAGGTGCTTCACTCTCAAGTGATGACTGGGAGGACATGGAACTCTCACATTATTTTACTTTTGCTCTGCTTGCTATGGCCACGGAAGAAGTGCCAAGGTTGGGTTCCTGGAAGCTTCGTTGTTTCATCTTGGGGTCTTCGGATTCGTCATTTCATGGCGGACTCTATGAGGGAGATCTTTCTCAGGGTTTTTGGTCATGCTTTGGAGCTTCGAAGCTCTTCGTGATATCAGTTTTGGTTTATCAAAGAAGAAGATGCCAAGTTCTGGTTTCTTAGTTTTTCCCTTTTCGTTATTTACATTGGTCATGTTGATGTTAATGGTATTTTCTTTCTTTCATCCTCTTCTTTTGGGTTAGTTCGCGAATAGCAGTTTGCCATGCTGGTTGTGGACTAGGGCCATATGGAAATCAATCATTGGGATATCTCAACAAAATTTTGATGTGGATTTTATTATACACATGGTTTTATCAAATCCCCTGATTGGTCAGTTTTCTAAATTACATAACAAATCCTCAAGTTATCCAAAAATTTCACAAAAATACTCGTTGGATTCAAAAAAATTATTCTCTATGTAATAAAAATATTTCATAACCTAAATACGATCACAATGAGAATAGTTAATTTAGGGTTTATAAAATTTATATTAATCAAGGGCTGAACATATAAATCTAAGTTAGGTGAGCAAAGGCCCTGACTTGGAACTAGGGTTTGGCCTTTGACAAGTTGAAAAACTTCTTGAGGTACGACTGCATCTCCTATTAATCTATATTGAGAAATTAACCTCTCTTAATGTATGTTTGCATCACCTATTATTCTTATTGAGCAGTAAACCTATTTTTTTTCTCTCTCTCTTGACATATTAATCTACACAATCTATCTCTTCTTAAAATTTATTCCATGTGAAATGTTCTATTTGATTATGATCTTATGATCATCCTACTTTTTTGGATTTTATTTTGAATTTAACTTGTACTTTTATTCTTGATGAAACCCTAATTTTGTCCACTTATGTGGTTGATGGTTATATTGCCCATTTTTGTGATGGTAATCTTATTTATTCTATAAATGACTACACTTTATAATTGCCTCTAAATTATGCATGTTATGTGATTTAGTAACCCTAGAGTCGTGTAATTACTTTGATTTCTGGGTTGGATTCCCATGTTATATTTTTGAGATGGAGGTTGTGTGCCCCATACCCGGGTTTTGTGCCCACTTTTATATATGTATTAGGGGAGATGGTTATGTGCCATATTCTATCAGGTTTTAAGATTGTGAGCCTCGACAACCATTGTTATTTATATTGTTCACATGCAGGTTGATATTCTTGTGTTGGGTTTTGTGCCCAAAAATTTATATGTGATTCTATGGCATATCCTTTATGTTGTATTTAATGGAAAGCTCTTCTTGTTATCATCACATTTCAATTCTTTTTCTTTTGAAACCCATTTGCGTAGTCCTTTCCTTTTTCTATGGGAAGCCTTGTTTATTTGTCACCCTTTATTCTTTATATTGCTCAATCCATATTTAGTATGCACATACTAACATTTGTTGATATATCTACATTTCTCCTCTTAGTGGGGTATGCTTCCAACCCCAAGTGTAGGACTGTGAAGACTGGACATGGTGACATGGACCTGCTAGGTAAATCTCTTAGGGAGATAGAGTTGAGATAGCTGGATATCCCTCTACTTAGATCCTTATGTTGTAACTTCCATGTAAACCCTTTATGGGAGTTGATAATGTACTTTTATAAAATTGAATATAGTCATAAAATATTATTCCACTACTATGCCCTGGTTATTCTTGTATACCATCGTTTGAGAGAAAAACATACACCTATCCAACATACCTTCTCAATGTGTTTGGAATTGGTTTTCCTCAATTCAAGTAGGGAGTGGATCCCCTCTTGGGTCCCACTCCTTACATACATACATACATGGGACGTTCTGTAGAATATGTAGTATTTAATCTGATATGCCATTAATCATTTAAATGTTTGCATCATATGTGACAAAAGAAACAATAAAACAAAATATGATTGTATCGATTGGTTCTAATACCACTATTGGGAAATATGGAGTGGGAGAAACATATCTAAATAAAAAAAATTCTATATTACCTAACTAGAAGATCGTGCCAACTATGATGTATTGGAATGCAAGATGTACCTTGTCCTAAAGAAAGTCCAGCAAGTATCCTTACACATAGATGTGCTTCCTTCTTGAACAACACACATACAAATATTGATGACATCCTATTAGCGTATAGTGAATATTATGCGCCTCTACATAGTCCACTTAGACCACCAGGAACTCCATATCACGCTTGTTGAGCTGGCGGGAAGGAGCATCCCCTTCGTTCGTCAACGTGGTAGCATCAACTTTCTTCTCCCTTGCTATCTCCCCATTTCACGGGTAAGATGCTAGGCTCTCACATTACCACAATGTAAACAAGAAGTGTTTTAAGAGCCTTGGTCATCCCCCTTTAAATAGGAACAGTAGTGCTATGGCTTCCAAAATTATCAAAAGGTAAAGGATCAAGTTTCTTGGGTGGACGACAGTTGCAAACAACCATTTGGTTGACTAGACTATCCAATCAGTCGACTGGCATGTTGGTTGCACATAGCTAGTCAGTCGATTGACTAGACTGTCCACTTGGTAGACTGTCTTGTGATCAATGGTGCAATAACACTATCTTTTAATGCAATAGTTAATGGGTGTAACCACGACTATCATTAATCCTTTAACCAATCCAACTGGTCAATTTGAATTAGTTGGTTGACTGAATTCTTCAATCAACCGATTGACCATTCTAGTCATCTGTTGAGTGACACTCTCTAGACAGTCTAGTGAACTCTTTAGTCCATCTACTAGAAGTTTCTGTAAGCTACAAATGATAGTGTTTAGTTGGTTGGCTGGATTCCCAGTCGGTCGACTAGATTACTAGTATTGTTTAGTTTGATTACCAAAATACTTTAATAACCAAATGAAATTGTGTCCATGATTAAACTCCTTTTCTTAGTGATTCTTAGTCTTGTGACCCTATAGGCTCCATATTACATTAGAAGTGATGTCTATAATCATATTATGACTTCACATGCAATGAATGGTATCTAGCAACACATCATTTCTACCTGAGTAATCAGATAATTTGGAGGAAAACTTCAACTTAAACGTGTGATCAGTGTTCAATGATCATATAGTTCCCTTGTCAAAGATATCTAGTTTGAACACGAGGCATGAAATAGTCATCCTCTTAATATTCAATATATGTTTTTTGAACTATAGTAAACCATTGAGATGCAATGAGCTCAATATCACATATTGAATCACATGGGCGTGACCATACGTTTCACAGTTTCACTTATCAAGTGGTCAGTATGTCACTCCAATAGGAGGGGAAAATTCTATCTACATCACTCACAACAATCCACATGTGTCACAATATACACAAGCACCATTGATGTACCAATCCTTATTCAAGGTCATGCTGAATGGTGTTAAAGTGCATTAAACACCATGTGACTATTATAGTGGCTTCAGGTCTAAGAACCACAAGCACCATTATCACATTGAGACATAATTCTGACCACCATTCAATGGTTTCCATGTATCATTCTCAAGGTGGGTCTGTCCGGTACACTTGTTCTCTAATAAGTACCTATGTGTATGACTTAATATCCAATATCATGACTAATGAGAATTAGTCATCGTTCACCACACATTCTAATTTTAATTATTATATTTGTTTATGCAGTTTCGACAAAAATATTTGACTAGGGACATGAAAAGAATATATCTACTCTAACTATACATATGATCTCATGTTCAAGTCCTTAACTTAAACCATATGTCATCAAGTAGTATTATTATGTAGACCTCTATTGTGTTATATCATCATCTCATATTTGAACTAACATAAGAAATGGAAATTTCCTTTATTATTCATCAAATTATTTACATAAAGTCTCAATACAATCATCACATGATTGCCTCTTAGGGCATACATACCAACATGATTAGCCCATTTGCATGTTAATTCAACCTTATACGTAGCAATCTTGAAACCAAAGGTTACGAATGTCGCTTCCATTTGTATTGACCGCAGAGGGGAACTTTAGAAGAGATGTCTCTATAGCAATAAGTACATGACCCCTAAGTAACAGAATGATGAGCCTAGGGAGAAAACTATTAGTTAAAATCCTCATTCTAAAAGGATTAGATTCTATATGGTCTTGATATTTATCTTCCATGCTTGTTCTAGTGTAGTGGGGGGAGGGAATGTATGTAGTAGACGTGAAATCCATTATGTTAGTAATTTAATCATATTGGTAAATGGTATTTCGTATTTAGTATAATTTATTTACTTAATTTATAGAAGACGAATTCAGTTACATCTTTCTTATATCATGCTATCACATATGGAAATGTAGGAACAACCATGTTTTTGGAAACATGCTCATTTCCCCTACAACTATGGTTAATACCATCAAACGAGAGGTGAGAGAACATATGGAGGCTTATCCTCTAATTCCTGGAAATACAAGGATGATAGTGAAGAGTTGATTGATGAAACATGAAGTAGGCACAATCAAAGTCAATACTGACGCGACAACTAAAGCTGGAAGAGTGAGCTATGCAACAATATTCAGAGATGATCAAGACAAACAGGTTGGAGGTATTGCAGCCTACACTCAATCCTGAGATCCTCTAGAAGTAGAACTCTTGGGAATCAAAATAGCCTTGGAAGTTTCACAATGTAATCACCTTGACAAAGTCCTAGTAGAGATAGATTCTCTGTTGGCAGTGAAGATGATTAATGAACCAGTTTCTAGCAATCCGAGATATGCTAAACTTGTTAGGAGGATCCACACCTTGATGGAATACATGTAGCGCCTATCCTTTGCTAGCAGGGAGTCAAATGTATTGGTGGATCGTCTTGCTAAAAATAACCTAAAATTTTCCAAAAGCCTTGGTACCTTTGAGCTTCCACCCGTTGAGATTATTGAAATCTTAGCAAAAAAATATTGTAATGGTAGTAGTACTGTTGTGTTTTCTTTATCCAGTTTAATTAGTGAATGTAAGTTGATTCTCGAATTAGCTCGCATGGGGAGGGTGGGATGAATAAGATCGTCTCCCAACTTCCCCAAAAAATGATAATTAACTATAAATTACTTAGTAAATTTACTTTTTCCATCCTTTTTAATTACTCTTTCTTAATTTGTCATGGTGACGTTTCAATGTTATTTGGAAATAGAATGTAGAAGATAAAGAGGTGAATTTGAGAGTTTTGTAATAAGACATGTTTGTTAGATGTATGATCTATCATTGGATACAGGGAGAGGTAAGGTATCTAATGGAGGAAAGGTTAGGGTGAGAGGTGATGGAGTTCTCATGAGAAGACAAGACATGACTAAGAAACAAGTTGGAGGCAGGATTTGGTTTTTGGTTGTCTGATTAGATCCAAAAGCTCAAACTAGAGCCCACGTTTACTAAAGATCCAAAAGGCTGAGAGACATGCCTCAACAATCAAATTTTAAAGAACAAAATGTGATTTAAATCATGTAGATCTTTTTAAGGATAATATTATCTATGTAAGATCTTGTTATTGTGTGTTTTTTGTTTCCTCTAATTACTTTCAAATTTGGTAAGTAGGCCCCACTAGGTGCTTCTAATTAATAAAATTCATATTTCTTAAGATGCCTAAATCCTATATTGTATTTGAATATCAAAATTACCCCCGTCTCTTCCAAACATATAGTAGTCATATCATTAAATTTCTGGACCCTTAAATCACAAGTTTGAATTATTCAGCAAATGAGTATTTATTAATGCACGCATGACATATGAAAATGCATGTTGATCACTATATTGGATTTGGAGTTGCACATCGTATTGTTCACACGCTTCACTGAATTAGTTCATTTCTATACTTGGATGGATAAATATATTGAATGTGATGAATTGTGATACATTACATTTATGGGTTGTGATTAATCAATCACTCAGGGTTCGATTTAGATGTAACAATAGCGTTTCTCGTTCTCCTAGCCTCACTTAAACCTTCACGTGAGTCATATAACACTTTATTGACCATACGAATATGTGCGAGGGGATTGACCACAATTATATGTATATACCTACCTATATGACGATAAATCTATGGATGTGATGTGGTGATTGCTTATGAGAGTTATAAATATGTATGAGAATACAAAAAGTACTGAAATTCATACATATTTATAACTAACATTTGCTGCAAGAGAATGAAAGAACAAAAATCTTGTCGTACCAGTAGAAGATGGGTTTTGGAAAGTAGATAAATCTTTTTTGAATCTACAATTTTTGAAGGAAGTCGAAACATGGGGGGACCAAGCCCAGAGCGTTAAGTGTGGTGGGCTTGTCAAGAGCAAATGCAAATGAACCTTTTTAAAGTGTTCCTTTGTATGGAGTATTTGCTCTGAGTACGAATATAATAAAGGCTAATTTGGTTCGGATGTAATCAGGTAACAGAATATGAATTTTACACTTTGTCGTTCTGCTCAACATATGCCCTAAAGGGTGGATTTCACAATGAAAAAGCCCTCCTCGTTTGTGATTTGATGTCTTTCTTTTGTTGGTATTAGTCTTGTTTTTTTTCTTAAAAATAAAGGCACAATCATCACAAACCACTCAGACGGCTTCAATATTTGATCTTAGCCACCAACCACATCCACATGTCTTGCAAATTCAAAAAATGGCATAGAGTAATCCGGAAATAGTTTATCTTTACATTGCGGATGGAGATGTTACTGTAAGGTGATGGAAATCTGTCAGTCACAGTTACAGCAACTTGACAAGGGGTCCTGCCAGATGGATTGCCATGCCCGGTCGATGGAATCCACATGTGGTACTGGATCAGCCGATTAAGCATTACTGGCTAGAAGCTAGAATGGGTTGGTTTTATCTCTATGAATCCGACGAAGCCCACACACACTGCAGACTCGGCCAGTGCATTACTTTTGTAGAGCGGGCGAAGGCCCATACAGTTAAAAGAGTAGAACTGCCTGAGTGAGGGAGTGTACATAAAAGATTAATGGGTTTTTTTATAAGCTTTTTCGAATAAACGGTATCTGTGTTTTCCACCGGATTTGAACAATTTCTGGATTTATTTATTTCTACAATGGCGTACAGGCAGGCACAAAAGAAGGGAGAAGAGAGAGAAAGGGGGTGTGTGGAAAATATGAGAAAAATGAAGTAAAAAAAAGCATAAACAGGAGCAAAGACAAAAAAAGACGCATGTCAGGATGAGATGGTATTTCTCTCACACTCATCAATTCATTCTCAGGCCGAGCTCCCACTGGGTAAATCGATCGGCACGGGCTTACAAATCGGTTGAACTGGCCATCCAACTCGGTGTTGTGCTGGGAAACCTCAGCCCCGCTGGTCCGACTAAGGAGCAGGTCGAGAAGGGGTAGTCTGCATCGGCTCCCCATGACCAGAACCCATCATCTGCAAGCTGGTAGTCCCACACCGACCCAGTTGCGCTGGCGGCTGACTCTTCCCCTGGTGAGAATCCAAGGAACGATTCGATTCCTGAGAAGGACGAGTCCGAGCAGATCCCGGCGCTGCTTGTGCTCCAGGTTCCCGTACCCGTACCCGCACCAGTACCGGCGGGTTCCTCAATGGTTGGCGTTGAACTGGCCGCGAAAGACCCAAGAGGGGACAGGGGTCCGTAATCGGCATCTTGCAAAAAGGTAGTGTCTTTACGCTGCGAAGTGGTCGCCGGCCTCGCTTCTTTCCCGACCTGGGCCTGGGACCCGCTGTTATTGCAAGGAACGGGCACGAAACTTACGGGCGTCTCGCCCGGGAAGTTGAGCTTGGCCTTCTTGCCTCGGATCTGCAGCGCGGCTGCGTCGTATGCTCTGGCGGCGTCCTCGGGGCAGTCGTATGTCCCTAGCCATACACGGCCGCCTTTCTTGGGGTCTCGGATCTCTGCTGCCCACCTCCCCCATGCGCGGCGCCGGATCCCTCTGTATGTGTACTTTAGGGGCTTCCCCCCGCGGGAGCCGGTGGCGGCGGCGGAGGCCTTGGTTACTGTCTTCCATTCGTGCTCCTCATGGTATAAATCTTCGTCCTCAGCGGGCTTATCGTCGGACCAGTCTGAGGCGAAAGAGAGGAATTTGTTAAGAGAAAGGGCATAGAGTGGCGGAAAGGGGAGATAGCAGAAAAGAAGCGATCTTTTGCACATGAATCTGGAGATGGGAGAAAAAGAATCGAGATTTACCATGTATAATAAGGTCATCATCCCCCTCAAGGGAGATTACGGATCGCCGGCGGCGTGGATGCAAGTCGGAGATGATTTCACCACCACACATCTTTCTCTAGGCAGTATTCCTCTTCTTCAACTTCTCCTTCGCTGCCTCGTAGCAGTGTTCCTGATCCTCCTCTTCTCTTTGACAAATCCAGTTCGTGACTCACCACTCAACAGAAACCCTCTATCTCTCTGCGCTCAACCCACCACCACGCCTCCGCATACTATACTACTAGAGAGAGACCTCCAACAAAAATCTAGAGCCACCACTTCCAAGGCCAGGGCAATTTAAATTGTGGCTACGAGAGCACCAGATGAGCAACGAGAGCAAGAGGCCTGGGGTTCCCGAGGCTCCGAATATAAAAGCCGCATGCCATTGGTCGACACACGCCCACTTGGGCCTTTTTTTAATCTTTTCCCCTTCTCCGGTACATCCCCCTGCTCACCGGACCAGCTTTGGGTTTCTCAGGCCAGGAAGCAAACCCAAGTATGGGCCACGGCACCAGAAGGCGACAAACACAAGCAGGCACACGGAGGACCCCATCTACCCCCACCTCTCCATCCACTGCCTCCATTACAGAGAAAGGAGAAAGAAACTATTGGGAAAAAAAAAAACTTGGTGGTTTTGCCTGCCTTGGGTGGTAATCCAGAGCTTGTATACAGCCTAGGAGCTGCTGCTGTTTCAGCTTTTGATTGTATTCTAGATTTCTGTACAGCCCGGCAGGAGTACAGAGCGAGTGCGGTAAGCGGAAGAAGATGACAAGCACCAGGAGGTGAGTGGTGGGGAGACATCGGCAACAAATGGGTCAATCTTTCTTGTTTTAGTAAATAACATAAATATCTGAATTTGGCTTAAACTTGTGGTGGGTGAGTGGTGGGGAGACATAGGCAACAAGTGGGTCTATCTTTCTTGTTTTAGTAAATAAACATAAATATCTGAATTTGGCTGAAACTTGTGTGAGTGGTGGGGAGACATAGGCAATAAGTGGGTCTATCTTTCTTGTATTAGTAAATAACATAAATATCTGAATTTGGCTGAAACTTGTGGTGTGGATGCAAGATCTGATTTGTGGTGGTGGAGGAGCGGTTTGAATTGATGCCTTACTCTCATGCCTCTGGTTGGTCTTAGAAGACGAAGGAGATAAACAAAAACGATTCTACTCAATCTACTACTCCTCCCCTGCCAAATCTAAAACCGTCCAGATAAGGACAGCCGTTCATTGGCCCAGCTAGGACGGTGCGTAGCAATCGCTGGCAGGGCTAGTTGCCTGCCAAGTGTCAACAACAACAACCCCCCCCCCCCCCCCCCCCCCCCGGTTCACGGTGGAGAACTGCACAAGACAGAGAACCTCGTGGTTGCCGGTACTTCCTGTTTCAGAGTTCCAGCCACCGCGATTTTAATTTGGCGCAGCTTTGTCTAGAATAATGAGGGCATCAGCTTAAGTGCAATGTATCCGGCAGCCCCGGTGCAAGGAACCTCTCCCTGCCTCTATCCCATGTAAAAGCAACAAATTGGAGATTTCAAGTTAAGGTTTTTGTTTCTTGTGAAGTCGGCATGGACTCTTCTCAATCATATACATGATGGGCAGCGTGTAACCGTCTCTATCGGATTTTACCACCAGTTCCGCTTAACCGCTATTACCGATCCATTGGGGATGCAGTACCGTCAATGAAGTAGCAACCATCATAATATGAGCACGCATATGAATCTTCTAATTTTGGATTTTTTTTATCAATGGGACATGCTTAGTAGTTTGGATTGATATAAATTGTTACTTGGTAGCGCAAGTATTTCCAATCCATTTCTAATTAGAATAACCTCTCAGATCAATATAAGTATAGAGAACCAAATCATTAATGAACCTTAGAATCCTTGAAGAATTAAGATTAAAAAATATAACTTGAATCTCAAACAACGTACTAAAAATGGACTTTGTAATGTTGTATCAAATCAATGTCTAATTTTGACACAATCTTTTAGATGTATTGGCAAAGGAATATGATACTTGAACCAAAAAGGAGATCAGATTTGGGACCCTTTTTGTCCCTTCATATGCACAAGAACAAAATAGAGGAGGGAGGTAACAAGTTTATCTCATCCATTTTGTTGTTATTCATGCAAAATGACAAAACGGGTTCCAAATTTGGTCCCATTTTTGGTTCATATAGCAAACCTGCCAATTGCCCAGAGCACTCACCCAAAACAAAAAAATCGGTCCAACACAACAACTTTTTGAGTGACTATAGCATTCCTTCCTCATTATCCAACTCCAAGCTACGAGGATGGGTTGTGCCGCATTTCTTTTACAATCACACCATTCTCTTTTCGAATCTCCCCTATCCCATAATTTTTCATCTCTTAGGAAATTGGGGGCATCTATCCAATTCCCTTGTAATCTAACACTCATGTTACAAATGGCTCTGGATTTCTCACTTATAATCCAAGGTCCAACATGAAATGAATTTGTCTTACTTTCCAAACACATACATTTACAGTGTTCAAGGACTCTGAAATAAACAAGTTAATGTTTACTCTTTACTATGTACACGTTTTACTCATATTAAAACATGTAGTTTAACAATAGTAATTAACCAATAAGAAAGCCTAACACATCAATATACTAGACCAGAGTATTGCACATAGCTAGAGCAAGATATTATGCTGTAAATTTGTCTTCATTTCATGAATCTATTAACAATAGTGATAATGTCACATGGTTTCTCGTCATATACATGACATATGCACCATTCTTTCCTTTTGTCTTGTATCACCTTCCCAATTTTCTTCGTTTATAGAAAATAAGAATAATACATAAATATAACAACTAAGTTCATGAGAAATAAGTCATTTTCCCTCATGGTACTCATAAGATATCATGAACAATAAGGGGCAACAATTTACATTTCATGTAAAACTTAGCAAATTCTCCATGAACACTTGTGTAGATTGGCTAGAAGCTTCACGTTACTTTGAAAATAGTCACGTATTTGAGATTGTATTTACTCACATGTTAATGTAGAAAAAAGATCGAATAGTTGTTCCTTCTTTGAGCTAGGTTAGCAAGAAGACGAATCTTAGGACTCCTTTTAGAATTCCTAACCAACTCTAGAAGGAAGAGGAGAGAATTCCATTAGGTCTTTCTCCAAACGTAAAGGATGACGATATGGAGTTAGGTAGGATACGAGAAGAAAGGGCACAAAATATATTAATCACTATCACTTATCTGATTCAACATCTCTCTTTCAGCTCTAAATCAATTGTTGGGCTGAAATCCTCACTTTCCTCAAGCAAACCCCCTTCATAACCCTAGATTTTAGTTGAATTAGTGATGTATCACTGAAAAATGGTGGAATAAGGTGTAGAGGTCAAAATGAGGTGGAGATGTTTGACTTCCTTACATATCATTTAAAAACATATTGATAATTGATAACATGTCATCACCTCCAACAACCACATTAGTTAGCCAACTTGTGGTTTGTCAAAGCAACTATTTGGGCATGAGATGCGATGCAAAACATGATCAACATGGAGACAAAAAAAAACATGATCAACATGTGGTGCCTAGAGTAAAGTTGCTAATCTAGCTTCATTTATCAACATGTTATTGAGATGGTTGGTATGACTAGTGTCCCACTACTCCCCTCCAACTAAAGTCAAAAAGTGACTAGTCCATCACTACATTGGGTTTGTAACGACCCCGTCCCCCGGTAACCCCCAATTAAGGGAGACCAACAGGTCGGTGCCGTTATCCAATTAACAGGATCAAATGTTCAACAAATAATCAATAACAATTAATAAATTTTACCAACTAAACTGAAAACTGGTATAAAATAAAACTTTTCATACCTTTTCAAAACTGGGATATCTACATATATCCGCATCAGGAGTCTACTCTAACTAATCCTCTTTTGTACTTTAACTCTTAATTAATTTCACATATGCCACTTTACTGTTTGTCCTTTTCAATCTTGTACCTAAAACACCGACAAACAAAACGTCGGTCAGTATATCGAAATATACTGGTATGTGGGGACAACCAAAAGTTTGCACGTATGAATCTAATTATCACAATCAAGTTAATTAACAAGTCAATTTACGCTTTTTATTATGAAATTCTCTACCGCTTTTTCCCTAACCCTGGCATACCCACCTTAGGGTTTCTTTTGCCAATCGCTAGGTGACACGTCAGCATCTTCCCCAATTATTTTGGCGGCCGGCTGGTTTATTGTTGAAAGGGAATCTTTGCCCTTATTTGTTGTTCTCGATCTACAGGCGCGTGAGGGGATGCTTTGTCTTTTGGTGAGCGCTCATCTTTAACCTCACGAGCCTGCCTCTCTCGCTATGCAACTCCAGGCAGTGGTCAACAACGACGTTGACCCTGCGAGTCCCTCATCCCCAGCAGTCGGCGATGGTCCCTCTCCCTTCGCCTCAGTCTGCCGAACTTAGGGAGCCCCTCTGTAGGGGTTGCGATGGCTGGTGGCACCGTCCCCCATAGATGTTCTCTTGGCCTGAAATAGGGTCGCCGCAGCCCTCTTGGACGAGGCAGTCAGGGCCTCCACCTCCCCCTCCAAGCATCTCGTCCTTTCTGCAAACCAGCCACGAGTCTTCCGTCCTAAGAAATTGCATGGCATTGCCCCGAATTGCCGAGAAGGTCCTATGGCTGTAGGAAGAAGGAAGCGGCGGGTTGGGGGAGCCTGTACCAAAACTCACGAAATCAACCAATGTTCTGTGCTTCCCTGGGAACGGGGGTCCCTTGCGAATCATTATATAGGTATGAGAGGCAATTCACTCATTGCCCTGTCAAGTCTACTTGTCCAAAGCCAATTGGGATTTGGGGACTTCCTATTCAGGGAGGGACAATGATGGTTTAATGGCTCGTTGTACTCCTCACTCTTTCCTGAATCTACCAGACTTTATTTCATGAAAAATCATCAAGGGAGTGGGGAGAAAGGAGTCCAGGAAGCTTCAGACTCTGCGCTTTGTTTTTTCCGATCAGAGCCTGAGGTGGGTGACGACCCGATCACTGTCGATCGTGGATCGAACGGCCATGATATCGCGTGGCTTTAATCAAGAAATAAAAAATCATGACATTTACTATTATCCTCGTCACTTTAGGAAACTTCCAAAAAATCATATCTCTCAATCCATGCATCCGATTGATTTCAAACTTTGAGGGACAGTCAATAATGACTTAATCCACATATGTACCAAATTTGGGACTCAAACTTGGAAGTTTGAGATGCTTTTATTTATATGCAAGGTATTACTCAAATATGTATATTTCTCACCTATTTTCTCTTTCTTATTTTCTTATTTCCCATTATTTCTATTCCTTGTAATCCAAGAAAGCAAGTGGGGTTCGAATTATTACTCATCATGACAAAACCCTCACTTATCTCTTTATTTCTTGCATTACCTCCTTAATTTCAAATATTCTACTTATTTTTATTAAAATATCTCTTTTTGAGGATTTCTCTTTATCTCTCTTTTTATTTTCCTTATTGGAATTCCTTTTAACATATGGATACAAAAATCCATTAAAGCTAACTCAATTATACCGCTTTCCACTTATTTTACCACATTTTATCATTGTTTTCAATCTCTTTCTTGATAAAGAAATATTTAATTGATCTTTTCTTTTCTTGTTGCATTATATTTGCAACTTTGGAATCCTTGGAACCCAAGGAACCCAAGAGGCATGAAATCCAATGTTGGATTATATTCCTTTGCCTTCTAGAGGTTTCTACATCCTTCTTTTCTCCACTTTCTTATTTACTCAATTAATGGAGTTTCTTTTGTCTTTTTCTTGTTATTGGGCCTAGTAGCCAATAAAGCCCACAAAGCAACCAACAAGGCTATTATAAACGAAAAAAATTTATTCAAAACAAATTATATCATTATTTGTCCAAATATCTTTAATAGGAGAAATTACATTTCTCACAAAAAGAATTCCAAAATTTGGGGTTGTAACATCATTCCCCTCTTATAGAAATTTTGCCCTCAAAATTCCCTCAAGTAAACAAACAAACAGGATAAGCCTCTCTTATGTCCATCAGGGCTCCCATGTGGCTTCACCCCTTTCCATGAAGCTTCCCAAGAACATTTATCATCTCATATTCTTTCATCTGAGTTCTTTCTTACCTTGGTATATCGTACCCTCATAGGTGACTCAGGACATTTCAGCCTCTCAAAAGATGAATAGGTTCAAGGCTCAGCACATGGCTTGACTACCTCACATAGCGCTCTAGATCAGACTCATGTAACACCTTATACATCATGTTATCCTGAGGGGTAAGGCTAAACACACACTTCTCCACCAATCCATCTCAAATGGACCCATATATCGGGGACTGAGCTTTCTTAGTTGTAGCTTAGAGGGGTCAGATTTTCACATCACATATTCTCCCACAGTGAACTGCATGTCAGTGCTTTGCATCATCTTGTGACTCATGTCACCACCGGGCTCTCTCTCAGCCATTGTACGATCAAAGCGACTTCATCTGCACACACTGTGGTTCTTTTCTAACCTTCGCGAGGCCTCCTTCACCAACATCATCTTAATGAAGTGGTGACCGACACAACCTCCTTATAGAACTTCTTGCATCCTGATAAAGGCCATGGTGGTTAACATCACATCTTAAGAACTGTCTCCATGTATCACCCTGAATGAACACACATGCTCTCGTCAGACCCTCTAGTCTGGATCATACTAACCATTAGTATGGGGAGATAAACTGTGCTATCATTGAGTTCTTCTTGTATCTACTTCCACCTCATGAAAGTGAACCTTTAGGTCCTACTCAAGAACTTTTGAACTCACATAAGGGTGTAGTTGAACCATATCTCTCCCTTATAAGTAGTTCAACCAGATCTGTCCCTTGACAATACTCCTTCTTTCTCATGTTATCTAGGTAAGGCGGTCTACCATAACCCATATTGCATCTTGATCTTCCTTGATCAAGGGGAGACTTACCACAACATCCATAGTGGGGAACTCCCATTCCCTCTCGGGGACTCTTTATCCCCTATGTCCAAGCACTGGGTTACTGGTGTTCGTCCTTCACCTCATGTTATGCATACCATATGTAGCTTCATCTCCAACATCTATAGTACTACTACCACTCATTATCTCAGTGGGACCATGGTGTATATAAATCATGATGACAGTCGTTAGACGGTTTTTCCCTTCGCGGGCTGAAGCAGTGACTGACTTAACCAAGGGCATGGATGTCTTTTCAAAATGTTTTCCAAATTCGCGAGATCGCTGCATGGGTAAAGTGACGTGGCGCAATCCCATTGGCCTGAAGTAAATCAATTTTGTTAAATTCATATCTCCTCAACCGTAGCTCGGATAGATGCGCGTTATACATGAAAGTTGCTCAAAAAATTGAGGGGAGTCCATTAAAAATATAATTGAATCTTGATTCCTCTTGCAATTCGAAAAGTAATGGAAGATGTCAACTTTAATGTATTAATGTTTAAAGAACCCTATTTTGATATGAATAATATATTTATAAGGGTTTAATGGATGATTAGAGTTGGTATTAACCTGTTAATGATGAAAGGGCACATTAGGAACAAAAAGGATGAACTTTGCATGTAATTAGTTTAATTTCGAGTTTAATGTGCATGCATAATGCTTTAATGGGCCTTGAAACCCTAATGTTGGCAATTCGACTCTTAATAGCTTTAATTATTCAAAGTAGTGAATAAAGATGAGACATAATGATACTAGGCTATGTTGAGCATTAAAGTTCCTAAATTGTGGATAAATAACCTTAATATAGAAATTAGGGTTTTCTGATGAATAAAAGATAGAATTAATGGTAAATCAAGTTCATATGCGATTTGGACCATAATGAACTTTGAATTGACGATAAATGAGCATAATGATCTTGTTATATATTAAAAGGATGAAAATTGTAGCTTTAATGTAAAATAGGCTTAATGGACTTATTTAATGGTTAATTATGCCTTAAATACGAAACTGAGGATTAGATGTTGAGATAATTAGGGTTTGTGATCAATTGCATTAAATTAGGGTTTAAAATAGTAAAAGATGAAGGGAAACCCTAATTGCAATGAAAACCCTAAAAGTGGACTAGGAACCCTAGGAAGCGAGCTAGATTTAATAGATCTTAATGACATGAGTAATAAAAGGAAACTGTATAATTGTTTCAGGATCTTATTGAATGCTTGCTTGCCTATTGGTTGGTTGTATTATTTCTGTCTCACATCAACTTGACATGTATGTGGTTACGCCTATGAATATCCCGAATTAGTTTCTCGAGGATTTTCGAGGTTTTATCGATGACTTGAATTAAACTGTTGGTTGCATTTAATTCATGCAAATTATAATGTGAATATGACTATCACATAAAGGATGTGCCTACTAGCTCAGATCCTAGTCCCCTCTGTAGCCTAATGGATTGACCTAGTACATGGCTACCAATGGGGTAGGCCCATCAGGTCATTGAATGACTTAGTACATGGCTACCAATGGGGTAGGACCATCAAGTCATCATGAGTCAGGGATTGGGCTACCTTTGGGTAGGGCCATGTGACTCCATAACCCTAAGAATTGGCTACCTGTGTGGTAGGACCATGGGGGTAAAGATCTACCATATGATAGAGGTAGTATCCATGTCCACTGTAGGGACGGTACAGAGACAGGGGATAGGCAAGGATTGAGTAGTATTGCTTAAAACGTAATCTTGGATGTTAAAAGATATTTGGTTGACTACATTGTTAACATAGTTGCACAATTATTGTTTCCCCCACATACCAGCTTCTTGCTAACCGATGTTTTGTTTTTCGGCGTTTTAGGTACAAATGTAAAGAACAAACAGTAAAGTGGCATATGTGGAACTAAATGAGAAATAATGTACACAGGAGGATTAGTTAGATTAGTATCTTCATGGATAGAAGTTTATAAATCCCAGCTTTTAAAAGGTAAGAAAAGTTTTTATTTTATACCAGTATTTCAGTTTAGTAGTAGAATTTCATAATTATTATTGATTATTGGTCGAACCTTTGATTCAGGTTATTAAATAACAGCTCCGATCTCTTGGTCTCCTTTAAGTGGGGGTTATCGGGATACGGGGTCATTACAATTGGTATCAGAGCGAAGGTTCCTCACTTAATCTTTAATAATTATTACATTTTACAAATTCTATAGAACCCAAGGGAGTTATCAGAGGATTATCCAAAAGGCAGAGGTGTCTAGAAAAGGATCATGACTGGGGGATGGAAATATTTTCCTCCGCACCGCTAGTCAGAATACGAGGACTCCCAGATCTGTTTGACTGCTTGGCCAAAGTCTTAGGGTATGAATCGAAATAAGATACCTTTAGGACTCTCTGATATTGTTCATCCCTTCACAACTCAAATTCTAATAAGGACCTTAAGGATTAGGGTTTCCTCTCTTCTCCTCACCCTCTTGAGGTATGGGTAAGGTTGATAAGGATTAAGGAATCCTCCACCAAATTAATAAAAAGCATGTAAATAAGATGTCATGGACATAAGCTTAATAGGGTAAGCGTAAAAGAATAGATACATGCTTAGGTCGTATGACACGAGTTGTCATTGCTCTCAGGAGAAACCTGAGGCTAGACCTCCTTGACAGGAGAATGAGTAGAGAGAGTTGGTCTTGGAGGTAGAGACCTCCATTAAGAGTAGAGACCTAGAACATCCTTAGAGGATGAGGATAACCCTAACCCTAAGTAAAGGTTAGAGAGAAAGATGACATGATGAGTTAGATGTTATGGTTGACCGAGTGTTTGGTTGGACATGCCTTTGGGATGCCATAAGAGGTTAGATGACCTAGTACCTTTGGTGACCCAGCCCTGGAGAGGGTCGTGCATGTTAGAGCGGAGGATAGCTCCTCCATGGATGAAGTTAGAGAAGAACCTATAGAACCCTATGGGCTTGTGCAAGTAGGGTATAGCTTGCACCCAGAGTACGTCAGTAGTGCTGACAGTAGGATGAAACCCTGGACAAGTAATCTTGATGGATGTCTTATGAGATAAACATAAAGAGTTAAGGATAATCTTGAGCCAAATATGAGTTGAGCAAAGGCTTCACCCAGGTAGGGATATGCTGGTAAGCTTGATCCAACTTCATGTAGTGAGGCTGGATGTGGAGTTAGATCTAGAGAGAGAGGCAAGACCCAAGAAAGAAGGTTGGAAGCTTAGATTCTGAGACATGAGGAACAGTGGGGAGTTGAGGATGATGCGACCTAAGTGGATGATAGTGGTTGCCTTATGCTTGATCATGGGAGGCTGATGGTATCTTGGTTGCCTTTAGAGGAACCAAACCCTAGAGAGAGGATGATGCTTCTAGTACCTATGGTATAAGTGATTACCTGTTGGATGATATAAAGAGTGCTTTAGACCATGAGGAGGTTTAAGTAATCAGTTGTGAAGCATTATACCTAGTTGGTTGTCCTTGAGGAGGACTCTGGGGTGTTTCTCATATAAAAGGATCATGGGAGTACATGACATATCTTGGACATGCTTGATTCTTAGTTAAGAGATTGAGCATGCAGTTGGACACCCAAAGGTGGACCTAGAGTTCCTAGGCCTAAGAGGGGAAGTAGTGTACCTGATGCTCATGATAAGATTTGAGTCTCTATAGTTTCGAGCATGTGTAGAGGAGAAAGAAACCCCTTAAGTTAAGGGTATGTGTGATGAACCCCTCACAACTAAGTTGGTCTAATGTTGAGGATGAGAACAAGTGTGACCTAGCATGGTTTAGTAGGTACGCTTGTTCCTTAGTAGTTGTTGGATTAAGCATGCTCATGTGAATGTAAACCCTAAGGATGCTTGTGACCTTTGTTATCATGGTATAGTTTCCTCCCATCCTGGGAGAGGGACCCTTTTGTAGGGTGTATACCAGTTTTGTAGAGGTTTCATGGGATCTTGAGAAAGCTAAGTGAAAGGTAAATGGTATGAGATTGAACCTATAGACCCATACTTAACCATCTCTAAGTTCATATGGATGTGTTACCATGGAGGTAACTGGTATGGTCCTGACCAAGGTAGGCAGGTCGCCATGATCCCTGAGAAAGGATGAAAGACAACCCAAGAATGCAGAGAGAGATGATGAAGGATTGGGTAAGGTTCTAAGTTGAGCATGTACTATGATATAATCCTAAGTCTATCCTAGGGTCAGGTAGGGATAAGACCGATGGAAGTAGGATTTGCCTAATTCCCTAGTTGCACATGACCATAAGGTCGGGAGGTAACAACTATCATTGCCTGAGGGCCATGGGTTAGGAGGTTGATCACCTTCATGAACTCATGGGACCCAAAGGGCAGATGAGTAGGGCACTCTCTGATGCATGAGGGAAGAGGGATGACCCCAAAAGTGATGGCTACCTATAGACCCGGAGGAGATGACCAAGGATTGTGTGGTGACCCAAGTAGGTTCGAGACCAATTTTCCATGGAAGTAACTTTGATATCGAGATGATTGTGATGTAGAGACATAATTTGCACGTTTCAACTTAGATTTGAAGGTATACTGGAAATGTGGGTTGTACCATCTCTACTCTTAGAATAGGAAGAACTCTATATTTGGACGGCTGCCAAATGCTTATTTCTTCTTGTTATGGGAGTGGGAGATAGGACAGTACACATGACATACACCAAGGGTAAAGATGACGTGAGTTGGAATGTTGCTACGAGGTATGAGGATAGAGATGATAACATACCTTGGTGGAGTAAATGATACATGGATGGTTGACAAACACTAAGAGAAGTAGTGTAGTCATCTTAAGAGTATGTTTTATCAGGAGCTATGTGGAATTTGCAAGTTAACCAAGGTTGAGTTTGATCACCATGAGGAGGAGCTCAGAGCTTCTTGATGAAGACAAACTTAGACTTTGAGATGATAAGTATAATACATGGAGGTGTATGTTACCTAACACCTAAGGATAAGAAGTGGTAATGAATGCTCTGGTTGAGATATGTGCCTAGTTTAGCTGGAAGCTAGAAGAAGTTGAGGTTGTTAGGCTAACCTTAAGTTGAAAAAAAGAGATAAATTTGGATAACACTCATATATAATGAGATATGTTGAACAAGATTAGTGGTTGTTTGGATAGCCAGCCCAGTCCTTGATGTGGTAGAAGGATGGTTGTAGACCTCTAGATACACTTCTTTGGATAGGAAGGTAATAAAACCCTGATGAGAGTGGTTTAGTGTTTCTGAGGAATCGATCTTGAGGAATCATGATATATAGGAAATAATGATTTTAAGATCACCACACATCATGAAACTACAAATATGGTAAGTGATAGTAGCACTTTGGATGCTTAAAACAAAGTTGCATGTAGCATGTGGCCATGCAATCTAGGAGGCAAAGGACGAACACCAGTAACCCAGTACATGGATATAAAGTATAAAGAGTTCTTGAGAGGGAATGGGAGTTCATCACTGTGGATGTTGTGAGTCTCCCCCTGGACCAAGGAAGGTCGAGATCCAATATGGATTATGGTAGATCGCCTTACCTAGATGACATGAGAAAGGAAGAGTACTGTCACGAGATAGATTCGGTTGAACTACTTAAGAGAGAAGATGGTTCAACCACACCATGATGTGAGTTCAAACATTCTTGGGTATGACCAAGGTTCGCTTCCATAAGGTGGAAGTAGATACATGAAGAACTCAAAAATAGTACAGTTTATCACCCCGTACTAATGGACAGTATGATCCAGACTAGAGGGTCTGATGAGAGCATGTGTGCTTGTTCATGGTGATACATAGAGACAGTTCTTAAGATGTGATGTTAACCACCATAGCCTTTATCGGGATGCAAGAAGTTCCATAAGGAGGTTGTGTCGGTCACCACTTCATTAAGATGATGTTGGTGAAGGAGGCCTCGCGAAGGTCAGAAAAGAACCATAGTGTGTGCAGATGAAGTCACTTTGATCGTACAATGGCTGAGAGAGAGCCCAGTGGTGACATGAGTCACAAGATGATGCAAAGCAGACTGACATGTAGTTCACTGTGGGAGAATATGTGATGTGAAAATCCGACCCCTCTAAGCTACAACTGAGAAAGCCGAGTCCCCGATATATGGGTCCATTTGAGATGGATTGGTGGAGATAGTTGTGTTTAGCCTTGCCCTCAGGATAACATGATGTGTAATGTGTTCCATGAGTCCGATCTAGAACACTATGTGAGGTACCCAAGCCATGTGCTGAGCCCTGAACCTATTCAGCTTTATGAGAGGCTAAAATGTCCTGAGTTACCAATGAGGGTATGATATACCAAGGTAAGAAAGAACTCAGATGGAATAATATGAGATGATAAAGGTTCTTGGGAAGCACCATGGAAAGGGTAAGACCACATGGGAGCCATGATGGACATATGAAAGGTTTATCCTGATTTGTTTGTTTGCTTGGTGGAATTTTGAGCGCAAAATTCCTATAAGAAGGGAAGGATGTTACAACCCCAATTTTGGGTTCATCTGATGAGAAATGTAAACTCTCATATGGGACAAATAATGATGTAATCTCATTTAAAATAGCCTTGATGATTGTATTGTGGGATTTATTGGCTATTGGGCCCAATAACAAGGAAATTCAATTAATTAAGAAATCAAGAAAAGAAAGATGTGGAAACCTCTAGAAGGTAAAGAACTTAATCCAAAGGTGGATTTCGTGCCACATGGGTTCCTTGGATTCTGAGGAGTCCAAAGTTGCAAAGAAAAGTAATAAGAAAAGAAAAGATTAATTAAGTATTTCTTTATTAAGAAAGAAATTGAAAACAATGGTAAAAGGTGGAAAACAAGTGAAAAGAGGTATAATTGAGTTATCCTTAGTGGAATTTCGTATTCCAAGGATTCCTAATGATAAAAGGAATATTAATGAGGAAAATAAAAGAGAAATAAAGACAAATCCTCAAAAAGAAATATTTTACTAAGAAATACACATGATAATGAAGAATAATGCATTTAGATGCATCTAGAAGGATAATGAGTATCCATTAAAAAGGATTTCGAAATAATAGAGTTTCTTGGGATCCAAGGAGTCCCAATGAAGAGGAAAGAAAGAGAAAATACCAAAATTGCAAAATAAGGATAATGGGAATACATAATTAATGGAATTATGTGGTTTAATTAAGAGAGAGTATTTTCCTACTTGAAGAGAATATAATTTCGAGGCCAATGAATTAAAATACAATATTAAAGAGAATACATGAGAGGAATTTCGAATTCCTAAATATCCATGCAACAAGGAATATCAAGGAAATAGGAGATAATGAAGAGAGAGAGAGATGGTTGCTTCACAACCAAGGAAAGTGTGTTTCCTTTCAAGTTTGGGACTTGAGTCCTCTAGAGGCACACCTTAGGGCTTCGTACTCTCCCCTATATAAGGGATACGAGCCTGGACCAAATCCAGAAGAACCCACACGTGGTCCTCCACTCTTCTTTCTCATTTGCATTCTTAAACCCTAGCCCAGGGTAGCAGTGTGAGCATGGAGGTAGAAGGAGCCAAGGCAAGGTCAACATGGTGGCTTGATGTGCCACGTTGCCAAAGAGCAACTTGGCCATCGAAGCTAGGCCTTGGAGCGCGCATATCGACAGCCGCAAGGCTGCAATAGGTAGGGCTGAAGAGGGAGAAACCAGATATCTTGGCCATGGTTTGAGGGACGGTTGCGTGCGCCCAAGCAAGGCGGAGGCAAAGAGAATGTTCCCAGTGGAGTTCGAGCCCAGACCTGGGCGGGAGAGCCGCGCCAAGGCCTGCCCTAGGCGGCCGCTGCTGTTGCTGAACCGAGGAGGAAGATGATGGCTGTTGGACGGTTTTGTCCTTCACGGGCTGAAGCAGCGGCTGACTTAACCAAGGGCATGGATGTCTTTTTGAAATGTTTTCCAAATTCGCGAGATCGCTGCATGGGTAAAGTGACGTGGCGCAATCCCATTGGCCTGAAGTAAGTCAATTTTGTTAAATTCATATCTCCTCAACCGTAGCTCGGATAGATGCACATTATACATGAAAGTTGCTCATAAAATCAAGGGGAGTCCATTAAAAATATAATTGAAGCTTGATTCCTCTTGCAATTCGAAAAGTAATGGAAGATGTCCACTTTAATGTATTAATGTTTAAAGAACCCTATTTTGATATGAATAATATATTTATAAGGGTTTAATGGATGATTAGAGTTGGTATTAACATGTTAATGATGAAAGGGCACATTAGGAACAAAAAGGATGAACTTTGCATGTAATTAGTTTAATTTTGAGTTTAATGTGCATGAATAATGCTTTAATGGGCCTTGAAACCCTAATGTTGGCAATTCGACTCTTAATAGCTTTAATTATTCAAAGTAGTGAATAAAGATGAGACATAATGATCCTAGGCTATTTCGAGCATTAAAGTTCCTAAATTGTGGATAAATAACCTTAATATAGAAATTAGGGTTTTCTGATGAATAAAAGATAGAATTAATGGTAAATCAAGTTCATATGTGATTTGGGCCATAATGAACTTTGAATTGATGATAAATGAGCATAATGATCTTGTTATATATTAAAAGGATGAAAATTGTAGATTTAATGTAAAATAGGCTTAATGGACTTATTTAATGGTTAACTATGCCTTAAATCTGAAACTGAGGATTAGATGTTGAGATAATTAGGGTTTGTGATCAATTGCGTTAAATTAGGGTTTAAAATAGTAAAAGATGAAGGGAAACCCTAATTAAATGAAAAACCTAAAAGTGGACTAGAAACCCTAGGAAGCGAGCTAGATTTAATAGATCTTAATGACATGAGTAATAAAAGGAAATTGTATAATTGTTTCAGGATCTTATTGAATGCTTGCTTGCCTATTGGTTGGTTGGATTATTTATGTCTCACATCAACTTGACAGGTATGTGGTTACGCCTATGAATATCCCAAATTAGTTTCTCGAGGATTTTCGAGGTTTTATCGATGACTTGAATTAAATTGTTGGTTGCATTTAATTCATGCAAATTATAATGTGAATATGACTATCACATAAGAGATGTGCCTACTAGCTCAGATCCTAGTCCCCTCTATAGACTAATGGATTGACCTAGTACATGGCTACCAATGGGGTAGGCCCATCAAGTCATTGAATAACTTAGTACATGGCTACCAATGGGGTAGGACCATCAAGTCATCATGAGTCAGGGATTGGGCTACCTTTGGGTAGGGCCATGCGACTCCATAACCCTTGGAATTGGCTACCTGTGTGGTAGGTCCATGGGGGTAAAGATCTACCATATGATAGAGGTAGTATCCATGTCCACTGTAGGGATGGTACAGAGATAGGGGATAGGCAAGGATTGAGTAGTATTGATTAAAACGTAATCTTGGATGTTAAAAGATATTTGGTTGACTACATTGTTAACATAGTTGCACAATTATTGTTTCCCCCACATACCCGCTTCTTGCTGACCGATGTTTTATTTGTCAGTGTTTTAGGTACAAATGAAAAGAACAAACATTAAAGTGGCATATGTGGAATTAAATGAGAAATAATGTACACATGAGGATTAGTTATATTAGTATCTTCATGGAAACCTTAATATCTTTTGTGAAGAATGACCCCGCCTATCAGAGCATGTCCCAAAAAGAACGTACCAAAAAAAACGTGTGAAGAACGACCCCACCTGGTGAAGTACGTACACAACATCCATAGTACCACTCATTATCTCAGTGGTACCATGGTGTATGGAAACCTTAATATCTTTTGTGAAGAATAGATGAATGATTAGGGTTTAAAATAGTGAAAGATGAAAGGAAACCCTAATTGCAATAGAAACCCTAAAAGTGAATTAGAAACCCTAGGAAGCGAGCTAGGTTTAATGGATCTTGATGACATGAATAATAAAAAGGAAATTACATGATTATTTCAGGATCTTGTTGAAAATGCTTGCTTGCTTGGATTCTTATTTGTATGGATATTTCTGTTTAAATCATCAGATAAGGTATGTGGTTAATTATGATTAATCACATTAGTTTCCTGAGGGTTTTCCTAATGTTTCCTCGCATTGAATGCAATATAAACAGTTTGGGTGTTCATACTGCAATTATAAAGTCACTATGGCTATCACAGTTATATATACATGTGAATTCTCGCACATACATGCCACCCTGATGGAAGATGCCATGAGGTCAGGCCCAGATGGGTAGGCCAATGGGCACCATGAGAGGTGACCCCAGACACCAAGCTCGGGAATGAGAAGGTGGTCTATGATGCATGACTATGGAGCACCGTGAGAGGTGACTCACAGGCACCAAGCTCAGGATTGAGAAGGTGGCCTTAAGTCAATGGCAAAAGAGAAACCCTAGAAGGGTATGCCAGGGTTAGGGCAAAAGTGGTGAGAATGACACATTGAAAATGTAAAGTGGCTTGTTAAATAATTTGATTGTGATTATTAAATTGTTAGCCATAATTGCAAGATTTGGTTGTTCCCACATACCAGTATATTTCGATATACTGACCGACATTTTGTTTGTCGGCATTTTAGGAACAACAATTGAAAGAACAAACAGTAAAGTGACACATTGTGAAAATAAGAAATAAAGTGCAAGGAGGATTAGATAGAATAATTCAAGCTCTGTATAGATAGATCTCCAAAGTTTTCAAAGGTAAGTAAAGTTTTAATTTTATACCAAAATCCAGTTAGTTAGTAGAATTTAATAATTATTATTGATAATTTGTCGAACCTTTGATCCTATTAATTGAATAACGGCTCTGACCTTCGGGTCTCCCTTAATTGGGGGTTATCGGGAGGTGGGGTCATTACAGGGTTTCTACTCTAACCTCAACAAGTCAATCTGACTTGTCCTTAGCCGTCTAACTAATTGGAAACATTGGACAAGTCAACCTCAAAGGTTGATTGACTTTTCTAGATGTGATGTCCCAATGCCACAGGAACGAGATTACTTGAAACAAAACACACAATCAATAGCTAAACAACCACATTACCAGAAAAATAGATAAATTAAAACTGATATCTATTACTATCATTTACAAAAACACATTACGCAGAGGTCCATCAAACTGTATCATGTTACATACCATAATAGGGATTTACATCTATTCAGTGGCCATCTGCCACAACATGTATACAAAATAGATCTTATTACACGTATACATGCCACATATAATATAACCACGACATACTTCCAAAACACGTGTTGATATACATGATCTAAAAAAACACATCCCTTCCTGGGCCTAAGAGTACAGGGATGACATTAGGAGTCTATTACAACAACTATCAACTATCCAACCTTCTACGTCTACTTATCTCCAAGCTGCTCTTCCTCAACATCACAATCCTGACCATGCCGTTGACAACCACCTAAAAAGATGTGGTAAACCACAAGGTGAGACCCATGTCCCAATGAGAGATATAACTCTCAGCCAATGGTTATTGAAACACTACATGTTATAACAATTAACAAGATGAGAAGAATCAGCTAAATGAATAATTTAAGTTGATTGCATATATTAAGCATGTTAAGTAGCTATAACATATAGGCATAACATCATAATAAGAATTAATATGAAGAACAAGTATAACAATTGATTTTTCTTACCAAATTATATAATAATAGATCCATTAAAGAAACAAAGTAAGGGTAAGCATATAATGTGAATCGTGTTTAACCCTAAATAGATATACTACATAGTTGTATTACATCTTTTATTAATGCCCTAAGGAATTAAGGTATACTAGTTGATTCCAATTGAACACTACTAACTCAAAATTAGTGCCAGACAAGATCTGGGAGAGTTAGACTCCTATGATCTCCCACACCCTCGGTCAGTACGAGTCCACCATAATGACATATAAAGTCAAACTACAAAACACCTAGCCCGCCTTCATACATAGGTCACGACGCTAGACACTAGGGTACGAAGCCCTGCCACCGAGGTACAATCGTAATTGCCCTCAAAATATCATATATGTAAAACTCTGAGATACGACCACATATGTTCTCACACTAAGGCATGACTGTAACCATCCTCCATACACCTTGAGATCTGGATGAAAAGAAAAAATGCTCACTTCTACCTTGTATACTCAACAGTATGCACTTTGAGTTTCCCTTAGATACTTGTTTCACCATCCAACAAGTCCTAACACTGGAAGGGATATATCAACATGGAATCTACATGATTAGGGTTTCACTTGATTAGTTAAAGCCGGATTGGTATCTTTTAACTGCATTAATCAAGTTACATACAAACCCTAGAAAGGTTCTACAAAGTTAAGGGTAGATTGAAACTTCAGGAGATGTAAAATGTATAATACATAAACCTTATCACATTACTACATGGTACTTGTAACATCCATGACTTGGGTTATGCCTTAACCCTGGAAGTTTTACTTGAGAAAGTTAATTAGATCCTTAATTTTATCTTGTAAAAAGTAATTAAGGCTCAAGAGGAACTTATGTTTCAATTTTGGTCATGTTTGAAGAATGTTGAAACAATGTTTGCTTATTTTGGACTAAAGTGCAAATTACCCAAGATGAGGGGTTAACTTGCAAATGTTACATGATAATATGTTCCTCATATTTTGAAGCATCATAGGATTGAGTATTATGCAGTGCTATGGCTTTCACATGCCTGAGTACCAAGAAGAGCTGATAAAGCAATGTTTGTGCATTAAAACCTAGTTTTGGTATAATATACAATTTACCCAAAACCTAGGGTTAAATATGCAAATTACCAATTCAATAAGGTCCCTTATGTTTATTGGCATCATTTAGAGCAAATAAAATGAGAGGGGCTCCTCATTTGAATTAATTTGGAGGAGAGAGAATCTTGATATTAAAATAATCAAGATTTATGCATAATTGAAACCCTAATTCAATTTAATACAAAAAGAAATATATTAATTAAAGAGCCCTTCAACCAAAAGTTTAGGGATGAATTTGCAAAAGGGTTGGAAGAGCTTGTGCCTTGTAAAGGCACGAAAATATCCAAAGGAAGTGGATAACTCACCCACATTATTAAAAGAAAAAGAATTATCCACTCACTTATGGATATTAGTATAATATGATTAAGGTGCTTAATTTCTTTTCCATTAATTCATGGATAATGGAAGGGAATTTGGAGATAAGGAATATATATTTGCATGCACGTAATTGAGGAGGAAGAGGTGGCACTAATTTTGGAATTAAATGATTTTTATAAGGCATTTTCTCTCTCATTGATTTTCTTAAAAAAGCACCCTTTACAAGCCAAATCAAAGGCTTTTTCGGAATCCACTTCTTTCCCTTTCTTGAAAATGACCAAAGGAGATTTGGAGGATCAGGAGGACGACCCCCAACCTGTTGGTAAGCTTCTTGACCTTCTTTCACCTTGAATCCATGGTGGAAATCACAAATCAATGCATGATTTCTTCTTATCTCGATCCCCTCTTCAATTCTAACCATTCCTTTTCACTCAAAGCTTGAGGACGAGCCTTGGGATAGGGAAAGGAGTTGCATCCACAATTTTTGACGTGATCTTGAAGCTTAGGATCTCAATTGGAGGCAAGTTTTATAACTTGAACCCTTAATATTGCTATTGCATTCAATTCCTTATCAATTGATGATCCTTTCTTCATTCTCGAAATTTAATTTGGATGATTGATGCAATCACCAAGAAAATCACAACAAGTTTCGTGGGTTTAGAGATTGATGATAATGACATCATCATAAGTACAAACCTCCCCAAATATCTATGGCAAACAATTTTAATGGTTTGGTCCAAAACGGTTTCACCAAACCGTTTGGAGACCAAACAGTTTCCAAACCGTTTGGAGATTTGGACCCCAAACCATTTAGAAGAGTTGACCATTTAGATGGGTTGACCATTTGAGGTCAGAACCCTAGAGTATGTTGGATGATGATCCAATGACTCCAATTGATTAATTCAACATATGGACAATCTTCCAAATAGAAACCCTAATCGATTAAGTGCTGAATTTGTAATTGATTAAGATGATGTTTTGGGTTGATCAGCACAAACGGTCTCAAGACCATTTGGAGGTCACCCCGAATGGTCTCAAGACCGTTTGGAGGTCAACCAAGACCGTTTGGAGTTCTAGGGTTGAGTATGGTTGAGTAATTTAAGATCTAGAGACATCAAATCAAAATGCAATCAATGGCTAAGTTGATGATCAATCCAATGATGCAAACCCTATTTGGATTTCACATATTTTAATGTTTTATGAGGCAAACGGTCTCAAGACCGTTTCGAGGTCATCCAAACGACCTCAAGACCGTTTAGAGGTCCCCCAAATGACCTCAAGACCGTTTGAGGTCAGATCATATCATAACTTGATGATGGTCCACTGATTTCAATTGAATTGATTTCCACAATGTTAAGTATTGATGGTTGCTTGAATTCAAAACCCTAATTGAAGGATTCTGATTATAAACCCTAGTTTAATTGGGTTCAAAATCCTAATTGATGGTCTATTTGAGGGGTGATTCCATAAGTTCAAATGATGAATGAATCAAGGATATAGTTGAGAGACGGTTCATTGATTGGAACCTTGAAATTGGTTAAGTGTTGGAGACCTTTTTGGTCCATTCAGTTTTGAGAAGGTTTGGACCAAATGATCTTAAGACCATTTGGGTCCAAACGGTCTCAAACCTTTTGGAGACCCTAGCCCATTCGGTTTTAAGGGCAATTTGCCCAAACAGTTTCAAACTGTTTAGAGATCAAAGGGTCAAGATCGTTTGGTAACTTAAAGTGATCAAATCAATTGATAACTTAATGTGATGAAGGATAAATTGACCCTATAATTATTACTGATTTATCTTAAAGAAAATCACTAGGGTTGTACCTTTAGGATACCAAGTGATTGGTAAGATTAGATGAGTCAATTCTTGAGGCTTAAATAAGCAATACTTCAATATACTATGTCAACCCTAATTGAATGCACTTAATTGAAGGGTTGGCTGACCTAATCTAACCAAGTTTGACATAGTCAATATCCTAGATAGGATGAGAGAGAGAGGAATCCATACATGTAGAATAATCATGTAATGGATAATCCTCAATACTTCAATATGAATAAACTATGAATTTTAGGGAATGATCCATGATAAAGAGATCATGAAACCCTAATTAAGAAGATTGATGAACCTTAACCCTAATTAGGGAAATGCTAGGTATAATACTAATCTATGGTAAGGAAGTAACCCTAATCTAGGGTAATGCCATGTGAAACCCTAGTGATGGTATAATAGCCAATACACTAAAATAGGGTGTGGTTAACATAATCAAGTAAGATGAGGATGTTATATCCATGAAGGGTAAAGTTGATGAACCATTTGAATGGTAATGTTGATACTCTAATGAATAAGGATATAAGAGACAATATGATTCCTAGAACATTATATATCTAATTCCATGCATGTGTAACAACCCCATATACCTTACAAAGATGAGAACATGAAATTCTTAGGAATGATGTATGCAACACTAATCAATGATTTGGATAACATCCTAAGAGTTGAAATACCTAAAGTGGTTGATATTGGATTATTCTATATCAACAATGCTTAACCATTAGATATGTCCATATCATTAAAGATAGCTGGACAATTCTAATGTGTAACCTATGCACTATATGATGAAAGTGATAGGTGAATGGTTAAAAGTATTAAGAGAGAAATATCTTAATACAAGGTCAGTTGATTATCTTAAGTAAGATGGAAATGAGGAGAAAGGTGATACATCAAGACATAATAGATATCACATTTAGCATTTCAGGGTTGATATACCTTGATGCATCTCATTCCAACATACATGGATAAGAAACACATGAAGTGTGTGTCATGTAGTTGTTTCAATGAGATTATAATGAGTTTGGTATACCTTGATAAGTATAAGCTAATATATCTTGTGAAAGGGGTTAAGACAAACTAATGAGTATGATGTAATCATACCATGGTAAAGATGAGAGATGAACTTATACCTTGTATTGATAATCCTTAAATGATATGTTATGAGAGAAACAAGCATGAGTGAATACTTGTGATATCAATAAATACTCCTAGAGTAGTGGAGCAATATATTAGGATTCGATAGATAATATAAACATGAAACCCTAATTAATGTAAAAAGGGGAAATCCTAACCCTAAATTGGGTAATTGGGGAAAATCCTATTTGATAGTAAACCCTAATCATGATAAAGGAATGGTGGTGTTACTATTGTATCACATGATGTGATAAATGATTTATATGACTGTTATCATGTTTATTAACCATGCAGACATCATGAGATAATGAACATAGCCATATTTGAGTTATGACATTTATATAATAAAAATGTTGATTGGCCTTATGTGCCTTAATGTTGTTGTTGCTTAGTAAAAGTAACAAAATGGGCACAGACTTTATGAGTCACATGAGTAAGTTGTTGCCTAGTGAAAGGTGACAAGACACTTAATGGGCCTTGTGAGCCATGTGAGATGCTTGTGTAACAAGTATCATGTATACATCGGTCTGAGAACCTAGAGGTAATAGTTACCTAACAGGTGGTAACAGTGATTAGTGATGAACGGAGGGTATGAATACCCAGATTTTATAAGTATGATAATGATGTTGTTGAGGGATGTGAACTTTCAAGAAATGAAATGAGGGACTGAGATCCCAATGTCTTATAAAGACTGAGAAGTAATTAATGATAATAGTACATGTTTTCTTTATAGCAATTGTCATAATAATTCCTGTTTGAGAACTTGACTAATGCTAAAAGAATATACGAATGTACTTAATTAATCAAGTGAAATAATATCATGTAGAGCCCTGACCATAGATTCATCATCATCAGTAATTTGGTGATGGTGAAATGGGTTGCTCCGCGGCAAAAACCCGGTGTGCATACTGTTGAGTATGTGGGGGTAAATGGGCGAAAATATCCTTACGTCCTCTTGGTGGAATTGATGGAAGGTAAACATTAACCTCTCAATCCTTCATTATATCTATCGGGGTGGATGTATCACTAATCTCCTGATGATTTGGATAGATGCAGTACACATCTCCCAATAATATTAATGTCTGATCGATGGAGGTAAACATGAAATCTCTGGATCGCGAAGAGAGTGCAACTGGCCCTGCCTCTATAGAGAAGTTTCCACTATACCCTGGCAATCTATGTAGCAGAGACACAAGATGTCCTGCATGTGATCTCGCACTGACTGAGATGTGAGAGGCCTTGGAAGCCGGCTCTTCCATTGACCTTGTATGGTATCGATTTTGACTTCGCAGTGGTTGGTTGGAGTATGAGCGGTATAGCTCATCTCCTCAGGGCATAAGTGTGACTGTAAAATGTAATCAGCTGTATAGCATGTTTGCTTAAGGATTGAATACGGAAATTTATTGGCTGATGTTACATTTCTTATATGCATCTCTAGTTGATAAATGTTATTCATATATCTTTGTATTCGTTGCAAGTGGATGTATGAACTATGATTCTACCACTGGTAGATGCAATGTTCTCCTTAAGAAAGGAGATTACTTTACTCTGTTCATACAATGATTAATACTGCTGTTAATATGTAAGAACTCTTATTCAGTTTTATTTTAATAAACTACAATAATAATGTTTTGGCGGAGAGTTATATCTCCCGTTGGGGCAATTTATAATTGTCTAACCCCCGTGGGATCCAATGTTTTAGGTGGACGCAGATGAAGAGGCAGAACCCTATAGAAGAGATAGAACAACAGCAACATCAGGGACAACAGTGATATCTCAGGTGGAGATACTGCCTGTCAAATCATATAGATAGTAGTCCTATGTGTCGTCTATGTACTCTCAGGTCCTTGGAATTTATAGTTAGTGTTTTTAATGAATCGATATGAGATTTTGGCTTGATGCCTCGAGGTTCTTATGCTATCTGTATATAATGTTAATAGGGCAACTGATGTTGTAATCCTCGAGAAGAGATGGTACAAGTTATGTACTTATGATCCAGAATATAAATGTTATACTTTGGTTCTTGATGAAAGAGATTTCCCATGTTTGGATCTCTTTGCAAAAAGTTTTAATTTTTAGTGATTTTGTTAATCCGCTGCTAATGATCGCTTCTGCATTAGTTAATCATGTTTTTATAAGTTGGATGCCACAATTTAGTGGTATCAGATCTCTAGGTTCACTGAGTCTACAGAGACATAAGACTAAGGTAGTAGAGTTTGTGCTAGTATCTTTCAGTGTATCTGATAGTGTCTTCTACTCATATAGGAGAAGAAGAACTTGAAGATGGTTGGGTCACATGAGGAGTTTGCTACAGAAAGCAGCAATGTTGCACCAAGAAGGGATGTAGGGGATCAAAACAGAGAAGAAAATATACATGCACATCCCCAGTTTAACCTAGACATGATAGAGAACTCAGCTTTCCCTACTCTGTTTGAGCAATTTAGGACAACTATGATGCATATAGTAGATCGTGCATTAGCAATGCAACCTAGACTACCAGCCCCCAATGATGAAGTTTTGAACTCCAATAGGATTCTTGCTCAACACCAGTAGGTTGAAGAAATGAATAATGATAGAAAGAATAGGATACAACCTGAAATCAGGGTTTGTTACAAGTGTAGGAAACCTAGACATATCAGAAGTAATTGTCCATAAAAGGAATATAAAGGAAGAATTGAGAAAAGGCATATCCAAATTCAGGAACAGAGGCCTAGTAGTTCCAAAAGGAAGAAGTTTTTTGTACCACCAGTACAACCAATGCCTAATACACCAAGGCAGTGGCTACCCAGAAAGGGTAAAGAACCTTTTAGACCACATCTAAAGCCTAGAACCTATTACCAGTGTAGACAGGTAGGACATCTAGTAAGAGATTGTCTAGTTGGAAACATAATGGTGACCCAACCACTGAGGTAGGAACATCAAGGTCATCAGGGAAAATAGTTTTCTAATGGCACTCGAGGACGTGGACATACATTCCATGCAGGATCACCCACTTCAAACAATAGAGCATGGCATATGAATCAGGCTACAACCAGATGCTATGTTAAGAATCATCCTGGGGCAATGAACAATCCACGAATCATGATAGGTTAGACAAAATAATGTCATCCTAATATGTCTTTTTATGGTTTCCTGAGTTTAATTGAGAAGGTGATTGATTGAGCTTTCCTTGATTAGTCCTATGAGGACTTGCATTTTTGTACAGTAACATTATAGATGTTTCATATTGTTCTTACCTCTATGAAAAAGGATGAGGTATAGAAGAGATGCCTGGATAAAATCCAGGAATGTTAAATCTTATACTTATGATCATATGAAAAGGAAGGAATATGATAGTATACAAAGTGCATACTACTTAATCTCAGTATTTATATACCCTGGCCGGGTATACAATTATTGATGATAAAGCGAGTATGGAAACTCTTAGATTGTAATCTTTTTGATTGCTCTGATAAAGTAGTCATTCTGAGACAATCTAATGAGTATCACAAAATTAGAAATATGGTATGGATAAATGTGTCATAACTTAACTATAAGAAAGAGAAATCTGAGATAATCTCATATGAGTATGTGCGTATGAGGAAATAAAAAGTATGATCCTCATAAGATGAGAATGATAAAAAGGGAGGTGATCCCTATTCAATAAAGATTGTAAGCATAAAAAAGAAAGGAATAATGTCATGTAATCATCCTTATAAATTCCTATGCTGAGGGCAAGGAACTTAGGATGAAAAAAGAGTAAATATTTCATGAATAGTTGAAAATACATGAAATAATAAGAGGAATATGATTCCTTGTTTTCTTTCCTTTCAAGGACTTGGCAATTGAGCGAATCTTAGGACACTTGATGCGCATAAGATAAAAATGTTAATGAGACGGGTACTTAGAAAATATCAGTTTATCTTGGACTTTGGTTCCAAGGTGAAGATATATGTAACAAGTAATGTCCCAAGATGAAAGGAAGATAAATATGTGATGTGTTTTCAACACATGTGATAGATACCAAGGTAAGAGATTCCGATATCTAAGAAATATCAGATGGTTTATGTTGAATATCTGAAATGGTCAACAATGAAATCAGATTAATCATGTAAAATAGTATGAACATCACATGTTAGGGGTTTATGCTTTGCATAAACATAATAATTAAAGATATCTTTAAGATAAAATCTTAATTGATAAGTAACCTCTCCTTATGATGATAAAATGTACAACTAATGAGATAGTTAGTACAAGTAATAAGGGAAGTGTTACCTGGCACAAAATTAACTCCACAGTCAATAATAAAAAGGACAATGGAGTATGTGTCCAATGTGAATCATTCCATGATCTTGTGTGGAATAACTTTGTGTTTATCAAATCTTTATGATGTCTCCATAACAATGAAATGTTATGTGGAGACTAGATAGTATGATGAATGAATGATATCTATTTTTCTTTATCTGGGATTTCAGGGACAAAATCCTTGTTAGGGGTATATAATTTGTAACATCCCTGACCTGGGATATGCCTTAACCCTGGAATTTTTGCTTGAGCAAGTTAATTAGATCCTTAATTTTATCTTGTAAAAAGTAATTAAGGGCCAAGAGGAACTTATGTTTCAATTTTGGTCCTGTTTGAAGAATGTTGAAACAATGTTTGCTTATTTTGGACTAAAGTGCAAATTACCCAAGATGAGGGGTTAACTTGCAAATGTTACATGATAATATGTTCCTCATATGTTGAATCATCATAGGAATGAGTATGATGTAACGCTATGGATTTCAAAAGCCTGAGTACCAAGAAGAGTTGATAAAGCAATGTTTGTTTGTGCATTAAAACCTAGTTTTGGTATAATATGCAATTTACCCAAAACCTAGGGTTCAATATGCAAATTACCACTTCAATAAGGTCCCTTATGTTTCTTGGCATCATGTAGAGCAAAGAAAATGAGACGGGCACCTCATTTGAATTAATTTGGAGGAGAGAGAATCTTGATATTAAAATAATCAAGATTTATGCATAATTGAAACCCTAATTCAATTTAATACAAAAAGAAATATATTAATTAAAGAGACCTTCAACCAAAAGTTGAGGGATGAATTCGAAAAAGGGTTGGACGAGATTGTGCCTTGTAAAGGCACGAAAATATCCAAAGGAAGTGGATAACTCACCCACATTATTAAAAGAAAAAGAATTATCCACTCACTTATGGATATTAGTATAATATGATTAAGGTGCTTAAATTCTTTTCCATTAATTCATGGATAATTGAAGGGAATTTTTAGATAAGGAAGATATCTTTGCATGCACAAAATTGAGGAGAAAGAGGTGGCACTAATTTTGGAATTAAATGATTTTTATAAGGCATTTTCTTATAAAAGCACCCTTTACAAGCCAAGTCAAAGGATTTTTCCGAATCCACTTCTTTACCTTGCTTGCAAATGACCAAAGGAGCTTTGGAGGATCAGGAGGACAACCCCCAACCCGTTGGTAAGCTTCTTGACCTTCTTGCACCTTGAATCCATGGTGGAAATCACAAATCAATGCATGATTTCTTCTTATCTTGATCCCCTCTTCAATTCTAACCATTCCTTTTTCAGTTAAAGCTTGAGGACGAGCCTTGGGATAGTGAAAGGAGTTGCATCCACCATTGTTGACATGAGAGTGAAGCTTTGGAGCTCAATTGGAGGCGGGTTTTATAACTTGAACCCTTAATATTGCTATTGCATTCAATTCCTTATCAATTGATGATCCTTTCTTCATTCTTGAAATTTAATTTGGTTGATTGATGCAATCACCATGAAAATCACAGAAAGTTTCATGGGTTTAGATCTTGATGATAATGACATCATCATAAGCACACACCTCCCCAAATATCTATGGCAACCAATTTTAATGGTTTGGTCCAAAACGATTTCACCAAACCGTTTGGAGATTTGGACCACAAACCGTTTAGAAGAGTTGACCGTTTGAGGTCAGAACCCTAGTGTATGTTGGATGATGATCCAATGACTCCAATTGATTAATTCAACATATGGACAATCTTCCAAATAGAAACCCTAATCGGTTAAGTGTTGAATTTGTAATTGATTAAGTTGATGTTTTGGGTTGATCAACGCAAACGGTCTCAAGACTGTTTAGAGGTCAACCAAGACCATTTGGAGGTCTAGGGTTGAGTATGGTCGAGTAATTGAAGAGCTAGAGACATCAAATCAAAATGCAAACAATGGATAAGTTGATGATCAATCCAATGATGCAAACCCTATTTGGATTTCACATATTTTAATGTTTTATGAGTCAAACGGTCTCAAGACCATTTGGAGGTCATCCAAATGACCTCAAGACCGTTTAGAGGTCCCCTAAACGACCTCAAGACCATTTAAGGTCAGATCATATCATAACTTGATGATGGTCCACTGATTTCAATTGAATTGATTTCCACAATGTTAAGTATTGATGGTTGCTTGAATTCAAAACCCTAATTGAAGGATTCTGATTATAAACCCTAGTTTAATTGGGTTCAAAACCCTAATTGATGGTCTATTTGAGGGGTGATTCCATAAGTTCAAATGATGAATGAATCAAGGATATAGTTGAGAGACGGTTCATTGATTGGAACTTTGAAATTGGTTAAGTGTTGGAGACCTTTTTGGTCCATTTGGTTTTGAGAAGGTTTGGACCAAACGGTCTGAAACCGTTTGGAGACCCTAGCCCATTCGGTTTGATGGGAAATTTGCCCAAACAGTTTCAAACCGTTTAGAGATCAAAGGGTCAAGATCGTTTGGTAACTTAAAGTGATCAAATCAATTGATAACTTAATGTGATGAAGGAACAATTGACCCTATAATTATTACTGATTTATCTTAAAGAAAATCACTAGGGTTGTACCTTTAGGATACCAAGTGATTGGTAAGATTAGATGAGTCAATCCTTGAGGCTTAAATAAGTAATACTTCAATATACTATGTCAACACTAATTGAATATACTTAATTGAAGGGTTGGTTGACCTAATCTAACCAAGTTTGACATAGTCAATATCCTAGAGAGGATGAGAGAGAGAGGAATCCATACATGTAGAATAATCATGTAATGGATAAGCCGCAATACTTTCAATATGAATAAACTATGAATTTTAGGGAATGATCACTAATAAAGAGATCATGAAACCCTAATGAAGAAGATTGATGAACCTTATCCCTAATTAGGGAAATGCTAGGTATAATCCTAATCTATCGTAAGGAAGTAACCCTAATCTAGGGTAATGCCATGTGAAACCCTAGTGATGGTATAATAGCCAATACACTAAAATAGGGTGTGGTTAACATAATCAAGTAAGATGAGGATGTTATATCCATGAAGGGTAAAGTTTATGAACCATTTGAATGGTAATGTTGATACTCTAATGAATAAGGATATAAGAGACAAGATGATGCCTAGATCATTATATATCTGATTCCATGCATGTGTAACAACCCCATATACCTTACCAAAATGAGAACATGAAATTCTTAGGAATGATGTATGAAACACTAATCAATGATTTGGATAACATCCTAAGAGTTGAAATACCTAAAGTGGTTTATAGTGGATTATTCTATATCAACAATGCTTAACCATTAGATAAGTCTATCATTAAAGATAGCTGGAAAATTCTAATGTGTAACCTATGCACTATATGATGAAAGTGATAGGTGAATGGGTAAAAGTATTAAGAGAGAAATACCTTAATATAAGGTCAGTTGATTATCTTAAGTAAGATGGAAATGAGGAGAAAGCTGATACATCAAGACATAATAGATATCACATTAGCATTTCAGGGTTGATATACCTTGATGCATCTCATTCCAACATACATGGATAAGAAACACATGAAGTGTGTGTCATGTAGTTGTTTCAATGAGATTATAATGAGTTTGGTATACCTTGATAAGTATAAGCTAATATATCTTGTGAAAGGGGTTAAGACAAACTAATGAGTATGATGTAATCATACCATGGTAAAGATGAGATATGAACTTATACCTTGTATTGATAATCCTTAAATGATATGTGATGAGAGAAACAAGCATGGGTGAATACTTGTGATATCAATAAATGCTCCTAGAGTAGTGGAGCAATATATTAGGGTTGGATAGATAATATAAACATGAAACCCTAATTAATGTAAAAAGGGGAAATCCTAACCCTAAATTGGGTAATAGAATGGAAAATCCTATTTGATAGTAAACCCTAATACTGATAAAGGAATGGTGGTGTTACTATTGTATCACATGATGTGATAAATGATTTATATGACTGTTATCATGTTTATTAACCATGCATACATCATGAGATAATGAACATAGCCATATTTTAGCTATGACATTTATATAATAAAAATGTTGATCGGCCTTAAGTGCCTTAACGTTGTTGTTGCTTAGTAAAAGTAACAAAATGGGAATGGACTTTATGAGTCACATGAGTAAGTTGTTGCCTAGTGAAAGGTGAAAAGACACTTAATGGGCCTTGTGAGCCATGTGAGATGCTTGTGTAACAAGTATCATGTATACCTCGATCTGAGAACCTAGAGGTAATAGTTACCTAACAGGTGGTAACAGTGATTAGTGATGAACTGAGGGTATGAATACCCATATTTGATAAGTATGATAATGATGTTGTTGAGGGATGTGAAATTTCAAGAAATGAAATGAGGGACTGAGATCCCAATGTCTTATAAAGACTGAGAAGTAATTGATGATAATAATACATGTTTTCTTTATAGCAATTGTCATAATAATTCCTGTTTGAGAACTTGACTGATGCTAAAAGAATATATGAATGTACTTAATTAATCAAGTGAAACCATATCATGTAGAGCCCTGACCATAGATCCATCATCGTCAGTAATTTGGTGACGGTGAAACGGGTTGCTCTGCGGAAAAAACCCGCCGTGCGTACTGTTGAGTATGTGGGGGTAAATGGGCGAAAATATCCTTACGTCCTCTTGGTGGAATTGATGGAAGGTAAACATTAAACCTCTCAATCCTTCATTATATATGCATCCAGATGGATGTATCACTAATCTCCCAATGGTTTGGATAGATGCTGTACACATCTCCCAATAATATTAATGCCGGATCGATGGAGGTAAACATGAAATATCTCGATCGTGAAGAGAGTGTAGCTGACCTTGCCTCTATAGCGAAGTTTCCACTATACCCTGGCAAGCTATGTAGCAGAGACACAAGATGTCCTACATGTGATCTCACACTAATCGAGATGTGTGATGTCTTGGAAGCTGGCTCTTCCATTGACCTTGTATGGTACTAATTTTGACTTCGTAGTGGTCGGTTGGAGTATGAGCAGTATACCTCATCTCCTCAGGGCATAAGTGTGATTGTAAAATGTAATTAGCCATATAACATGTTTGCTTAAGGATTGAATACGGAAATTTATTGGCTGATGTTACATTTCTTATATGCATCTCTAGTTGATAAATGTTATTCATATCTCTTTATATTAATTGCAAGTGGATGGATGAACTATGATTCTACCACTGGTAGATGCAATGTTCTCCTTAGGAAAGGAGATTACTTTACTCTGTTCATACAATGATTAATACTGCTGTTAATATGTAAGAACTCCTGTTCAGTTTTATTTTAATAAACTGCAATAATAATGTTTTAGCGGAGAGTTATATCTCCCACTGGGGAAATTTATAATTGTCTCACCCCCGTGGGATCCAATGTTTTTAGGTGGACGCGGGTGAAGAGGAAGAAACCCTATAGCAGAGATAGAACAACAACATCATCAGGGACAACAGTAATATCTTAGGTGGAGATACTGCCTGTCAAATCATATAGATAGTAGTCCTATGTGTCGTCTTTGTACTCTCAGGTCCTCGGAATTTATAGTTAGTGTTTTTAATGAATCGATCTGAGATTTTGGCTTGATGCCTCGAGGTTCTTATGTTGTCTGTATATAATGTTAATAGGGCAGCTGATGTTGTAATCCTCGAGAAGAGATGGTACAAGTTATGTACTTATGATCCAGAATGTAAATGTTATACTTTGGTTCTTGATGAAAGAGATTTCCCATGTTTGGATCTCTTTGCAAAAAGTTTTAATTTTTAGTGATTTTTGTTAATCCGCTGCTAATGATCGCTTCCGCATTAGTTAATCATGTTTTTTTTAAGTTGGATGCCACATTACTGTCTCACTGTCACACACGAGACCATCATCATCATCATCATACCACCATGGGATATCAATCCCTTGTCACATCACGTAGAGGATATCACCACAATTAGGGCACAAAGCCACTTCCAAGGTCATAAGACCATTCACATTGTTCCCTGTAAGAATATTGTTATCTCTTCATGTCTCATTAGGCTCATCATTACCACCTTACACGTGATATATAAGTTCAACATAACCATGCATGTTAGAACTATGATGCTCATAAGATAACAAATTAGGGCCGCAATAGTTGGGGAGAGAGAAAGTACTCTATTAAATGCTAATTACTTGAGCAATCTAAGCAACATTATCATCAATTTGAAGTTAGGGTTAAGAGTTCAACATAGAAAATTGATTTAGGGTTTCAAATCAGAAATAGATGTAAACTTATTTATCATTTTCTCCAACATTCTTGAAAAAAGCATGTCAATCAGTATCATCACAAGGTTAACCACATAAGACAAGCATAGAGTCCAACAATCATCATCAACTGAATAGATTGGGACTCACCATCTTCATCGGTTGAAGAGATGAGTCACCCACATCATCCACTTAAGTCAACATGTAGCGATCAAAGAAAAACACTAACCTCTAATCGAATGAAGGAACTTGAATCCCTTGGCGACCAAATACATACCTCAACTTCTCATCGACCGAAGAGGATTCAAGTCATCAACGACCACATGAATCAAGTCTTGGAGACTGAAGGAAAATATGAAATCACCATCGGTCGAAGCAGACACCTCATCATTCATACCGACCATCCATGAGGCACATGTGATCATCAACTTCATAAAAGAAGTCCAAATTAGCGACTCCATGACTAAACATCACAGTGACCTCATGAAGAGAGAGAAAACTCATCAAATATAAGATAAATAGGTTGAGCATCACCATGAAACTGAAAATATCTAAGGTGTAAAACACAAGAAGGAAACCAACTTCAAAACCCTAAATTTGACCACCAACATGAGAGAAAGAAAAATCATGAATTAAGAGAGAGAATCAACGTTTCTACCAACATGCATGTATCAAAATCTCCATCAATAAGCAAGAAAATAAAACCTTGATAATGAGAAACAAACTAATGTTTAGCACATGCATGCAAGGCTCACAACCTCCATCATCAAACAATATTTCGGGTACAAGATTAGGGTTTCATCAAAAAGGGGTTATTCAAGATCACCATGTAAACATAAACCCTATATCATAGATATCATCACTATTATACTTAGAACCATTTTTTTAATGATAGATTAGTTTCATGCAAGTTAAGTGCAACAATAATTGAGGATAAAGTTATATAACTCGCCTTAGATATGAAGAACAACTCCAACAACAAGGAAGCTCCATGAAGAGAGAGGAAAACCCTAGATTGATCACCACTTCTCGGCCAAGCTAACACCACCTCCATGGAAAGAACAAACCCTAGGTTAAAGGTACACAAGATGGAGAGAAAAACCTAGGCTGAAAAGACAAGAAAGAGAAGTTCTTCAACTCAAATTAGCACTACCATGAAGAACCATGGATACAAAAAAGAAGAGAGAAGTCCTTCAAGCTCAACTCAAGATCCACCATGGAAACTCCATGGGTTTGGCCAAGAAGAGAAGGAAGTAGGGGGTAAGGCAAGAAAACAAAGATCATGAGATTGATCACTTAACATGAACCAAAGAGAAGAGAAAAAGATCACCAAACAATCATCAAGGGTTGCTCCAAAACCCTAGCTCACAAGCAAGATGGATCGACCACTAGAGTTCCACCTTCACAACCCAACACAAGGGGATGAGATCCAAGAAAGAAGAGAGAAGTAAAAGTGTGCAAAGGGTTTAGCTGCATGTAAGGATAGAGGTTATATAGCCAATGGTTGGAGAGAGAGAATGGAGGTTTGATGTCATGCAAACACATGCCAAGTGTCCAAGATATATCATCCATGCAAACATCAAACTATAGCATGCAACTATGGTGTTAAAACAAAGAGAACCAATGACCTATTTGTCCAGGAAATCTTTTCAACCGATGAGAAAAGGCAGCGACCACTAAATCACTTTGTCGACCGATGATGATCAAAGAACCAAACAGCCACAAGCCTTGGGATTCCTTGGAGACCTAGAGGGGTCATAAGCCTCTTTGACCACTATGATTAGAGAACAAGAAAACATCATAGTCTGTTCAAACATATGTCTAAGGGAAGCTCATAGATCACTAAAACAAGATGACTCAACACCAAGGTCAACCATCCACTTGGGGAATTCATGCAAACCCTAAACATCAACTTATCATGTCACCACATCAAACCAAGGTACACCAAGAATTTGAGGCGCCAATCTGTCCAACATAATGTCAAAATATGTGAGGCTCAATAAGAATGTGACAAATTGCAAGAAAAACCCTAAACATGGATAAATTGATCCAAAACAAATACATATAAGCATAACTAGCTCAAACAACATCCAAACTGGACCAAACTTGAAACATAAGCCTGTCACATGTTATTAAAGCACTTCACGAAATTAGATTAAGGTTGTAAACATATAATTATGCTAAGAAAGAAAGATTAGCCAAAATCTAGGTCAGGGATCTTACAACCATAAACCCCTAACAAGGATTTTGCCCCTGGAACCCTACGTGAACAAAGATGGGTAATTCCTATGCATCTCATCCTCTAACTCCCATGTGGATTCCTCCACACCATGGTGATGCCACAAAACCTTAATAAGAACTATATCCTTCTTCTTCAACTTCTTCATCCTCCTATCTAGAAAGAAAAAAATAGGACCCTCAATATACAACACATCCTCCTCCATCTCAACCTCTAGTGGATACAATGCTTACTCTACATATGGATGGAACTTACTCAACATGGAAACATGGAAGATAGGGCGAAACCTATGCAACTCTGGTGATAGCTCCAACTTTTAAGCCGCTTTTCCAACATGTGCCACAACAAGATAAGGCCCCATGATCTTGGGAGCCAACTTACCCTTCTTACCAAACCTCAACACACCCTTCCAAGGAGAGACCTTAGATACACCTTGTCTTCCACTTGGAACTCCAAAGGTTTGTGACGGTTATTAGCATAAGACTAATCTATCTATCCTGGGCTACCTTCAGCGACTATCGTATCACTTTGATTTTCTCTATAGTCTGCTACACTAGCTCAGTACCCAAGAGTTGATACTCACCTGTCTCATACCAACAAAGTGATGATAGACAACACCTTCCATACAAAGCTTCATACGATGCCATATCTATACTGGATAATAGTTGTTGTGTAGGTAAACTTTATCAAACTCAAGTGCACATTCCAACTTCCAAGAAATTGAAAAATGTAAGATCTCAATAGATCGTTTAATATCTGAATGGTCCTCTCCGACTGACCATCTATTTGTGAATGAAAAGTTGTACTAAAATTCAACTATATACCATAGTTGTATGCATATGTTCCAGAAATTGTTTCTACACCGAGGACCTCTATTAGACACCATGGTAACTGGAATACTGTGCATATGAACTATCTCATCAACATATATTTGAGCTAGCTTCTCTGATGTATATGTCGTCTTGAATGGAAGGAAGTGTGTTGACTTAGTCAACCTGTCCACTATCACCCAAATGGAATCATGACCTTTGGCTATCCTAGGAAGACCAACCACAAAGTCCATGGTGATATTATCCCATTTCCATTACAATATAGGCAACGATTGTAATGTTCCTGCAGGCTTCTGATGCTCTCCCTTGACATGCAGAAAAACTGGACATCTAGCCACGAACTCTGCCACATCACGCTTCAACCCATGACACCAACATAGGTCCTTCAAGTTGTGGTATATCTTGGTAATGCCTGGATGCATATCGTACATCAAGGAATGAGCCAGCTCAAGAACCAACTTCCTCAAACCATCAGCATCAGGAACCACTTTTCAGTTGTGAAAGCAAACTGTCCCATCAGCAGTCTCATGGAAACCATCATACTTCTTGCTAACAAACTCTTCCCTGATATTCTGTATCATGGTGTCAACCTAATGTACATCTATGATCTTATGTATCAAGGTAGGATTCACTTGTAACTGTGCTAGCAAGACTACCAACCTAAGAAACTACAAACCTCTGTTGGTGTCTTAGGATGCTCCCATTCTAGCACTGATTGTACCTTCTTCAAGTCCACAAAAACACCCATAGAAGATATAATATGGCCCATAAAAGATACCTCTTTCAGCCAAAACTTGCATTTGTTAAACTTAGCGTACAACTTGTGTTGCCTCAATAACGTCAACACTTGGCGCAGATGTTGCTCATGTTGTTGACTGTCTCTGGAGTACATCAAGATGTCATTGATGAAAACTACCATGAACTAATCTAGATACAGCCTAAACACCTTATTCATCAGATCCATGAATACCATTGGTGTATTGGTTATCCCAAACGGTATAACCACAAACTCATAGTGACCATACCTAGTCCTGAAAGCTTCCTTGGGTATTTCATCCATCATAATCCCAAAATAATGTTATCTAGAACTTAAATCTATCTTAGAGAACACTATAACACCTCTCAAGTGATCAAACAAATCATCTATCCTTGGTAATGGGTACTTATTCTTTATCATGACCTTGTTCAAATGTATGTAGTCTATGCACAACCATATAGATCTGTCCTCCTTCTTCACAAACAACACAGTAGCACCCCAAGGGGAAGTGCTTGGTCTGATAAAGCCCTTCTCTAATAGACCCTACAACTGCTTCTTCAACTCTTACATCTTTGTTGGTGCCATCCTGTATGGTGATTGCGCTATAGGCTGCATTCTAGGAACAAGATTGATCTCAAAATCAATCTCTCTGGGAGGAGGAATGTTGGGAAAATCTTTAGGGAAAATGTCCTAAAAATCTTGAACCATAGGAACCTCCTGGATACTAGGACTCCTTCTCTTGGCATCCACTACATGTGCCAAGAAAGCCTCACACTCCTACCTCATGAGCCTCTCCATTGTCATAGATGATACTAAGCACAACAGAAGAATCTTCCTATCTCCTTAGAATACCCATGAAACATCATCATCATGGAACGTCGCCACCTTGGAACTATAGTCCAAGACCATCCAATTCTTCTCCAAGGTATCCATCCCAAGGATCACATCGAATCCATGCATTGTCAAATGGCATAAGGTCCACTTGAATGTTGTGTCCTAATAAAGAAAGAATGTAGGATGGACACACCTCCCGCAACTCAGTGGAACCTACAAGAGGGGTTTCTAACTAAAGACTACTACATCTACTAACAACAGGAAGATAACAACTAAATATCACCTCTCTGGTGATAAAAGAGTGCATCACACCCGGGTGAACCAAAATATATACAAAATAATAAGTGATAAATTAGAACGAAAAAATTCCATTTGACGTGTCATGACCCATGGATTGACCACTCCCTCCAGATGACTCATAGCATGGAATTGAGCCTTGCCTATTGTCATCCATGTCCTTTACTAGACTATCTAGAGGATCCTACCTGTGGCGCCTGACTGCCTCCTCTGCCATCACCAATGTTGAAATGTTGTTGCTAAGAACTCAACTGACTCCACCTCAGTTGTTATGTCACCTTCTCATCCTTCACCGGGAAAAACAACCTTGTATGCCCAGTCTGTCCACACTTATAACATATCTTAGCCATGTACTATGGCCTAGACAACCCTGTCGTCGACACAGACACTGCACTGTATGCTCTAGCCGGTGGAAACTACGACCTCTGCCCTTCAATAGATATACTACATGCTTCACCTTGTCCTCTTTTGGGATATTAAGGATCTTGAAAGCCTTATCAAGATCCATCAACCACATATCAACATCAGCTAGATCTGTTGTACCCACATACTCAATCACCCCCACACACCACAGAGGCTCAAACATCTTCCTAGAACCCTAGGATTCCTCGTTGGGGATAGCTGCCCTTGCTTGAGGTATGGGCGCTCTATCTATCATATCATAATTGGGGCCATCAACTGTCCGAACATGGACTAGAATGTTGGATCGGCCATGGTTGCTAGGTTGAACTGAGGCACTGGGGGCTACTCTGGCCCCATCTCTGACACTCTATCTTTGTGTGCCTTCCTCCTCGTACAACCTCCTGGCACAACAAAGCTACTCTTAGCATGTTCTTTGTTCTCTGCATACATATTTGCATAAGCATAAGTTGTAATCATATATGTTGGATGACACAAGAATAGACACAAACCCTAGTCCTATGTCCATGTAGACTCAACAAACCTAGAGATCTAATACCAACCAAACTGTGACGTACCAACACCACATGAATGAGATTACTCAAAACAAAACACACGATCAACAGCTAAACAACCACATTACCAGAAAAGTAGGTAAATTACAACTGATATCATATTACTATCATGTGCGGAAATACATTACACAAAGGTCCGTCAACATGTATCATGTTACATACCATAATAGGGTTTTACATTTGTTCCGTGGCCATCTACCACAACCTGTATACAAAAGAGATCTTATTACCCATATACATGCCACATATATACAAACCACGACATACTTCCAAAACACGTTTTGATATACATCATCTACAAAACACATCCATTCCCAGGCATGAGAGTACATGGATGACACTAAGATTCTACTACAACAAAAACTATCAACTATCCAACCTTCTTCATATATTTATCTTCAAGATGCTCTTCCTCAATAGCATAATCCTAACCACACCGTTGATGACCACCTAAAAACAGTGCTGACCCACGATGTGAGACCCATGTCCCAACGAGAGATATAACTCTCAGCCAACGATTATTGATACACAATAGGTTATAATAATTAACAGGATGAGAAAAATCAACTAAATGAATAATTTAAGTTGATTACACTGGTTAAGCAGGTTAAGTAGATATAACATATTGACACAACATCATAATAAGAATTAATATGAAGAACATGTATACTAATTGATTTCTCTTACCACATTATATAATAATTGAGAAGTATAAGAAATAAGGTAAGGGTAAACATACAATGTGAATGATATTTAACCTTAAATAGATATACTACATGGTTGTATTATGACTTTTATTAATTCCCTGAGGAATTGATCTATACTACTCAATTCGAACTGACTACTACTACTGTCAAAATCTGTTCCATATAAGATCTAGGAGAGCCGAACTCCTATGATCTCCCACACCCTCAGTCCATATGAGTCTACCACAGTGAAATATAAAGTCAAACTACAAAACACCCAGCCCACCTTGGTATATAGGTCATGACACTAGACACCAAGATATGAAGCCCTTTCACTAAGGCACAATCGTCATTTCCCTCAAAATATCATATATGTAAAACTATGAGATACAACCACATTTATTCTCGCAATGAGGCATGAACATAACCATCCTCCATACACATTGAGATCAAGATGATGATGACACATGGTAACTTGCACCTCACTTACGCAACAATATGCACTCTGAGTTTTCCTTAGGAATACTCATTTCACCATCCAGCAAATCCTGACACTGGAATAGATCTATGTCCACGGAAACTACATGATTAGGGTTTCAGTTCATTAGTTAAAGGCAAGTTGGGTATCGTTTAACTACATCAATCAAGTTACAAACAAACCCTAGAAAGGTTCTACAAAGTCAAAGGTAGATTGAAACTAAGGAGATGTAAAATGTATAAAACATACACCTTATCACATCACCACATGGTACTATTTCAATGTCACACATGAGACCATCATCAATATCTACCACCATGGGATAACAATCCCTTGTCACATCACACAGAGGATATCACCTAAATTAGGGAACAAAGCCACTGCTAAGGTCATAAGACCATTCACATTGTTCCATGCAAGAATCTATTATTATCTCTCCATGTCTCATCAAGGCTCCTCATTACCACCATACACGTGATACGTAAGTTTGACATAACCATGCATTTTAGAACTATGATGCTCATAAGATAACAAATTAGGGTTATAATAGTTTAGGAGAGATATAATACTCTATTAACATGCTAATTACTCCAGCAAGCTAAGTGTCGCACATCGTTCAAACAAATCATCATTAAATAAGCAGAAGCGATCATTAACAAAGAATTAACAAAAATCACTAAAAATTAATACCTTTTGCAAAGAGATCCAATTCCAGGAAACTCTTAACAACAAGATCCAAAGTATTATATGTACATTCTGATCCACAAGTACATACCATGTACCACATCTTCTCGAGGATTACATACATCAATTGCTTTGTTAGGTCTACACATGAGCAACACAAAACCTCGAGGCATTCAAGCCAAGATCTCAGATCGATTATAAAAACACTAAGTACTGACTCCTAGGACCTGAGAGTACAGAGACGACACATATGACTCATATCTACAAGACATGAAAATCAATATCTCCACTTGAGATGTTACTACTGTCCCTGATGCTGCTGTCCTTTTTCCTGCTGTATGATTTCTACCTCTTCATCCACGTCCACCTAAAAATGTTGGATCCCACGGGGGTGAGACAATTTGAAATTGTCCCAGCAAGAGATATAACTCTCCACCAGAAACATTATTATTGTAGATAAACATTATAAAATTGAGTAGAGGATAAGCAATTTAGAACATTCTCATATTTTAAAGCATTGCAACTATCTATGATAGAGCAGTAAATCATTTATTTACTTTATAAGGAATATGAAGAACTTGTATATCTTTTATCCATCTTACTATATCAACATCTCAAGCTTATCCTGAGATACTCATTATCATGGGATGTCATCCATGAATCATTCTCATTTCTATCTATTGACCTTAGCCAATCTGTTAGCCAGATATTAAATTGTACCAGTCATGTGAGTATACATCATCATATTCTGTCCAGGCATTGTACTATGCCAATCCTATGCAACCATTCCAGGCATTGGACTATACCAATCATGTGCAAACATTCTAGGAATTGGACTATGCCAATCCTGTGCAACCATTCCAGGCATTGGACTATACCAATCCTGTGCAAACATTCCAGGCATTGGACTATACCAATCATGTGCAATCATTCCAGGCATTGGACTATACCAATCCTATGCAATCATTCTAGGTATTGGATTATGACCAATCTTGTGCAATTATTCTAGGTATTGGGTTATTACCAATCCTGTGCAATTATTCCAGGTATTGGGTTATGACCAATCATGTGCAATTATTCCAGGTATTGGGTTATTACCAATCCTGTGCAATTATTCCAGGTATTGGGCTATGACCAATCTTGTGCAATTATTCCAGGTATTGGGTTATGACCAATCCTGTGACATTATTCCAGGTATTGGGTTATGACCAATCTTGTGCAATTATTCCAGGTATTGGGTTATGACCAATCCTATGACATTATTCTAGGTATTGGGGTATGACCAATCCTGTGACATTATTCCAGGTATTGGGTTATAACCAATCCTGTGCAATTATTCCAGGCTTTAGGTTATGACCAATCCTATGCAAACATCACTGAAAACCACATCACCTTTAGTAGGTATTAAACCTTGGCCAAGCCATCATACTTATTCACATCCTTTATGTAATTCAATTATTCCTCATATCTCCCTTAAGCTTATTCAAAACACTATAGCCCTTATTTGGCTATAAACATGAAGCATATAAGACCAATATTTCATTATTATTATTGTATCCATTAGTTATTATCATTATGTTACTAAGTTTCCATTATTTATTATCATTTCTTTCATGAGACTTTATAAACATCCTCTCACTAGACAAAATCTATTCTTATGGCTCACAAAGCCCATTACACATCTTGTCACCTCTCACTAGGCAACAACAATTCTCATGGATCACAAGGCCATTAAATATCTTGTCACCTCTCACTAGGCAACAACTATTCTCATGGCTCACAAGGCCATTACACATCTTGTCACCTCTCACTAGGAAACAACAATTCTCATGGCTCACAAGGTCATTAAACATCTTGTCACCTCTCACTAGGCAAAAACTATTCTCATGGATAACAAGGCCCATTACACATCTTGTTACCTCTCACTAGGCAACAACTGTTCTAATGGATCACAAGGCCATTACACATCTTGTCACCTCTCACTAGGAAACAATTATTAGGGTTAGGGTTTCCCTTTTAGCCGAATAGGATTTCAAGTTCATATTATTAATTCAAACCCTAATTCATTGCTTCCCACATCTAGAAGCATGCATTGATATCATAAGTATTCAATTATACTTATTTATTCTCATCTATTATCATTACATGATAATCAACACAAAGTATGAGTTTCTCTCTCATCTTTTCTAAGATATTGATTACATCATATTTTGTTATCTTGGCTTAACCCTTTCTCAAGGTATGTTAGCCTACATTTATCAACGTGCATTAAGCTCATTACATCTCAATGTAACAATTATCATGACACCCTTTATGTGTTACTCATACAAGTATATTGGATTTAGGGTGCATCAAGGTGTATCAATTTTGAGGTGCTGAATATGATATCTATCATGTCTTGATGTATCACTTCCCTCATCACTTGTAATTTACTTAAGTATATCAACTTATCTTGTATTAGGGTATTTTCTATCCTAATACTTTATGTACCAGTTCATCACATTTATCATGTAATGTATTGGTCATAAGTCACTCATTTGAATTATTCAACCATTATCAATGATATGGACTTATCTCAGGTTAAGGCATTATTGATATAATGTTATCCATTACCAACCACTTTAGGTGTTTCACCTACCAATACATTATTCACTACTCCATTATTAGGAATAGGGTTCCCCTCTTTATAAATTAGAGTTTCACATAACATCGCCCTATATTAGGATTTCTCATAACATCATCCTATATCAGGGTTCCACATACCTTCACCCCATATTAGGATTAGGGTTTCATATTAGGGTTTCCTATAGCATTACATAGCATTACCCTGGAATGGAGTCTCACATCACATCACTACATTAGGGTTTCACATGGCACCACCCTACATTAGGATTTCACATGACATCACCCTTGATTTGGATTTCACATGGCATTACCCTAGATTAGGGTTTCACACATCATTATCTTGAATTAAGGTTCCTTATAACTTTTCCCCAAATTAGGGTTTCATGAAGCATCCTTTTAAATTAGGGTTTTTCATTATATTACCCTTGATTGGGATTTCTCATATCATCATCCTAGATCAGGGTTACACCATTACCCCAGATTAGGGTTTCACCTAGCATCACCCTAAATTAGGGTTAGGGCTCATCATCCTTCTCGATTAGGGTTTCATGGTCTCTTTATCAGGGATCATACCCTAATTGCATATTCTATTCATGCTGAGAGTGTTGAGATTTAACCACTACATGATTATAATACATGTATGAATTCCTCTCTCTCTCATCCTTTCTAGGATGTTGATTACTTCAAGCTTGATTAGATTAGGTCAACCTTTCATTCAAGTACACACATTTTGGGTTAGCATAGTGTATTGAGATATTGCTTACATAAGCATCAAAGGTTAACCTCTATAAGGGTAATAAACACCCTAGTACCTTAAAGGTACAACCATTATAATTAGCTTTAATAAACATCATTGACAATCATGGGGTTAATTGATCTTTCATCACATTAGGTCTTCAAACGGTTTTGGTTGCATTGAACCTTCAATCGGTCTTGAGGTGCTTGACCTCTAAACAATCTTGTAGCTACTAGACCTTCAAATGGTCTTGAAGACTGTTAGACCTTAAAAGGCCTTGGTCCCAAAACCTTCAATCGGTCTTAAGACCGTTAGACCATCAAACGATCTTGATCTCAAAGTCCCTAAACTGTTTGAGACCATTTGAATTAAATATAATTAACCCCAAAAGGTTTGAAACCATTTAGACCTCAAAACGGTCAAATCCTCCAAACGGTCAAAGTACCCAAATGTTTTTGAAGTTTAATTTACCCATTCAATCTTGAGATCCATTACCCATTCAGTTTTGAACTCAATTACCCATTTGGTCTTGAAACCGAATCAACTCAATCAGTTTTGAAACCGAATTAGCTCAATCAGTTTTGAAAACCGTTTTCCCATTCCTTTGTTGAGGTGTGTGCTTAAGATGACATCATCATATTCAAGCTTCAAACCTTTGAAATCAGTTGTGATTCTTATGGTGATTTTAACAACTAATTAAAAGGAAATCGAGAAAGAAGAAAGGTTCAACACATGATGAATAAATTGTAAGTAATAATGACATTTAAGGGTTCAAGTTATATAACCCACCTTCAAAATTGAATCCAAGCTTCAAGATTCACGTTCTCAATGGTGAATGAAACTTCCTCAACTTCCCAAGGCTCGTCTTCAAGTCTTTGAGTGAAATGAATGGCCAAGGTTGAAGATTGAATGGAGAAAAAAAGAAATTAAGCATTGAATTTCAATTTCCACCATGAAATCAAGGTTGAAGATGACTATGGAGCTTACCTACAGGTTGGGTCACGTCCTACTGTTTCTCCTAATCTCCCTTGTGTTCAACAAAAGAAAGGAAAGAAAAAGGAATCGAAAAAGCCTTTCATGTGGGTTGAAAATGGGATGTATATAAGGGAATTTCAATGAGAGAGAAAGTGATAAATAATTCCTTCAACTCCCAAAATTGATGCCATATACTCCCCTCCATCCCTTGCATACGAAGCCATCTCCCCCACCTTGTAATTCCTCTTCATTATCCATGAATTAAAAGAAGACAAATTAAGCACCTTAATCAATATAATAATAATATCCAAAATTGAGTGGATATTACTTTTTAGTTAACTAATGTGAGTGGACTCTCCACTCACTTTAGATATTTCGTTGCATTTGAAAGGAAGAAGGACGTCCTTACTTATGTAATTTAAACCATCACATTTTTGTTTGAAGAGCACTTCCATTAATATATTTATTTTTGCATTAAATTGAATTAGGGTTTCAATTATGCTTAAATCTTGATTATTTTAATATCAAGATTTTCTCTCCTCCAAAGAGATTCAAATGACACACCCCTCTGATTTGCTTATCTCTAATTGATACCAAGAAACATTAGGGACTCTCTAGAAGTGGTATTTTACATATTGAACTCTAGGTTTTGGGTAAATTGCGCATTACACCAAAACTAGGTTTTAATGCACAAACATTGCTTAACAAGCTCTTTCTTGGTGCTCAGGTTGCCACAAGCCATACCTCTGCATCATTTTCATTCTTATGATGCTTCAACACTTGAGGAACATTTTACCATGTAAAATTTGCAAGTTAACCCCTCAACTTGGGTAATTTGTACTTTAGTCCAAAACGGGCAAAACATTATTTTCAACATTATTAAAAAAGGACTAAAATTGAAACATAAGTTCCTCTTGAGCCTTAATTACTTTTCAAAAGATAAGTGAAAGCATATGATTATCTTTCTTAAACAAAACATCTAGGATTAAAGCATAACCCAGGTCAGGGATGTTACACTAAGCAACACTATCATATACTTGAAATTAGGGTTAAGTTTAGCATAGATCAGCAATGGATGTAAACCTTATTTATCTCTCCAACATTCCTGGAAACAAGAAAGTCAATCAATATCATCAAAAGGTTAACCACATAAGACAAGCATAATGTCTAGCAACCGTCATCGACCGAATAGATTGGGACTCACCATATTCAACAGTCAAAGAGACGAGTCACCTTCATTGACCACTTAAGTCGACACATTGCGACCGAAGAAAAACATTGACCTCTAATAGACTGAAGGGACTTGAAGCCCTTAGCGACCAAAGACATACCTCAACTTCTCATCAACCGAAGAGGATCCAAATCGTCCATGACTACATGAATCAAGTATTGGATACTGAAGGAAAATATGAAATCACCATTGATCAAATAAGACACCTAATCATTCATAGCGACCATCCATGGGGCGCATGGCATCATCGACCACATAAAAGAAGTCCAACATAGCGACCCCATTACAAAACATCATAGAAAAATCAAAAGAGAGCGAAAACTCATCAACCACATGATCAAACAGGTTGAGAATCACCATGAAACCAAAAATCTCCAAGGTGTAAAACACAAGAAGGAAACCACCTTTAAAACCCTAAATTTGACCACCAACACGAGAGAAAGCAAAACCATGAATCAAGAGAGAGAATCAACATTTCTACCAAAATGAATATATCAAAAATCTCCATCATTAAGTGAGAAAGAAAAACCTTGATAACGAGAAGGAAATCAACATTCATCACATGCATCAAGGATCACAACCTCCATCATCAAACAAAATTTCCAGTACAAGATTAGGGTTTCATCAAAGAGGGGTTTATTTATTCAAGATCACAATGCAAACATAAACCCTAGATCATATATATCATCATCATTCTAATTAGAACCTTGTATTTAAGGATAGATTATTTGCATGCAAGTTCAGTGTAATGATAATCGAGGATAAAGTTATATAACTCACCTTAGGATGAGCAACTCCAACAGTAAGGAAGCTCCAAGAAGAGAGAGGAAAAACCTAGCCTGATCACCACTTCTTAGCCAAGCTAGTACCTCCTCCAAGGAAAGAAGAAACCCTAGGTTAAAGGAGCACAAGATGGAGAGAGAAACCCTAGACCGTAAAGGCAAGAAAGAGAAGTTCTTCAACTCAACTTAAGCACTACCATAGAGAACCATGGATTCGTCCAAGAAGAGAGAAGTTATTCAAGCTCAACTCAAGCTCTACCATGAAACTCCATGTGTTCAACCAAGAAGAGAAGGAAGAAGATGTTTAGGCAAAAAAACTAAAATCATGAGATGGATCACTTAACGAAACCAAAGAGAAGAGAAAAGAATCCCCAAATGATTACCAAGGAAGGGTTTCTATAAAACCCCAACTCACAAGAAAGATGGATTGACCACCAGAACTCTACCTTCACCACACAACACAAGGGGACGAGATCCAAGCAAGAAGAGAGAACAAAAATGGTGCAAAGGGTTTAGTTTCATGCAAGGATCTAGGTTTATATAGCCAAGGGTTGGAGAGAGAGAAGGGAGGTTAGGTGTCATGCAAACACATGACAAGTGTCCAAGGTATCTCGTCCATGAAAATTCCAAACTCCAACATGAAAATATGGTGATAAAAACAACAAAAATAGAAACCTACTTGTTTAGGAAATCTCTTCAACCGATGAGAAAAGGTACCAACCACTAAAGCCGTGACGACCCGACTGCTCGAGCCGCCACAACGGTAATTATGCGGAATAACCATTAGCAGTAGATTAACGAAAATCACTAAAAATCAAAACCATTTTGCAAAGAGATCCATTTCTAGGAAAATCTTAAAGAAAGAACCAAAACAATATATATATATATGTATATATATATATATCATGGTTCACATTGTACATACATTGTACCATCTTATCTCAAGGATATCATATACCCGTTGATTTGCCCAAACATATACATAAGAAACATAAAACCTCAAGGCGTTCAAGCCAAAATCTCAGATCGTTTATAAGAACTACTACGTACTAACTCCCAAGGACATGAGTGTACAAAGATGACACATAGGACTTCTATCTACAAACACAACAGACAACACACTCTACCTGAGTTGTTACTGCTATCTCTGTTACTGTTCTCCTCCCTCTGCAATACAGTCTCTACCTCCTCGTCCGCATCCACCTAAAAATATTGGGACCAACAGGGCGAGACAATTGTCCCTGCAAGAGATATAACTCTCCTCCAACAATATTATTATCACAGGTAAATAGTATACAACTGAGCAGAGGTACTTTTATGTAAATAAGCATGTTTAATCATTGTTTAAATGCAATGCAAAGCAATAGCATTGTTTTAATAGTTCAACTATCCATGACAGAGTTATAGATCATCTATTTGCTTTATAAGGAATATGAAGAACATGTATAACATCTGTCAACTAAGATGTATAGAAGTAATGTAACATCAACCAATGTTTCTATATTCAATCCTTAAGAAGATACACTACATGACTGATTACACATTTACAACCACACTTATGCCCAGAGAAGATGAGGTATACCGCTCATGCTCCAACCGACCACGGCTACGTAAAGCATTGGTACCATACAAGGTCAATGGAAAAGCCAGCTGTCAAGACCTCACCCGTCTCGATCAGTACGAGACCACTGGAAGTGACATCATGTCAAACTTCAACTAGCTTGTCGGGGTATAGTGACATCTCCACTAAAGAGCTATAGTCGTAGCATGCACTCTCTTCGGGGATTTCACACATCAATCCCCGGTACATTTCATCACGGTGATCACACGACAACCCTGTCATTCATCGGAAAATCACACAAAGATCCCTATTTGGACGTAAGGATATGTTCATCCTTCACCCCCACATATTCAAAAATATGCATTCCGAGTTAAACTCGTTTCGCCATTCAACAAATCTTGACACCGAATGGATCTATGGCTTGGGCAACTACATGATAAGGTTCTGTTTGATAAATTAGGTGTTTTACAATATCTTTTAGCATCAACCAAGTTACAAGCATGAATTATAGAAGATGCTACAAAGAAAGGTGTATTACATTTATCAAGTACTTCTCATAATATTTGACACACATTGAATGAATAACACTCATGATCTCAGTCGCTTATCACATTACTAGAAATTATCATCCCTTAACATTATCATCATCATGATTGCTAGATCTCAGTATTAAAACCCTTAGTTCATCACTAAACATTGTTTCCTCTTATTAGGTAAGTATTACCTCTTGGTCCTTAGACCTAGGTATACATAATACTTGTTGCACAAGTATTTCACATGACTCACAAGGCCCATTTAATCAGTATCATAGGAAACGTCATAGCTCATACCTATCTATGCTCATCATCTCATGATACCTGCATGGTTAGTATTTCATGATAAAAGCAATATCAAGTACATATAATCACCATGCAATACAAGAGAAATACAACCTTCCCATTATTAGGGTTAGGGCTTCCCTTTTCACTGATTAGGGTTAGGGTTTCCCTCTTTTTCCGATTAGGGTTTCAAATTCATATTGTCAATAATCAAAACCCTAATTCATATTATTAAGAATCAAAACCCTAATGCATAACTCTACACATATAGGGGTATAATTATATGTCCATTGAATGCTTATCACCCAAAGTATGAGTTTCTCTCTCATCCTCACCAAGATAATGATTACATCATACTTTATTAAGTTGGCTCAATCCTTTTCTCAAGTTACATTGGCCTACATTATCAAAATGCATTGAACTCTATACATCTTAATGTATTATTTGACATAACACACTTCATGTGTTACTCAATTAAGTGTATTGGATTGAGGTGCTTCCACCATATCAGGCATGAGGTGTGTGCTTGCTTCCATATCACCCATGATGTGTGTGCTTGCTCCCATATCGGGCAAGAGGTGTGTGTATGCTTACCATATTGGGAAAGAGGTGTGTGTATGCTTACCATATCGGGTAAGAGGTGTGTGTATGATGACCATATAGACCAAGAGGTGTGTGTGTGTGTCACCATATCATGCATGAGGTGTATCCTTGATCACCATATCATGCATGAGGTGTATCCTTGATCACCACATCGCGCATGAGATGTAAGTTCATCACCATATCGTGCATGAGGTGTATGTTCATCACCATCTTATGCATACGGTGTATCTTTGATCACCATATTGTACATGAGATGTAGGTTCATCACCATCTCGTTCTTGAGGTGTATGGGTGTGTCACTTATATCGGGTTGCTCAAAATTAGGGTTTGCATATCGGGTTAGACCCTTATGCTCATACCGCTTCAAACCTTCATGGTATCGTCCTACTCTTCACAATGTGTTAATTGATAGTCTAGATAGTAGGTTAGTCTAAACCAAAACTAGTGTACAAACCAATAGGGGCATGGGGTTCCAAGGTATATCGGGTTTCATGTCACCATATTGGGTTTCAACACCATATCAGGTTAGAGGTGCTTCAACCCGATATCAGTTTGAGGCATGATGATGTCATCATCATCAAGCTCTAGACTTCATTCCTTACTGTTCAAGTTCATGGAAAATAGTCCTATGTCACTAATATAACTCATGGATTCATCAATTATACAAGAAAACTCGAAATTGAAAGTAGATCATTAAGTATAGCAAGATTGAAGGTGAATAATAACATGATTGGGCTCAAGTTATATAACCCACCTCAAGAACAAATTCAAAGCTCCAATCTCCAAAGCTTCACGTTCCCAAAGTTGAATATGAACTTATCATAGATCCAAGACTCGTTCACAACTCTTCTATATGCAAGGAATCCATAGATAAGAACTTGGTGAAGAAGAAAAGAAAGAAAGAACCACAACTCGAGATTCATGCTTCAACCAAGGTTGAAGATGACCATGGCTTCATCTTAAGCTTAATGGGTCGAGATCCTCCTTGATCCTTACTACTATGCATGATATCTAAGAGAAATGGAGTGATAAGGTTCGAAAAATTCACTAGTATGTGAAAGGAGTGGTATATATAATTGAGGCTCATGGGAGAGAGTGTATAAGAGGTGTCATCACTTTACACTACTAGGTGCCACGTGTCCAAGCATGGTTGACACGTGTCCATGCACGCATATTTATATTGACATGAAAAACTCTTGAGAATAATCTAGGGAAAATATTTTGGCCATTAGTTATCTTGTTGAGAAATATATTTCAACTCAACATCACTTTATTCACAAACCGATACACTTTTTCTAAGGAAAGTTGTAAACCAATATCGATCACCTCCTTGAGGTGCTTAACCTTTTATGGAAAAGGACAAGAGTTGAAAAAAAATATGGAACCTACTCTATGGCTCCTTGGCCAACAGGCACTCCCATACAAGCTCTACAACTTGATACAACCCAATACAACTCAATTAGGGTTTCAACTATACAACTCTTCTTGGTCTTTTCATCACCAAGAGTGCTACCACCCGAATAAGATTCAAATGGTGCCTCCTTCTTTATATATCCTATAGATAATTCTAAGAGAGTAGGGAAATTATATAGGTGGTAATTTTCATATCAACCCTACATTTTGGGTAAATTGCAACTTGCACCAAAACTGGTATACAAGGCACAAGCATTATTCCAACAAGATCCAACTTGGAACTTAGGCTTTCCACAAGCCATCCCTTAGCATAATTCTCTCTATTATAATGCTAAAGTACTTGAAGCATGTTGAAAATGTGACATATTGCAATATAACCCCTCATCTTGGGTAAATTGCAAATTACACCCAAACTATCATATAATGCACAAACAGTTTGCAAATAAACTCAAACTTGAAAATTAAACTCAAGGAGAGTCTTAATTACTTTTCAAAATATTAAAACATTTTTATAAATAACTTACTTAAGAAAAACTTCTAGGTTTATGGATTAACCCAGGTCAGGGATGTTACAATTATCAACCCCTAAAAGGGATTCCGTCCCCAAAATCTCAAGAGAAAAGAGAAGGGTACTTCCTCCTCATTTCTTTCTCCAGACCCCATGAGGCTTCTTCAACACCATGGTGATGCTAGAAAACTTTCACAAGAACTATGTATTTCTTTTTCAACTTCTTGATTCTTCTGTCAAGAATCATCATTGGACGTTCCACATAGGATAAATCTCCATTCAATTCTACCTCTATAGGTTGCAACACCAACTCTGTATCAGGATGACACTTTCTTAGAATAGATGTATGAAACAATAGATGTAGTATATGTAGATCAGGTGGAAACTCCAACCTATAGGCTACTTTTCCAATCCGTGTTGTCATTGGGTAAGGTCCCTAGTGCGATTCCGCTAGTGGTGCAACACACTAGCCGATTTGACCTGACTAGATGCGCCCCACGAGGTCGGAACACACAGTGGATTCACTTTTGAAATTTATAAACCTAACTTAACACCTACTCACACTAAAACACTACACCCACAAGCGCACGGGGTCGTGTCGTAGTATAGGACGGTGGCAAGTAAAGGGTCGATCCACAGGGAAAAGAGGGGGCGCTAGAGCCAGGTTAGTTTCGCTAGGTTCCTACTGCAGAGACTAGGGTTAAGGGTTTAAAGGTTGATTTGATTGTTAACTAAGGATGAACAAGCAAGCAATTAAAGGCAAGAACAAAATCTACGTTAACCCTAGACTAGATTAAGACTAAGTAGAAAAGAAAGGACTAAGCTAGGTATGAAAAGACAAATTATGCTAAGGCAAGCAAGAGAAAAACAAAAGAGTAATTAAAGAACTAAACTAGCATAAACAAGGCAAGAGCAAGGCAAGAAGCTAACTAAGAAAGAAAAGAACTAACTAAGCAAAGCAAGCACAGAACTAGGGTTTTAAGCAGTAAAGAGATGTGTGGGCTGTTTAGGGGTATGAACTTGTCACTTAAGTTGGGGGGTGACATATGAACATTATGATTCCATTTAGATTATCCAAACCAAACAACAAGTTAGAGTCTAATGGATTAACCTAAGCTACTAACTGGCCATGGATATGCTAGGTTGTGTATAGGGGAACTAGTCACTAACACCCCCCTACTACCCTTATGAGGCTCAATTGGTTAGGGATTAGGTTCAATTCAATTAGAGTCTAATCAAGTATAGGTTTCTAGACTAGACATTCCTAGGGAAATTAGGGGCCGAGGGTAGTAATGGGGGGGTGAAATTAGGGTTTTGGACCCCAATTCCCCCACATTCTAGCCTTGAGAAGGCTCCATACTAATTGCACTAGAATTATCCAATCTAGCTACTTAGATCTCTCACTTAGGTTTAGGGAGATTGATTAGGATGTAGGAAGATGGGAGGCAGCCTAGGGATCCAAGAATTGGACCTAGGGGCAAATCCCAAAATTCACACATATAACCAATTTGCCTAAATTCCTAAGTGATTTCACACACAAACCAACAAGCAATCCATGGAGAATGAGATGCAAATAGAACATAATCATTAACAAATGGAATTACAAAGTTTACATGTCATTTTCCCCCAACATGGTATCAAAGTAACATATTTTCCCCCAAACAGCCCACCCAAGGGGCCTAGCTACCCATAACAAAGAAAAATACAAAGAGAAAGGAGAAAGATGTAGAAGAAGCCATGGAGCTCAGAGTAGTGGCTGAAATCCTTCTCTCCAGCAGCTGCAGGTTCGTCCTCCTCCTTCTTCTTGGATGAAATGGTGTGGAATGATGGAGGGAAGTGGATGGAAGGCTTAGATATGGGGGGTTATGTGGTGGAAATGGTGAAATGGAGTGGATTTGAGGTGGATATGGAGTGGAATAGAGTGGGTGGCGATTTGGGGAGCTAGGAAGCGGTGGAAGGTAGCCAGCCTCGTGCCCCAACCGCCACCTAGGTATATATAGGTGTGGGGGAAGCACTAGGTTAAGTTAGGGGCAAAATGGGGAAAGCAGTGAAAAAGTGGCTGGATTCTATGAGTAGCATGGCCGTGGTGGGGTACCACGGCCGTGGTGGATGGGCACGGTCATGGGAATTAAATTGCAAAATGTTAGGTTGGTGGTCAAAATGGCCACGGCCGTGGTGGGTCAACACGGCCGTGGTGGTGGTGGTCGTGGTGCTGCTGCACGACCGCTTTTCTCTGCTGCGCCACAGCCGTTTTGTGGTGCACAGCCGTGGTGTCTGCCCATTGCACGGCCGTGGTGCTCTACACGGCCATGGTGTTCTCTGCTTCACTTGGATGTTGAGCCTGTTAATTTCTAAGTCATCTAGCACGGCCGTTCTGTGGTACCACGACCGTGCTGGGTCCTGGATCAGCACTTTAACTAGGATCTTTGGCTTTTCTTGGACTTCTTTGTTTCAATTGATCTTTGGCCACTAGGGATAGGTTGAGGGAGCATCGGACTTCACTTTGGGCCTCTCCAAGTGTAGAGGAACCCTAGGATCGCCTCTTCTCTCTCTCTTCCATCAAGCGTGGTCAAAAAGCCTGAAAAACATGCAAATAATGTCCATAAGTGCATTTTATACAAATAAGCATATTAGGGGGAATGACATGCAATCTAACAGGTATAGATGTGATTGAAGAGCAAAATAACACAAGATGAAGCCCTAAAATAGGGCTGCATCACCACCCCAAACTTGAAACATACTTGTCCTCAAGTATGCTCTAACTCAATCTCTCTACAAAATTTCACATAAAGAAATGACAAATGCAATATAAAAGATGATTGTTGCTGAATGGGATCAAATATGACTAGGTGCATGCATTTCACCTCTCTCCTCTCTTGCTTTCACAAACCAACCATGAAGGGAGCACAGAGCACAAGAACTTCACATATAATGCATGGATTGCACAAGTTATCAATACCTCATCCATAAGGTTCCGGGTAGACCGTTTCATGATGATGTTAATCGCCGATGACTAGGAGTGTCGTTTCACCTTCATGCCTTCAACCTTATGCTTCAAGTTATGCCAAATGACCCACATGGCTGCAGAAAAGGGATAAAGTGAGCTAGGTTTGAAGTTTCCTAGCTCAATGGGTGTAAAAGTGGAAGAAAGGGATGCGGTAAGATTTTTGGAGTGTTTTTATACACTCATCTTTTCTTTATTTGAATGCTCTTAAACAGGAGCATCCTTTTATTTTATTTTGTTTTTCTTTTTCTTTTCTTTTCTTTTTCTTGCCCTTGGTGTAGATAGGGCATATGGTGGATAGAGTGAAGCGGGGAGATAAAGATGTGGCCACCCCAAACTTTTGGAGGTGGGCACGGCTAATATGTGCACTTTGGCATCTTTTTATGAGGCAGAGAGGTATGAAGATGATGAAAGAGTGGTCGGGTCAAAGAGGGGTCACTTGGCATGATCTTCCACATATGGTCTCCTGCATGAAAACTAGTCAGACACTTCACCATAGAGATCACATCACATGAATGAACCAAATGAAATCCATATATCAATCAAGTAACTCCACAAACATTAAACGTTCCATGCTTGCTCGGATCATAATTCAATCAAACCAACACATTCCCAAGAGAGGTGATGCACATGTAAAAAGTCAAACATTGATACCACTTAGCAACAAACAAAGGTGATTCACTTGCATTTGTCAAAGGTCAACATTTTAATTCAAAACAGTAGAGATTGGGTCAAAACACAATTTTTAGACAAGAAGTTCCCAATTTGGGCAAAATTGGCCAAAATGGTGCCAAGTTGCCTTCAATCACATCTAAGCCTATATTATTGAACTTAAAATAGTAAACAAGCAAATCCTAACTAAAACATGCAAAAATTACCAAAAATCTACATGATATGTAATGTATGGCAAAAGAGAAAATTTTTTGAAAATTACGCAAAAAATGACAATAAGGTAAACTACATGGAATGCAGGTATGCAAATTAGTAAAGTTCTAGACTAGAAAGTAGGACAAGCAAAAGAAATGAAAAACAACAAACAAAAAGTAAAATAGCAGATGAGATGCAAAAATGAGTGAAAGAAGAATGAGGGCATACCGCCCTACCACCCCAAACTTTTGAACCATGCTATCCTCAGCATGACACTAAAGTCTAGGGTGATAGGGTAGATGATCACTGCGGAGGTGGTGGAGGTGCTCCTCCCTTCCTGTAGTAGGCGCCCCAGTAGTCTGACTGTGGAGGTGGATAGCTGTCCTGAAAAGCTGATAAAGAACTCCACCAGTCCTCACCCCACTGTGGGTTCCTCTGGGCCTGGGCATTGTGAAACTAATAAAGGTGGTTGACCTGGTAATGCATATGCTGGTGGTCCAACCACATGGAATCCTATGTCCTCTGAAAGCCCTCCTGTGCCTGTAGAATTCTGTCCTGCGTCGCCTGAATGCCCTCCAGCTGTGCATGGATGGTACCCATATCATATGCATTCACTGAAGGCTGCTGTGGCTCTGACGCTCCCATTCTTTCTTCTCTGTGCCTCACCCGTCTTGTCGCTCTCTCCTCTGCCGTCCGCCTCTGCTCTTCCGCCTGCGAAGGCTCTCCTACACCCCCTGCAAACCTCACCTCAGGGATTGCCTCTCCCCTGGGGTTTTGCTCCTCATACCTCCTCAACTTTTCCAGAAAATCTGGCGATGGTCCAAACTGTGCCATGAGGGGAGGAGTATGGTAAGGCAACTCCAATGTGACTCCTGGGTAGGGTGGGTTGATTTGGTACACGATCTTCTGATCCGTAACTGTAATCATGGATGAGCGGGCCAGGTAGTGCAAATCAACCAACTTGCTACCCTCTGCCTTTGTATATCCTGTCATGTCATGCCCCAAGGCAGTGGCAATAGAAGTTACAATCCCTCCCATTACAAATGGATTTGTGCTCTTGGACGGGATTGTCCTCATGTGATCAATCAATAACGCCCCCAAGTTCACATGTCTCTCCTTTGCCATCCAACCAAGCACAAAAAGATTTTTGTTGGTGCAGCTGCCTTGATTTTCATACCTGCCAAAGATGGTGTTTGCTAACACCTTCTGAAAATAGCGGAGAAATGGGCTATGAATACCACTTGTCTTTTATTTCCCTGCTACAAATGTACTTTGTCCAGTGAAACACTTCCACATGGCTTGATACGTAGAGCAAGAGTCATTTTCTATCCTTCCTCCATCTAGGAGGGCAGCCATCTCTCCACTTGGGGAAAAAATCTGATTTAACATCTCTGAGATTATCTTCCACCTCTTGTCCCCAATCGTTACCTTAATTGCATTCTCGCCATCATTGGTCGCTTTCTCTAGCATGGCGAAGAACTGCTACGTCAGCTCAATGTAGGTCTCCTGCTGCAGTGTCAAAATTTCATAAAGCCATAATTTTTCCATCAATTCTTGAAAACAGACAAAGAACCCCATTGCCTCCAATGACGCTTGGCATGCGTATCTAGTAGCTAACACTCTGCGTGTCAGGCATCTAGGGTGCTTGGGCTCCTTTGCCCTGCCTGTAGTAACCTCTGGCTGTGAGAACGGGTGTTGTGGTGGGCTTGGTTGTGGCTCAGCCTCAGGCAGATCAGTATCGTCTTCATTATGTAAAACGAGGCGTCGACGTGGTCGTCATTGTGGCTGTGCCGCGGAGGAGACGGATGGTCGTGCGGCCAAAACTAACGGCCGCGCAGCTGAGGCGGAAGGTCTCTCAGATGAGACAGAGTGTCGGGAGGCAGACGGCGGTGGCTACGACGAAGATGGTGCCCCCCACTGTGGCTGTACGGAGGCTTCTTCAGCAATAGACTCCACTGTGGCATCCAATTCCGCCTCCGTCAACTGGGGGTGGCTGTTTCTTGGCTTCCTTTGGTAGGGTATGACACCCCTAGTCTTCTCTACTGCCTTCCTCGTAAACTTCTTCATTCTTGCTCGAAAACTGAAGTAGAATTAGAAAAATTCAGATTTCTCCGAAGAACGGGGCTGTTGGGGCGGAATGGAGAGAGAGTGGTGCGTTTGTGGATGGAAATGGGTGGGATCTGGAGATTAAGGTAGTGGAAATGGTAGGGGGGTGAATGGGGATGGTTTGGGAGTGATTTGGTGGGGATTCGATGGCTGGAGAAGGTGGGCGGAGTGCTGCACGGGCGCTAGGGCGCGGAGCACGACCGTTCTGTTCTTCGGAGAAATGAGCAAGTGAAAAGAAGTTTTGCAAATTTTGACTTAAAACTGCTGGAATCGGGCTACTGCACGGCCGTGGTGGCTTCATGTACCACGGCCGTGCTGCCCTGGTTCAAAACTTAGTCAATTTTCCCAATTTTCTGATCATATCCCTGTTGAAAGTGAGTGCACCACCACGGCCGTGTTGATGTACCACGGCCGTGTTGGGCACTGTAACAGCAGTAGGAGACTCAAATCTTAATCAAACATCAAATTGATCTCAAGTTGATATTTTATTGACTCTTTATCAAAATTTCATCTATTCTTCTTCATTTCACTCTGTTCTCACCTGCAGATATCAAAACTATACAAAAAACTATCAAATACGAGTGTGTGTGTGTGCTTTCTTGGAAAAATGTAAAAACAAAGAAAAAGTATCAAAAATGTAGATTGGGTCAAAAATTCCCAAACCTAGGTGGGTTGCCTCCCACAAGCGTTGAGTTTCTTGACTTCATCTAGGCTTCTTGGTGATTCTTCAAATTTCATCCATTTGGCATTCTCATGTGTCCATTCTTGCAAAACATGCATCCTTCCTTTGCACTCAATCTGTTTTCCTCATCCCTTTGATCACAATAATCATCATTAACTTCTTCACCTTGATGTCCTTCTCTCAAATGCCCATTTGGACTTGTGAAGTGGCCATGTCCAATATCCCTATCTCGGACTCGCTGGGTCGGGGTCTTGTACATGTTGATGTTGATCTTCATGTCCATGAATGAGACTGTCATGGTGCCACTGCGTACATGAATGTCAGCATCAGCTGTAGATAAGAACGACCTCCCCAAGATGATGGGAATCTTACTATCCTCCGGCTACATATCAAGTACAATGAAATCCGCCGGGAACACAGCACCTTTTTCCTTGTCTATCATCACCAAGACATCATCCACTCTACCTCTAGGCACTTTTATGGATCTATCTGCCAACTGGAGAGTGCAGTGTGCTGGCTTCAACTTGCCTAAGCCCAGCTCCACATAGACATGATATGGCATCAAATTTACACTAGATCCCAAATCAAGCAAGGACCTGTCTATGCGATGTCCCCCTATGTAACTAGGTATGAGTGGGGCTCCTGGGTCCTTTCTCTTCACGGGAAGTGAGTGTTTTATGATGGAGCTCATTTGTTCATTCAGTCTCACCTTCTTTGGAATCCTCCCCGTTGACCTTCTTTTCACGGTGCATAGGTTCTTGAGGAACTTGGCATATGATGGGATTTGCTTGATAGCATCCAAAAGTGGAATGTTCACCTTTACTTGACGAAACACCTCAAGAATGTAAACATTGTGCTTTTGCCTCCTTTTCAATTCTGGTGGCTCATCTAGTGCTTCTACAAATGGAGGATCACTAGCTTTTTCTGCACTTACATGAACATGAGGCGGAACGCTAGGGATGGTAGGACCTGCAAAAGGGATATGTGGTGGATCACATGGAATCCCAAACTCAACATGTGGTATCACAACATCATCTTCAGCAATATCAATCACAATATCACCACTTGGCTGCCTTTGCTTTGCTTTATCAACCATTCCTTGACTTGCGGGCTGCTCAAGAGTTTTTCCACTCCTTAGAACTGTCACGACACTACCTTGCTCATGGTGGAGAGGGGGAGCATGTTGTGGCTGTGGAGGAGGTGGAGGTGATACTTGGGGTTGAAATTGAGGTGGAGAAGGGAATTGAGGGGGGGGGGTGAGAGAATTGGGGTTGGAAAGTGAAATTTTGTGAAATTTGAGGTGAGGGAGGTGGTGGAGGAGTGTAAGGCTGGGGATAGCCTTGGAAGGAGTGAATGGGATGCACCTGCATGGGGGGTGGACTGTAGAAAACTTGTGAAGAGGGCATGGGTCCACATGCTTCATGGTGGCTCATGATGGGTCTTGAAGACAATTTTTCCTCTTGGAGAGCGATGATAGAAGATAGTTTCTCGATTCTCTCTTCTAACCTTGCAACATCCCTTTGAACATCATCAAACACTCTCAATCTAGAAAGAACCTCTTCCTCAAACCTGGAGCTGTATGTGGGACTTTGTGGTTCCTGATAGCTATAGGAGTGAGGTGTCTTCTTTTCTTCCCCATAGAACTCTATAGAATTGACCGGGTGGCAAGGAGCATGTGTCACCTGGTTCTTCATGAAGCTTACCATGTCACCAAGAATATTCATCACTTGCAGGCTTGAGTCATCATGAGTAGGGGGTGTCACACCAAAGGCGTACCCTCTTTCATTCATCATGCTAGAAGCTCGAATTCTTGATCCTTCAGCCAGCTGCTCAAACAAAGGCCATATCTCCTCGGGTGGCCTAGCCATGAAAACTCCTCCACAAGAAGAGTCCACTGTGTCTTGGTCCTTTAGAGACAAACCAGAGTAGAATGATTGAACTAGCTACCATAAAGGGATCTCATGGTGAGGACACTCTCTCAACAACTTCTTGAATCTCTCCCATGCATTATGAAACTGCTCATCTCCCACTTGACTAAAATTTGTCACGGAATGCCGCATTTGTGTCAACCTTGCTATAGAGTAGAATTGTCTCAAGAAAGCATTCTTCATTGTTTCCCAACTCATGATGTCCTTTCTTGAGTCATACCAGTCTTTAGCTCTATCTTTGAGGGAGAAAGAGAACAAGGTCAACCGGATTGTATCATCACTAGCCATCGACGTCCTGAAGGTGGAGCATACTTCAAGAAAGGCGTCCAAGTGCTTATAGGGGTTCTCACTCTCTGAGCCGTAGAAGATGGGCAGGAGCCCAAGAAGACCTGGAGGAATAGAGAATTGCTCCCCTGGCATTTGATCAACCCTGCTAGCAATTGGCGATTTATAGTTGCTAGGCATGAAGTAATCTTGAAGTGGCTTGTGAGGTGCACTTTGGTCGTCCATCTTGTTTCCTCCCGAATGGCTTGTCACATGCATAAAGCACAACCAAGCAAAAGAGAACAAGTTAGCAAACCAATATACACAAAGAATGCAAAGAAAAATGAATAAAGAATAGCAATGATGAGGGCAGTAGGAAAAGTCAAAGCAAAACTAACTAGCTAGGCCGAGCACCTCTATTCCCCGGCAACGGTGCCAGAAAGCTTGGTGCGATTCCGCTAGTGGTGCAACACACTAGCCGATTTGACCCGACTAGATGTGCCCCATGAGGTCGGAACACACGGTGGATTCACTTTCGAAATTTATAAACCTAACTTAACACCTACTCACACTAAAACACTACACCCACAAGTGCACAGGGTTGTGTCGTAGTATAGGAAGGTGGCAAGTAAAGGGTCGATCCACAGGGAAAAGAGGGGGTGCTAGAGCTAGGTTAGTTTCGCTAGGTTCCTACTGCGGAGACTAGGGTTAAGGGTTTAAAGGTTGATTTGATTGTTAACTAAGGATGAACAAGCAAGCAATTAAAGGCGAGAACAAAATCTACGTTAACCCTAGACTAGATTAAGACTAAGCAGGAAAGAAAGGACTAAGCTAGGTATGAAAAGACAAATTATGCTAAGGCAAGCAAGAGAAAAACAAAAGAGTAATTAAAGAACTAAACTAGCATAAACAAGGCAATAGCAAGGCAAGAAGCTAACTAAGCAAGAAAAGAACTAACTAAGCAAAGCAAGCACAGAACTAGGGTTTTAAGAAGTAAAGAGATGTGTGGGCTGTTTAGGGGTATGAACTTATCACTTAAGTTGGGGGTGACATATGAACATTATGATTCCATTTAGATTATCCAAACCAAACAACAAGTTAGAGTCTAATGGATTAACCTAAGCTACTAACTGGCCATGGATATGCTAGGTTGTGTATAGGGGAACTAGTCCCTAACAACACCCTACTACCCTTACGAGGCTCAATTGGGTTAGGGATTAGGTTCAATTCAATTAGAGTCTAATCAAGTCTAGGTTTCTAGACTAGACATTCCTAGGGAAATTAGGGGCCGAGGGTAGTAATGGGGGGGTGAAATTAGGGTTTTGGACCCCAATTCCCCCACATTCTAGCCTTGAGAAGGCTCCATACTAATTGCACTAGAATTATCCAATCTAGCTACTTAGATCTCTCACTTAGGTTTAGGGAGATTGATTAGGATGTAGGAAGATGGGAGGCAGCCTAGGGATCCAAGAATTGGACCTAGGGGCAAATCCCAAAATTCACACATATAACCAATTTGCCTAAATTCCTAAGTGATTTCACACACAAACCAACAAGCAATCCATGGAGAATGAGATGCAAATAGAACATAATCATTAACAAATGGAATTACAAAGTTTACATGTCATTTTCCCCCAACATGGTATCAAAGTAACATATTTTCCCCCAAACAGCCCACCCAAGGGGCCTAGCTACTCATAACAAAGCAAAATACAAAGAGAAAGGAGAAAGAGGTAGAAGAAGCCATGGAGCTCGGAGTAGTGGCTGAAATCCTTCTCTCCAACAGCTGTAGGTTCGTCCTCGTCCTTCTTCTTGGATGAAATGGTGTGGACTGATGGAGGGAAGTGGATGGAAGGCTTAGATATGGGGGGTTATGTGGTGGAAATGGTGAAATGGAGTGGATTTGAGGTGGATATGGAGTGGAATAGAGTGGGTGGCGATTTGGGGAGCTAGGAAGCGGTGGAAGGTAGCCAACCTCGTGCCCCAGCCGCCACCTAGGTATATATAGGTGTGGGGGAAGCACTAGGTTAAGTTAGGGGAAAAATGGGGAAAGCAGTGAAAAAGTGGCTGGATTCTATGAGTAGCACGGCCGTGGTGGGGTACCACGGCCGTGGTGGGTAGGATAGGCCACGGCCGTGGTGGATGGGCACGGTCGTGGGAATTAAATTGCAAAATGTCAGGTTGGTGGTCAAAATGGCCACGGCTGTGGTGGGTCAACACGGCCGTGGTGGTGGTGGTCGTGGTGCTGCTGCACGGTCGTTTTGCTCTGCTGCGCCACAGCCGTTTTGTGGTGCACGGCCGTGGTGTCTGCCCATTGCACGGCCGTGGTGCTCTGCACGGCCGTGGTGTTCTCTACTTCACTTGGATGTTGAGCCTGTTAATTTCTAAGTCATCTAGCATGGCCGTTCTGTGGTACCACGGCTGTGCTGGGTCCTGGATCAACACTTTAACTTAGATATTTGGCTTTTCTTGGACTTCTTTGTTTCAATTGATCTTTGGCCACTAGGGGTAGGTCAAGGGAGCATCATACTTCACTTTGGGCCTCTCCAAGTGCAGAGGAACCCTAGGATCACCCCTTCTCTCTCTTCCATCAAGCGTGGTCCAAAAGCCTGAAAAACATGCAAATAATGTCCATAAGTGCATTTTATACAAATAAGCATATTAGGGGGAATGACATGCAATCTAACATGTATAGATGTGATTGAAGAGCAAAATAACACAAGATGAAGCCCTAAAATAGGGCTGCATCAGTCCCATAAATCTAAGAGCTAACTTACTCTTCTTCCCAAATCTGAGAATACCTTTCCAAGGACAGACCTTGAGATACACTGTCTCCAACTTGGAATTCTAAAGGTCTACGACATTTATCGACATATGACTTATGTCTATCTTGTGCAGCCTTCAACTGTTGTTGTATTACATTAATCTTTTCAGTTGTGTGTTGCACTAATTCAGGACCCAGAAGTTGGTATTCTCCTATCTCATACCAGCATAATGAAGATCTACAATGTCTACCATATAATGATTCATATGGTGCCACATCAATAATAGTCTGATAACTATTGTTATAGGCAAACTCTATTAAGCTCAAATGTAAGTCCCAACTTCCTATAAACTGAAGAACACATGCCCTAAGTAAGTCCTCCAATGTCTGTATTCTGTCTAAGGGTGAAAAGCTATGCTAAACTTTAAATGTGTACCCACGGCTTTATGTAGTCGTTCCCAAAAATGACTTGTAAACAGGGGACCTCTATCAGACACAATTGTAGTTGGAACTTTGTGTAACCACACTATCTCATCTATGTAGATATGTGCAAGTTTTTCAGTAGTATAGGTTGTTTTAATAGGAAGAAAATGTGCTGACTTAGTCAACCTATCAATTATCACCCAAAAAGAATCATGACTTTTGGCTGTTTAGGGTAGACCAACCACACCAACCACAAAGTCCATTGCCATGTGATCCCATTTCCATTGCGGTATAGGTAAGGGTTGCAATGTTCCTACAGGCTTCTGGTGTTAGCTTTAACTTATTGACACACTGGACACTACATAACAAACTCATCTACATCCATCTTCAAACTAGTCCACTAATACATATCTTTTAAGTTATGATACATTTCAGTACTCCATGGATGCATTGCATACATGGATGAATGAGCTTCCTCCATTACTATATTTCGTAAGTCATTGGCATTAGGTACTACCATCCTACCATGGTAACATACTACCTCATCCTCTGTCTCTTGGAAACCATCCCATTTCTCACTACCATACTCTGACCTGATTTGCTGAATCATAGTATCAGCTGTTGTGCCTCTTTAATATGTTGTCTCAGAGTAGGTTTCACATGCATCTTAGCCAGCAATCTGGCTAACAAAGATACTTCTAACTGTACATTCATTTGTCTCAAAGAGACAAACATGTCTCATTTAAAGCACATTAAAGAATTCAACCGTGCTATCTATGGGTGGAGATGAAGATTTTCTACTCAGTGCATTTGCCACTACATTAGCTTTTCCTGGATGATAAACAATTATACAATCATATTCCTTTATTACTTCCATCTAGCGGCATTGTCTCATATTCAACTCGTGGTGTGAGAAGATGTACTTTAATTTTTATAATCTGTGAAAATTTGACACATTTCTCCATAAAGATAATGTCTCCAAATCTTCAACGTGTGGACCACTGCAGCTAATTCTAGATCACGTGTCAGATAATTCTCCTCATAATTCTTAAGCTGTCGAGAAGAAAAAGAAACTACATAATCACTTTGCATCAGCACACATCCTAAACCATTCTTAGAGGCATCACAGAAAACAATGTATCCCTTACCATGCTCAGGTAAAGCCAACACAGGTGCATTAGTCAATCTTTCTTTCAACAACTAGAAAGAACGCTGACACTTGTCATTCCAGACATAAGGAACCTCTTTCTTGGTCAACCTAGTTAGGGTTAATGTTATAGAACTAAAGTCTTTAATAAACCTTCTGTAGTAATTTACCAAACCTAGGAAACTACAAATCTCAGTTGGTGTCTTGGGTTGTTCCCACTCTACAACAGATTCCACTTTCTTAGAATCAACATGAATACCTGAAGCAGATATAACGTGTCCTAGGAAAGACACTTCTGACAACCGTAACTCACACTTGCTAAACTTAGCATATAGATGGTGTTGTCTCAACAAAGTCAAGGATTAACGAAGGTTTTGTTCATGTTGTTGACCATCTCTATTGTATATTAGGATGTCATCTATGAAGACCACTATGAACTGATCAAGGAATGGTTGGAAGATTCTATTCATCAACTCCATGAATGCGGCTGGTGCATTAGTTAGTACAAATGACATAACTACAAACTCATAATGACCATACCTTGTCCTAAAGGCTAAATTAGATATGTCATCCTCCTTGATACATAATTGATGATATCCTAACCTTAGATCTATCTTAGAAAACATTGTTTTACCACACAACTAATCAAACAGATCATCTATCATTGGTAGAGGATATTTGTTCTTTGTAGTCACCTTGTTAAGCTATCTATAGTCTATGCATAATCTCATAGACCCATCCTTTTTTTTACAAAAAGAACTGGAGTACCCCATGGCAAAGTACTTGGTCAAATGAAACCTTTCGCAAGAAACTCCTGTAACTATTTCTTAAGTTCCGCAATCTCAGCAAGCACCATCCTTTAAGGTGCTTGGACTATTGGTTGCGTACCCAAAATTAGATTAATCTCAAAATAAATCTCTCAAGGTGGAGGGATATCTGGAAATTCTTCAGGAAACACATCCTTGAATTCCCTGATAATAGGGACTTCGAAAAGACCAGGACTCTCTGCTTTGGTGTCTACCACATGTGCCAAGAATACTTCACATCCTCGTCGCATCAATCTCTCAGCTACCATTGCCGACACTAGATATGTTGGAAGAATCATTCTGTCCCCATGAAAGACCCATGTCTCACCACTATCTGCAAACATAGCTTGCTTAGAACCACAATCCAAGACAACCTTATACTTTTCTAATGTATCCATCCCAAGAATTACATCAACCCGTGCATCTCAAGTGGTATAAGATCTACTTGAATGCTGTGTTCTGAAAAGAAAAGAACATAGGGAGAACATACCTCCTGCAACACTGTAGATCTGACTAACAGATTTTCTAATAATAGATTATCTACTCTACGACTGATAGCCATATTGCAATCATGAATCACTTCTCAAGTGACAAAGGAATTTGTAGCACCTGGATCAATCAAAATAGATGTGAAGCAGGATGAAGACATATCAGAATGAAACAATTCCATTTGACCTATCTTGACTCATGGATTGACCACTTCCTCTGGCTGATTCATAGCATAAAATCTTGCCATTGCCTGTTGTCGACTCCGTGCTCTGTTGTTTGGTGCAGATGAACCTACTTGGGACAGGCGTCCTCCTATGCCACTGCTGAACTATTGCCTCTAAGAGCCCTGTTGACTCTGTCTCAGTGGTTGGGTTACCTCCTTGTCTCTAACTGGACAATCGTTTATCAGATGTCCTATCTGCCCACACTTGAAGCCGTATCTGTTCTCCCATTATGGCATAGATGGTCCTGTTTCTGACATTGATGTTGTGCTATGGGCTCCACTTGGTAGAAAACTAGAGCCTCTACCCTTGCTTGATGTCCACTGCATTTGAGCAGTGAACCTCTATGGTGCTACTGGTGCAAGAAACCTCAGTTTCTTGAAACTTCTAGACCTCTATCCCTAGAACTAGGCAGGTACTTTCCTACTATTAGCCTCACATTTCTCAATCATGGACCTCTCTATCTGCCAAACTGACTCCACAAAGGTGGAAAACCTCTCTCTATTCTCTGGAGCAGCTACGTGTGGTTAACTCAGTGTTTAGGCCCTTCTCAAAACATAGAATCCTCTCCTCATCTGTAGTAGCCATGTGTGGACAAAACCACAAAAGCTCCATAAACTTAGCTTCATACTCACTAATATTGATCGTTCCTTGTTTAATCTACTCAAACTGTGAGATTTTCTCATCCAAATAAATCTTGGGAAAGTATCTGCTGACAAACTCATGTCAGAATTCCTACCATCTGACCTCAACACTAGGTCTTTTCTCTTCTTCAATGGCCCACTAATGGCCAACGTTTCCTTTTAAAAGGTACACATCATGCCTAACTTTATCAGTTTCTGGGATACTAAGGATTCTAAAGGCTTATTCTAGTTCAGTGAGCCATGAATCCACGTCTGCTGGGTCAGCTGTATCGACATATGTAGTGGCTCCTACCTGATGTAACTGCTCAAAGGTTTTACCAGATCCATGTCCCTCGTTAGGAACTGGTGCCCTAGGTGCTGGTGCTGGTATCTGATCTGCCATATGCGTCACTGTGGTCATGAAGTTCCCGAATAGATCATGAAAGGCTGGGTCTTCTAGCATAGCTTAATGAAGATGGGGATTCTCAGTCACGGATTCCTCTCTAGCATGATCCCTTACACCTCCTCCTGATGCAGCAACACTGCTCTCAGTAGCATGTTCTTTGTGTGCACCAGCCATCTTTCAGCTTTACTTCTTCTCCTATATGAGCAGAAGTCACTATAAGATAAACTGGAGGACACTAGAACAGACAACAACCTTAATCTTATGTCTCTGTAGACTCAGCAAACCTTAGGCTCTGATACCAAAACTCTATGATGACCCGACCGCCCGATCCGCCACAACGGTAATTATGCGGAATAACCATTAGCAGTGGATTAGCGAATATTCATTAAAAATCAAAACCATTTTGTAAAGCGATCCATTTATAGAAAACTCTGAAAGAAAGAACCAAAACAATATATATATATATTAATATATATATATAATAGTTCACATTGTACATACATTGTACCATCTTATCTCGAGGATATCATATACCAGTTTCTTTGCCTAAACATATACATAAGCAACATAAAACCTTGAGGCATTCAAGCCAAAATCTCATATTGTTTATAAGAACCATTACGTACTAACTCCCAAGGACCTGAGAGTACGATGATGACACATAGGACTTCTATCTACAAAATACAACATACAACACACCCAACCTGAGCTATTACTGCTATCCCTATTACTGTTCTCCTCCCTCTATAGTGCGGTCTCTACTTCCTCATCTGCACCTACCTAAAAATATTAGGACCAATGGGGTGAGACAATTGTCCCATCAAGAGATATAACTCCCCGCCAACAATATTATTATCACAAGTAAATAGTATAAAACTGAGCAGAGTATCTTTTATGTATAGAAGCATGTTTAATCATTGTTTAATTGTAGTGTAAAACAATATCATTGTTTAAACAGTTCAACTATCCATGACAGAGCTATAGATCATCTATTTGCTTTATATGGAATATGAAGAACATGCATAACATCTATCAACTAAGATGTATAGAAGTAATGTAACATCAACCAATGTTTCTATATTCAATCCTTAAGCAGTTACATTACACGACTGATTACACATTTACAATCACACTTATGCCTAGAGGAGATGAGGTATACTTCTCATGCTCCAACCGACCATGGCTACATAAAGAATCGATACGATACAAGGTCAATGGAAGAGCTAGCTGCCAAAACCTCATCCATATCGGTCCGTACGAGATCATTGGCAGTGACATCATGTCAAATTGCAACTAGCTTGTTGGGGTATAGCGGCATCTTTGCTAAAGAGCTACAGTCGCAACATGCACTCTCTTCAGGGATATCACACGTCAATCCTCAGTACATTTCATCAGGGTGATCACACGACAACCATGGTATTCATCAGGAAATCACACATAGATCCCTATATGGACGTAAGGATATGTTTTTCCTTCACCCCCACATAGTAAAAAATATGCACTCTGAGTTAAACGCATTTCACGATTCAGCAAATCCTGACACCTAATGGATATATGGCCTAGGCAACTACATGATAAGGTTCCGTTTAATTAATTAGGTGTATTACAATATCTTTTAGCATCAACCAAGTTACAAGCATGAATTATAACAGATGCTACAAAGAAAGGTGTAATACATTTATCAAGTACTTTTCATAATCTTTGAAACACATTGAATGCATAACACTCAAGATCTCAGTCCCTTATCACATTACTGGAAATTCTCATTCCTTAACATTATCATCATCATTATTGCTAGATCTGGGTATTCAAACCCTTAGTTCATCACTAAACATTGTTACCTCTTATCAAGTGACTATTACCTCTAGGTCCTTAGACCCAGGTATACATAATACTTGTTGCACAAGTATTTCACATGACTCACAAGGACCATTTAATCTGTATCATAGGAAACATCATAGCTCATACCTGGCTATGCTCATCGTCTCATGATACCTGCATGGTTAGTATTTCATGATAAAAGAAATATCAAGTACATATCATCACCATGCAACACAAGAGAAATACAACCTTCCCATTATTAGGGTTAGGGTTTCCCTTTTAAGTGATTAGGGTTAGGGTTTCCCTCTTTAGTCGATTAGGGTTTCAAGTTCATATTGTCAAGAATCAAAACCCTAATTCATATTATCAAGAATCAAAACCCTAATGCATAGCTCTACACATATAGGGGTATCATTATATGTCCATTTAATGATTATCACACAAAGAATGAGTTTCTTTCTCATCCTCACTAGGATAATGATTACATCATACTTTATTAAGTTGCCTCAATCCTTTTCTCAAGGTACATTGGCCTACATTATCAAAATGCATTGAACCCTATACATCTTAATGTATTATTTGACATAACACACTTAATGTGTTACTCAATCAAGTATATTGGATTGAGGTGCTTCCACCATATCGGGCATGAGGTGTGTGATTGCTTCTATTTCGCCCAAGAGGTGTGTGCCTGCTCCCGTATCGAGCAAGAGGTGTGTGCATGCTTACCATATCGGGTAAGAGGTGTGTGTATGCTGACCATATCGCCCAAGAGGTGTGTGTGTGCTACCATATCATGCATGCGGTGTATCCTTGATCACCATATCATGGATTAGGTGTATCCGTGATCACCATATCGTGCATGAGATGTAGGCTCATCACCATATTGTGCATGAGGTGTATCCTTGATCACAATATCGTGCATGAGATGTAGGTTCATCACCATATCATGCAAGAGGTATATGTTCATCACCATATCGTGCATGAGGTGTATCCTTGATCACCATATCATGCATGAGATGTAGGTTCATCACCATATCGTTCTTGAGGTGTATGGGTGTGTCACTCATATTGGGTTGCTCAAAATTAGGGTTTTCATATCGAGTTAGACCATTATGCTCATACCTCTTCAAACCTTCATGGTATCAGCCTACTCTTCACCATATAAATCAAACCAAGTGTAAAAACCAATAGGGGCATGGGGTTCCAAGGTATATCAGGTTTCATGTCACCATATTGGGGTTCAACAACATATCAGGTTAGAGGTGCTTCAACTCGATATCAGGTTAGAGGTGCTTCAACTCGATATCGGTTTGAGCCATGATGATGTCTTCATCATCAAGCTCTAGACTTCATTCCTTACTGTTCTAGTTCATGGACAACAATCCTATGTCACTAATAGAACTCATGGATTCATTAGTTATACAAGAAAACTCAAAATTGAAAGTAGATCATCAAGTATAGAAAGATTGAAGGTGAATAATAACATGATTGGGTTCAAGTTATATAACCTACCTTAAGAATAAATTCAAAGATCCAAGATCCAAAGCTTCACATTCCCAAGGTTGAATATGAACTTATCACAAATCCAAGACCCGTTCACAACTCTTCTATATGCAAGGAATCCATAGATAAGAACTTGGTGAAGAAGAAAAAAAAGAAAGAATCACAACTCGAGATTCATTCTTCAACTAAGGTTGAAGATGACCATGGCTTCACCTTAATATTAATGGCTCAAGTTCCTCCTTTCTCCTTACTACTATGCACAATATCTAAGAGAAATGGAGTGATAAGGTTTGAAAAATTAACTAGTAGGTGAAAGGAGTGGTATATATAATTGAGGCTCATGGGAGAGAGTGTATAAGAGGTGTCATCACTTTACACTACTAGGTGCCACATCCCCATGCATGGTTGACATGTGTCCATGCACACATATTTATCTTGACATGTAAAACTCTTGAGGATAATCTAGGGATAAGATTTTCACCATTAGTTATCTTGCTGAGCAAGTGTAACGACCCCGCCTCCCGATAACCCCCAATCAAGGGAGACCAAGAGGGCAGAGACGCTATCCCAATATTGTAGGATTCATGTTTTGACATTTAATCAAAAATAATTATCAAATTCTACTATTACTAAACTGAAAAGCTGGAATAAAATAAAACTTTTTGCATACCTTATAAAATTTGGATTCTAGACTTCTATCCACAGACAAGGTCTATCTAACCAATCCTCCTTGAAATGTTTAGTTGCATCTTCACAAATTTCAATTTACTATTTGTCCATTTTCAAAAATGTACCTAAAATGCCGACAAATAAAATGTCAGTCAGTATATTTCTATACAGGTATGTGGGGGACAAAACCCTAGGAGAGGGTAATCTAGGGTTTAGGGAAAACGTAGTTGTGAGGCCTCACACCCAGTTGGTTTTCTTGGTGTAGTACTCTAAAGGTTGTTCACGTGGAGGAGTGTTAGAATGTATATGCCCTATTTGGTATGGGTTTAGTTCATGGTAGGTCAGATGAGCATGCGTTTAGACAGCTGATGCATAAGAGGTGAACTTGGGGTTCTTGGATCTAAGAGGGGAAGTAGTAGTACCTGGTGCACCTGGTGCTCGTGAAGATGTTTGAGTTCCTACAGATTGGAGCATGGCACCCCCTCATGTGTAGAGGAAAAGTAAACCCCTTGGACTAAGGTATAGGTTTGCTGAACCCCTCACACATGTTGGTGACATATGTTTGATATTAGCCAACCTTGAGGAATAAGGAGAAAGTAGGGCATACCAAGGAACCCAAAGTGGTTAGTAGGATGCCTTCTTGCTAGTTACGTGTATAGGTTGCATGATAGGGCTAAGCATGTACATGATGATGTAAACCCTAGAAGTAAGGACGTCTGTGACCTTTGTTACCATCCAAAGATAGTTTTCTCCCCTCCTAGGAAGGGACCCTTCTATAGGGTGAGTACCAACTTTTGGTTAGGTTCGAGGTAAGCTAAAGAGGTCTCTCATAGGAGCTTGATGAGCTAAGTGGAAAGCACATAGTATGATCATGAATCTATAGACCCATGTGTGACCATCTCTAAGGGGCATGAGGATATGTTGCCATGGAGGTAACCTGTATGGGGCCATACCAAGGAAGGTAGGTCGCCATGATCCCTATGAAAGGATGTAAGTTTGACCATGTATGCCCATAGAGATGATGGAGTTTTTGAGTAAGGGTTCAAGTTTGTGATGTGCCATGATAGAATCCTAAGTCTATACTAAGGTCAGGTGGGGATAAGACCGATAGGAGTAGGAGTTGTCTGTTTCCCTAGTTGCACAAGACCATATGGTTGGGAGGTAACAACTATCTTTTTCCGAGGACCATGGGCTTAGAGATTGATCACCTTCATGAGTTCATGGGACCCAAATGGCAAATGAGGTAGGCACTCCCTGAATGCATAAGGGAAGAGGGATGACCCTAAAAGTACCGGCACCCTAGAGACCTTAAGGAAAGGACTAAGGATTATGTAAATATGAGTAGTATGTAGACCCAAGAGTGCTTGGGAACAATTTTCAATGGATGTAAACCTGAAATCGAGATGTTCATGATGTGGATACATGTGATGCACGTTTCAACTTAGATTGGAAAGTGTACTGGCGAGGTGTGATGTACCATCTCTACTCTTGGAATGGGATGAAATCTACATTTGGACTGTAGACAAATGCTTATTCCTCTTGTTAGGGGTCTGAGAGATAGGGAAAAACACATGTCATACACTAAGGATGAAGATAATGCGAGTTGAAACATTGCTACGATGTTTGAGGATGGAGAACGTATCATACCTTTTGGAGAGTACATTGAATGGATGGATACAAAGAGAGCTAAGGTAGTCATCATATGAGGACGTTCTTATCAAGAGTAGTGTGGAATTTATGAGTTGGAGTTTGATAATCCAGATGATGACTTTGAAGTTTTCTTGACTTAGTTGACCTATCCCGATGATGAGGATGTTGAGTGGAATATAAAAAGGGCTATTTTTTCACCATCACCTAGCACATAAGGAAGCTAATGTGGTAACAAATACTCTTAGTCGAGACATAGCCAGTAGAGAGTCTGGAAGAGGTTGCTAGGTGAACCCTACTGTTAAGACCCACTTCCCGATTAACTAATAAATACCTCGAATTACGTGAAACACCTCAATTAGTGTTGAGTATCAAATTAAATACCATGGATAATCAAAATAAGTTAATATGTGAATCAATAGTTGAGTTTGAATCACCTAAGGCGACTAATGATATTAATATTGATTAATTAGTTAATTAGGTTGAGTTGAATACCCAATGTTGTAATTAAGTGTTTTGACCTGATGTGATAAGCTAGTTAACTTGATTTTATGCCCTGGGATGATAGAGAATCTCGTACTTAAGAGTTTGCAAGAAAAATCACCCGAAACCGACTTCCGAGCTAAAAGATATGGGCATTTGAGTGTTCAGGGACCTAGTTGTAATTTTAGGATTTTGTTGGGCATTTTGCATCCTGGCCCCTCCGCGAACTGACCCCTCTTCTTCTTCTTCGCCCGATAGAACAGTAATACGGCACAAAGTGCCGACAGAGCAACAGAGAGGGGCGATTGTATGGCGATTTTAGGGGAAACAACTAGCCACCGAGCTCCATAGACCTTCGTCCTTCTTCCTCCTCCATTCCTATCTCCACTCCACCCGCCTAGCCACCAGCAGCAGTCCGAGCTGCTAGGGCGCCGGCCAGCAGAGCCGCAGCCAAGCAACAGGGCGCCGACCAGAGGTCCTTTGGTGCGGCCAGCTTCTCCACTCAATGGCGTCGAGGTCGTCCTTGAGGCCCTAGCAACAGTCCGCCGCCATCAAGCCCTAGAGCAGCACCTAGCAAGCTTCCCCTCTCTCTCTTGTTTGTGTGTAGAGCTGCTACTTGCAGTAGGTTCGACCCGAATCCTTCTTGAGCGCGAGGAGCTTCACCAAGCAGTGCCAACGAGCTCAGCCTAGTGCCTCGAGTATGAATCCGCAACCAATAGCCAAGAATTTACACCAGCTGAGCCTGATCCCAACCTAGATATGCGTGTGTGCACTGTACCATTGCAACAGGTCCATTTTAGTTTTTAGCCTGTACACTGTTCGGCCGAATTGCATATGATTCGGCCGAGTTCCTTAATTAGATTTTGACGATCAGTGTTCTGATCGGCCGAATTGGACATGATTCGGCCGAGTTTCCCAGTATAGGGTTTCGACCAGGGTTTGGATCGGCCGAGTTGCGGGTGGATCGGCCGAGTTACCAGCCGATCGGCTGAGTTCCCAGTTTGGTCGGCCGAGTTCCAGAGGGGTGAGTAGTAGTTCATTTAGAAATCAGTATTTAACTCAATTTAAATGCTTAATTGCTTTTGAATCAATTGGTATAACCTTTAAACAGTGTAGTATACAAAATAGAGTATATTAAATTCATTGGATTTGAATTACTTAATATGCTTAATGAAAATGATGCAATTTCCTGTTCTATCGTTGCAATGTAATTACTGATTTCAAAATAGATATTTAGCATTTGAAACTGGATAAATAGACTGATTCGTGTTTAGTTATGACAAAGGTTATATATGCGCTTCTTGTGATGTTTAGATTGTGCATTATGTATGGAATGTAATTTTCTTGTTATTTGTTTATTGTTTAATCAAGTATAGACTTAGATGCCCTAACACCGTAGAACCCCAAAAGTGGTATCTGCAGCTTTGGGGTGAAACTCGTGTTGCAACATCATCCGTGCGTGTGTCACGGACAAACGAGGAAAGAGAAAAAAAAGGCAGTGTCTAACAACAATTGTGCTTGTGTCACAATGGCACTGCGGTTTCACCAGAAAACTTGGTTATCTAACACCATTCGTGCGGAGTCGCGAAGGTAACTCTGTGACCCTCCGCCTGTGTGCTCAGGTTAGTAGGAGGAGTCGAGAGAGCACTCGGAGTAGTGCATTGAGGCCGGAGAGCCTGTAGGCCGGAGAGCCTGTGGTCCTGTGGCAGAACGGGGCTGGCGTCAGACTTAGCATTCCCGGGTGTGTCGCTAAGTGTTGTACGGTGGGGCCGTAGCATGAACTTGCTGCGGATCTTTATATGCAGAGTACACTGCATATATTTAGGGCATAATAATAAAATGGATGAAAAAATCATATAGGTTCACAGTAAATTTATATAACTGTTAAATTACCTGAATTATCTGTCGATGCTTGGAAATGTGATCGTTATCTGTATATTTGTTATGTTATTAGAATTGCCTTGCTTAGTTCTGCATTTATGTTTAATTTCAATTTATAAACCTGATGAGTTGTTTAGTGATAGCTAAGTGAAATGCTATTCACTGAGCGAGTAGGCTCATACCTCTACTCAAAACATTTTCAGGTTATCATCAGCAGTAGGAAATCAGAAGGATCGCTTTATCCTTACGCCTAGTCAATAGAAGGTTCGTAGATAGTAGTTAGAGGTCTCTTAGTCCTTTCCCCTCGATCTGCGGGACAAGGTGTGAGTGAGAGAGAGGATATGTATATTGATGTAAATTAACTGTTCTGCTTTATTTATGTCAAACAATGTATTATGATGTAGACTCTGTTTATAATGCTAGTCAATTTAATATAAATGCTTCTGCAATCTGCTTAGTTTCATTTTACAGCATTAATCAGAATTTCCTGTTAATCTCTTTAAAAGGTTTCAAAAAGTGACGAATGGTTGGTTACGTGTTAATCCCATCCTGTCGCGTCCTAATCTCGTAGTTTGTGGGTAATGCGAGATTGGGGCGTGACACCTACAATCATTAGAAGATGAGACCGGTATGGCTAACACCAAGATACAACTAGACCCATTGGTCAAGTTGGTGGTTACTTAGTTAGCTGACCCAGAGCCTGATGAGATAGCAAGATGGTTGTAAGAACCCCAGATACACCTCTCAGGAAAAGGAAGGTGGTGAAACCCACTACTGGAGTGTTTTAGGGTTCTGAGGAGTCAACCTTGAGGAATCATGACAAGTAGAGGCTCATGATTTTAAGTACACTGTACACCATGGTACTACTAAGATGATTAAAGTTTGTAGTAGTGCTTTGATTACCTGAGATAAAGAAGTAGATAGAGTTGCATGTGGCTTGTTGCCATGCATGCCAGTGGGTGAAGTCCGAACACCAGTAACCCAATGAGTTGCTACAGAGAATGAAGAGTCCCTAAGAAGGAATGGGAGTGGATCACCATGGACATTATGGTGAGTCTCCCCTGGACCAAGAGGGGTAATGATGCAATATAGGTTATGGTAGATCGCATTACCAAGTTGACCTAATCCCTTGCCTAAGAGAGAGAGCACTGTCAGTGTGACATATCTGGCAGAACTATATTTGAGAGAGAGAGATAGTTCAAATACATCGTGATCTGAGTTCAAAGTTCTGGAGTATGACCTCAAGTTTGCTTCCATGTGATGGAAGTAGGTACACGAATAACTTGATACCAGTTTGAAGTTTAGCACAACTTATCACCCCTGACTGATAGATAGTCAAGAGAGTATGATCCAGACTAGAGGGTCTGATGAGAGTGTGTGTGCTTGTTCAGGGTGATACATGGGAGCAGTTCCTGCCCTAAGAGAGTTTGCTTGTGGTGATAGCCACCATAGAGAGTATCGAGATGTAAGAAGCTCTGTAAGGGAGGCCGTTTCGATCGCCGCTTCATTAGGATGGTGTCAGTGAGAGGATCTTGGGAAGGTCAGAGAGACCACAGTGTGTGCATATGAAGTCATTTTGATCGAGCAATGGCTGAGAAAGCCCAGTGGCGACATGAGTCGTGATCCGATGCAAAGCAGATTGGCATGTAGTTCACTGTGGGAGAATATGTGTTATGAAAACTTGACCCCTCTGAGCTATGGCTCAGAACGATGAGTCCCTGATACATGGGTCCATTTGGATGGATTGGCGGAGATGCTTATGTTTAGACTTACCCCTCAGGATAACATGATGTATGATGTGAGTTCGATCTAGAGTGCTATGTGATGTACCCGAACCATGTGCTGAGCCATGAACCTATTGAGCTTCTAGCGAGGCTAAAATATCCTGAGTCACGAGTGAGGGTACGAGATACCAAGGTGAGAGAGAACTCAAATGTAAGAATATAAGATGATAAAGGTTATTTGGAAGCACCATGGAGAGGATGAGGCCACATGGGAGCCAATGATGGACATGGAAAAGTTTTATCCTGAATTGTTTGTATGTTTGGTAGAATTTTGAGGGAAAAATTCCTATAAGAGGGGAAGGATGTTACAACCCCAATTTTTTTGGGTTATTTTGGTTGGAAATGCAATTTCCCCAATAAATGTATGATTGTGTAATTGTGTGATTCATGTGCCTTAAATGGATTCCTTTGATAAATAGCCTTGTATGTTTGATTTCGTGGGCCTTGTTGGCTATTGGGTCCAATAACAAGAAAAAGGAAATAAAAAGGAAAAGGAATCAATTAATAAAGGAATAACTAAGATAATGAGAAATGAAAGATGTGGAAGCATCTAGAAGGGTAAGAATTATCCTTCAAGGAGGGATTTCATATCTTTAGGATTTCTTGCATTCCAAGGAGTCCAAGTTGCAAAGATAATAGGAGAAGAAAGAGATAAAATCAAATAAAGAATTATTAAGAAGGAAAGTTGAGATAATGATGAAATATTAAGAAATATGTGGAAATATGGATAACGAAATCCTTTGGGATGAGACTTCAAGTCCACATAGTTTCTAATGGTAAAAGGGATCCAAATAAAGAATATAAAAGAATAGGAGAGAGAAAAATGCGTAAAATATGCATGGATAAGTGATAACTTGTTCATAAAGAAAAGTCACTTTCCCTTTTGTATAATGACTCTAAACTTGGCACCTAAGTAGTTAAATTTAGAAAAGGCATCAATATGCCACACAGTAGGATCAATATTGACTAATATGATTCAATATCATTAAGTAATGGATTACTTCATGACCAAGAAAGGAAACACGTAATAGGAGGTTCCCTATCTCGTTATATCTCCTTCTCCTCATGGTATAGGGATCTCAACTCCTAGGGAGTTATAAATAGGGTGCTTCCTTCACCCTCGAGAGTCTGTTCTCAACACCTTCAGACTTAGGAGGAGCCTGGTCGGACTCCTAGACCTTGCAATCAACTCTGCCGTAAAATGTGGTCTTTGTGAGATACCATCCATGTGGTTGTAAGAATGAGTGCGACGAAAGGGGGTCGCGTGGGTGGCAGGGACGACTTTCGTCAAAGCCTCCATCAATGTCAAGAGGGACCTTTGTGTTGTGGGCTCTGGTGGTTGCTCCCGACCAGTTCCTTGTGAGCTGGTAGTGGCCTGGACGCTGAGGCGAGGTATAGCAGGTTGGAGCAGCAACTCCTTGGCAGGACGACAGGGGTCTAGGCCGGAGCGAGGGGCACTGAGGCTATGGCCTCGTTGTGCAATAGCCGCACGGAGGGAATGCCAGCACAACGCATGCCCATGGATGGTGTCCATGAGGTCGGGTGGCATGAATAACTGGCCTGGTTCGACAATGTCGCGGGGAGGGAGATGAGCGCACGCCAAAGGACGAACTTGCCCTCGCGTGCCTATAGATCGAAACCAGTAAGGAAGGGTAGAAGGGTCATTTGAAGGTTTCCCTTAAAGCATCGGCCAGCTTGGCACCTATGCTGAGGTGGCTTTGGCATGTTGGTCAGCCCCACTGTGCGGACCCAAGGAGCAAGGTAAAAATTTGTTGACGTGTCATGTTGGGATTGGTCCCATTAGATTTTATCTTACAAAATTCGTAGAAAATAATTAGTAGCTCAGTTTGGGACACATTATATATGAAAATTGATCAGGAGAATGTAAGGAATTCAATAAAAATAATCTTAAGGCTTGAATCTAACCATATCTCGAAAATTAGTTAAAGTTGTTAGCCTCAATGCTTTATAATGAGGGAAAAAACCCTAATTTGATGTTATATGAAATTGAGGAGATTAATATGGATGCTTTACGATAATATTAACCTATTTCTACTAAGGAAGAAATTTTGATGTCTAAAGAGATGATCCGTATGCTTAATAGCTTGATTTAGGGTTTTGAGCATTAATGGGCTTAAAAACCCTAATCTAGGTTTTAATGGGTTTTAATGAGATATAATTCGAGATCCTTTGTATAAAACTGATGTTAGGATAATCTCAAGCCTAGTAGATTATAAAAAGGGATTTAATGTGAATAAGTGAGTAATTAGGGTTTTAAACCTAGGATTACTGTTTTAGGGTTTTATGGACATAAAAGAGAAAAGTCGTGAATAAATCTAAATGAACGCTAATGAAACCCTAAAAAGGATTAGGAAACCCTAGGAGCAATTTCAAGTCGAATAGATAGATTCTTGATAATAAGTGTAATAAATAGGTTACATATGCTTTTTAGGAATTCTGTGATTGATTGAATTGCTTGCTTAGATTGCTTCCTTGGTTGGAATTGCTATTTGTTTGAGAAATCTGTTGAACATGTATGTGGTTAAATTATGAATAACCAAATTATGTTTCATGAAATTTTCTTGAAGTTTAATCGATTTCCATGAACCCTAAGCTTCTTGGTTGTTTCAATTCTGTAATCTTATAAAGTGACTATGTGTATAACCACTAAGTATAAGTGTGACTGTCTTGTACCTACATACCATCCCTGAGGTATGATGCAAGACCAAGCCCCAGAGGGAAGGTCTGAGTTGGTCAAACCCCAGAGGGAAGACCATTGGGCACCCAGAGAGGTGACCCTAGGTACCAAGCTCAAGATGGAGAAGGTGGCCTTATGTCCCTTGCAAGGACAAAACCCTAAGAGAGGGTATTACAGGGTATGTGTAAAAGTGACTGAGAAGTTACATTGAAAACGTAATTTGGCTTGTTAATCAACTATTTGATATGTATAGGTTGTTAGAGCCTAATTGTGATATTTTGTTTGTCCCCAGATACCAAAATATTCATTTATGTTGATTGACATTTTGTTTGTCGGTGTTTTAGGAATTATCTGAAATTGGAAAAATAGTAAAACGAAATATGTGAAGATAAAGCTAATTATTCAAAGGAGGATTAGCTAGATAGATTTCTATTGTGGATAGAAGTCTAGTACCTGTTTGTGCAAGGTATGTAAAGTTAAATTTTATTCCAGCTTTCAAGTTTAGTTTTTGTATAATTTGATAATAGATTAATTGTTAAGCCATTGATCTTGGATTTTGGGATAATGCCTCTGACCTCTTGGTCTCCCTTGATTGGGGGTTTCTGGGAAGCGGGGTCATTACATTTGGTATCAGAGCATAGATTCATCAACTAATACTTAATAGTTTATAATTTCAAATCATCATTAGAAATTTAAGAGAAAAAATTAATACAACATGATGTATCTTTTAGGTTTCTTATCTCACATTTTCATCTACTTCTCATCTCTTGCTTAAAACTTTGAAAATAAAATGCTAATAAGAGAAGTAAAATGTGAAAAGATGTAACCTTTCGTGTAGGTCCCTCTAGAGAGGGTAGAAACTAGAAAGATACATGTTTGGGTAAGCCCTTTCTTAGAGGAAGGACTTGGAATAGGTGTGAAAACTCTAGAGAGTCTAGGGACAGGAAAACTCTGAGAGGTAGAGTGTAGTCCCTAACCCTAAACCTAAAACCTTAATCTTAAATGATGGACATGGTGTGGTGGTATGGGACACTACCCATGTGAAACTTGAAATCAAGAATAAGAAGATAAAGAGATGGGTGTAGGTGACCTAGTCTCCCATGCACAAGTGCATGAGGAGCATGACCCTTAGGTAAGAGGTCTTAAGAAATATATGAACCCAATATTTATATATGCATGAAAATGAAAGGTTGAGTATAACCTTCTCAAACCCCTTATGTTTTCTCTAGAAGTTTAGTGATGGTGGCCAAGCCCCTGGATGGGAAGGTCGATGTAGCACCAAGCCCCTGGAGGGGAAGGTGACCCAAGTTAATTGAATGGACAGAGACCATGAGGGGGGGTATTCTAGAAATTGAGCAAACATGGGTTGATATTTTATAATGATAAAAGTTATGATTAATGAAAACAAAGAGATATCTATGAAATCTTTAGGGTTAGTGAGCCAACCTGGGGTGGGTCAACCCAAAGAGGGGAATGATAACCTATGAGGGAGGCAAAACCTAGATCTTGGGATCAAGTTGTGGCTAGAGAGCCTAACCCCCTCCTATGAGCCAAGATAGCACCCTAGGCTAGGACTTTCCCTTAAAAGGTAAGTGAATACATGTATTTAAGTATGGAGATAACCTTATTCCTCACCTAGAGGAGTGAAGAGTTAAAGAAAAAAAATGAAAGCACTTATATTATTTGAAGCTAAGGATGCCATCTCTGTGTAACAACTAGTCAAGCCTAGGATTGGGAAGACCAGTAAGGCACCAAGCCCAGGAGAGAAGGTCATGAAATGGCCAATCCTAAGAGGGAATACCATTGAGGAACCAAGCCCAGGAGGGAAGGTGGCCTAAGTGGATGACCAAGCCCAGGAGAGAAGGTCATGAAATGGTCAAGACTAGGAAGGAAGACCAGGAAGGCACCATGCCCAGGAGGGAGGGTGGCCCAAGTCCACAATGCAATTATTTAGGATCAAGCCCCCAGAGGGGAAGATCACAAAGGTCAAGCCCAGGATGGAGGACCGACATAGCACCAAGCCCTGGAGGAAAGGTGGCCCGAGCCCAATGTTGGGACAGCACTACATAATGTCTACTCAAAAGTGAGAGGTGAAGGCAATCCTGGTTAAAGAATTAAGTAAGTTATAATGTGATTTAAAAGATGTGACATCTAAAAAGAAACCCTTATGGAGGGTAGAGACCTAATGCAATCCTAGGGTCAAATATGGTGTATTAGAGGTACATAGGACCGACGGGTTGGGAGTTGATAAACCCTAAATGCACATGACCCAGTGATCGGGAGGTAACCATTGGTTTTCCCTAGGCCCATGTCTCAGGAGGTTGGCCACCTCCCTGATGTTCATGTGGCCTAGTAGGGTGAATGTAACGACACTCCCTTAGTACATAAGGATGAGATCACCCCAAAAAGGTACCTATACCCTAGAGACCTAAAGGATTTGGCTAAGGCTCATAATGATACATGAGATGTAAATATAAAAGATATAAGGAAGTCATAAAAACTTGAGAGAAGTTGTGCCTTAACTTACGAGTAAGAAAATGGACACTTGACCCCAAATGAGATATAAGAATGCTATGAAATTAAGAACAAGTATGTTTAGAGTCATATCAAGTATGATTCAACTTAATACATAAAATAAAAAGGTAATGTGTGGATGTACTATCTCCGCTCTTGGAATGGAATGAACTTTGTGTTTGGGCTGCAACCAAATGATTATTTTATCTCATTATGAGGGAGGGAGATTGGATAGACACACATTATGCTTAATAATTGAAATAATGAGGATGAATATCCTACATTGGATGTGTAGTGACACATTCTAGGGTTAGAGGTTCCACCTCCCCCTAAATAATGAATCATAAGTTGGAAACCTAGGTGAAAAGAGAAATAACCAAGTAATAATGAAATCATCAAGTGATGATAAGATGTGTATACTAGAGATGTGGATATACGTGAATTTCAATTCAGGTGCCAATCTTAGTAATAAAAATGAAAATTGATATACTAAGAAAAAGTTGTTAAAGATATCTAAGTGGGGTGGTAACCCTAAGTTTTGAAGATTGTATGAGTATCTTTCACCTAGGCTTAGTAGGCCTAAATTTGGAGGACATAATTCCTTTTAAGGAGGGGTGAATGTTACATCCTTGAAATTCGTGGATTTCAAGCCGAAATGAAAATAGGGAACATATAGTAATGAATGGTTTTGAGGGATCTTGGTGGATGATTCCAAACCCCAGAGTCATAATAAATGTTCAATGCAAGTCAATAATGTGATTTTGTTCATATGTGTTCATGAAAGGCTAATGTAAGATGCACTAATGATTATAGCCTTAGAGTGGTAACAAAGGAATATGATTAAGATCATGGAGCCTTTGGAAGGCCCAAGATGTGACTCATGGGCCTTAGGGTCACTGCTTTTAGCCCAATTAGATAATTGAAGTGTACTTATGGGCCCATGAGAAATGAGTTTAGGATAATGTGGATATTCATGATCATAATAGGTATCCAAAATAGTCACGGATGATGGATAATATGAATATAAGATAATGAGAGGATAATTGGAAAGAGAGTCATGATGTGCCTTGCCTCTTCACATATTGCTTGTATGCAAAGGAAGAGTTTGGAACAAAAAGAAAAAGGGGTTTTATTTTGTATATTTGGGAGACTTGTGAGAAAATGTGTATATATGGGTAAGAAGTCCCACACACAACCCAACCCTATTATCTCTCTCTCTCGACATCCAACCCACCCCCATGCTCCTTTCTTCTGTTGTCTTTCTTCTTCCTAACCTAGGGTTTTTCCTAGGAAACATGCACAGATAGCAAAACCCTCTTCTCCTAGGTGGCAAATGTTCCTGGCCTACGGGTCTGAGGGAAACTCCATGGATTACCAAGAGATCTTCCATGGTCCTCTGCCATCAAGTTCTCAATCCTATGTCGACATGTATGAGCGGATGGATAGCGGGAAGCATGTGATGCCTTGAGGAACACCTAAACAACATGTTTATGTTCTTCTCTTGTGAATGAAGAGGGTTGCTTCTGCCGCTAGAGTTCAGATCAATTTGGTAGTCCCAATGACCAGGGAGCAGCTAAGAGCTCTAGAACCTTAAACCCTCTGGTGAGGAAGATGAGGTGCTCTGTCTGGCGAGAGGGCGGGGCTGAAAGAGAGAGGAGGACAGGGCAAGCCACATCGGTGTTCACTGGAGAGAGGTTGGGTAGGAGAGGCACCCTACTTCATCAAGAGGTGGCAACTTCCAGCGTCCTGGCAGTGTGCTGAGTGAAGAGGAGGAGGGCAATGACTGCAGGTGGTGATGGAAAACTGGGAGGCTTTGTCAGAGAAGTGGTCAGGAAAAGGAGCCGCCAGTCGAGTCTTGCACCATGGTAGATCATTAACAAGGCTAGGATCCATGAGAGGGGAGGGTAGAATCTCAGGTCAGCATCATATCCACTATGTTGGAAGCGGGGACTCAGGTGGTCTGGTCTTTTAAGGCATGCGGGAGCAGCAGGTCAGGGAAGATGGGGATCCCTACGAGAAGCGGCTGGGCAGGAGTGGAGGTAGGACCTCACGTCATGGTCTCTTGCTGGTCGATGGGGAGCTAGGTGGAGATGACACAGGTGCCCCAAGCCCAGGTGTCACATGGATCAACAACGTCCCGAGAAAGAAGAGGAGCCCCCGCCAAAAGACAAAATCTACTCTTGTGCGTTTGCAGATGGTGATCACCAAGGAAGGGAAAAAAGGTCTTTTGAAGGTTTTCTTAAGGTGCCGGACAACATGGAATGAGTGCTGAGGTGGCTTCATCCCATTAGTCAAACCCACCACACAGACCAAACGAATAAGGTAAGGTTTTGTTGACGTGTCATCCTAGGATTGGTCCAGTTAGATTTAATCTCACAAATATCATAGTAATAGCTAGGATGATCAGATTTAGACAAGTAATACATGAAACTTGCTCAGAAAAATGAGAGGAATCTAAATAAAATACTATCAGAACCTAATTATGATTTGTATTGTAAAAGTATGTGCAATACATGTGTTAATGTGATTAGTATAAAGGAAAGACTAGATTTAGGTTAATATAATGCTCAATTGATTAGAATTGGTTATGTTATGTTCATACCTGATCTAGACATATATAATGAGTAAAACCATGATAATGGTTAATAATGGTCGACTCCAGATTAGTAAACTTATATATGTTGATTTAGGATTTGAAACCAATGTAGACATCGTGATATAATCTTAATGCTAGTAATGTGATCTAGGTATCATGAGTAGTCTTATACGTTCATGATGATGATTAGGGTTCCATCCTAATATGCATAATGGAACTGGTAATCTTAGAAACCATGATATGATGGAATTAGGGTCGTAACCCTAATCCCTAGTCCAAGCACGAGATAAACCTAAACCCTAGTTTAGGAGTGCATCTAGATGTGATTAATGTAATGCAAATACATGGTGACACATATGTAGTATGTATATTTCAGATTGAATGCCTTATTGCTTGGATGTTTGGATACACTCTTAAAGTATATGAAATAATCTGCATGGTTTCTGCATGGCAAAGGTACGTGGTTACACTTATGAATACATGTTTTGAATTCTGAGATTGCCGCTATTTCTCAATGAGATTGAATGACAAATAAAATGCTTGCTTGTTTATTTACTTCTTGCAAATTATAAAGTTCCTATGAGTATCATGTAAAGTAAATAACTATATTCTCAACCCTAGGTTAGACTGATCTTAAGCGTAATGCACACGCGCCTCAGAGGGATAGTGATTACACATGAGGTAGTAGACCTAATATGGGTTAGAATATGAAAACAAGTTTATGTTCTTATATGCAAGATAAATATGTTTTGTTATATGTGTAATTGTGATTATTGTTTGAACCCATGTACCAATATCGAAATTTACGGACTGCATATTTTTTTGTCGGTGTTTTAGGAAACAAATATACTTGATTCGTGGACATGAGGGTACAGTTAAAGATGTTGAAGACACTATAATTTAATCATGAAGTTTTAGTCATAGTGGTATAACTTCATACATGTATAATTAATTCTATTTAAAAGTTATGTAACTCCTTAGATAAAATTTTATGTAAACATGTAAATATTTGATCATCAATGGAAATTGTTTACTATTTTGTATTATTTCATGAATATGAACCTATAATTTATGAGTGATGATTCATGACTTTAAGGTCTTTTAGACACTCAAAAGTGTAGGTCGGTACATTTGGTAACCCCCAATCAAGGAAAACCAAGAAGTCAGAGATGCTATCCCAATATTTCAGGATTCATGGTTTGACATTTAATCAAAAACAATTATCAAATTCAACTATTACTAAATTGAAAATCTAAAATAAAATAAAACTTTTTGAATACCTTATAAAATTCAAATTCTAGACTTCTATCCATAGAAAAAAGTCTATCTAACAAATCCTCCTTGAAAAGTTTAGTTGTATCTTCACAAATTTCGATTTACTATTTGTCCATTTTTGGAAATGTACCTAAAACACCGAAAAACAAAACGTCGGTTAGTATATTACTATACTGGTATTTGGGGGACAATCACAATTTCACAAATATGTTCTAACAACCAAAATATAGCAAATAATTGATTAACAATCCAAATTACATTTTCAATGAGACTCCTCAACTGCTTTTGCCCTAAACCCTACATTACCCTCTTTTAGGGTTTTGTCCCTACAAGGGACATAAGACCACCTTATCCATCCTGAGCTTGGTGCCTGGGGTCACCTCTCAAGGTGCCCAATGGTTTTCCCTCTGGGGCTTGACCAAATCAGACTTTCCCTCTGGGGATTGATCTTACATCAGTGTGGCATGTAGGTTCGAGAAGCACATTCATATTTAATTGTGATACACATAGGGACTTTATAGGATTGTAGAACCAACAATATAGGTTGCACATAAATCGAGAAACTTCATGAAATGTCGTGAATCATAAAGGTGGTTATTCATAAAGTAACCACATACCTGTTCAGTTGAATCAACAAGCTAATAATAATCCAAGCATGAAAGTTCCCAAGAAAGTAGTTCAATCCACACACACACATGCAAGAACCCTGGAAATTACATGTAATCCATTTATTATTCACTCTCTCAGATTCTATTCATATGAACTGGCTTCCTAAGGTTTCCTACTTCCTTTATGGGTTTCATTAGGGTCATCTTCATGATTGACACTATAAACGCTAGAACAAAAATTCTAATCACCAAACCCTAACTAGCATGTTAAATCCTTCCTGACAGGTTTAGGATCAACTCATAATTACACTATCCCATGGAATCTCGAATTAATCATGTTAAGCACCCTTTTTACCCTAAATTAGAGTTTCTATGTGCATTATCATAGATTCATGTGTAAAACCCTAAAACAAGAAAATCATTATCTAATATCAGATTCAAACCTTACTTTCCCTTTCAACATGTTACTAATACTCAGAATAACTTATTAAGGACCTTAGATCTGATCTCCAATCATAATTAGGGTTTAATCAAAGTTTAATGCATAATATGATCAACTTAATGCATTTATGGAATTAGAAACGAAATAAGGCTTTAATAATATTTTAAACAGACTCCTCATGATTTTCTAATCAACTTTCATATATAAAGTTTCCTCATATGATCTTCCCATAAATTTCTATGATTTTTACTAATTAAATTAACTCTGGCCAATCAGGGAACACCACACATCCCTTTTGACTCTCCTGAGTCGAGCCAACAGGGCCAGGCATGAGCCAATCAGCCCGCGCCACATCAACACCCAAGCCCCACGAGGTTGCGCGCCTCACCCGCGAGCAAATGAAACAAAATATAGAAATGACCTTACCTGTATTGAAGGACTGAGAGGGCAGACTGGTAATCTCATGAGGGTTCATCTTCAACCTTCGTGTGTTGCTTACAGCGAGCTGAGAGTCAACTCTCTGATTGACTTTGAGCCTCCGATCTCCTGTGTGCAAATGAAAAATGCCAAGACCTTTTCCTACCTTCCACGAACCTGACTGACTGGTCAATTGCTTCTTTGCAATGCTCCTTCACCGTGAACTGACCTAGGCTACTCTGGCGAGGTCTGCTACTCATCGAGGGGAAAGAATAGGGGTGTTCGTTGAATTGAGGGCACTAAATTGTTCGTTACAATGCTTCGATCTCACGAAACAACTTGTGGGTGTGATGGTACCACGGGGTATCCCCCCTATATATGGGGTCAGCCCTCGACTCCTATGGATTGGGGTTTCCCTAGTTTCACCATGAAATCCATTGAATCATGGGATGATCAAACTCGGAAAGATCTCCCAAATTCAATGGATGTCTTTCCTAATTCCCTCACCCATCCAAGATCAAGAAAAGGCTGGAGATATCCAAGCATGTGTCTTGCTCGGACTGGAGTCCTGATACTGCTCCAGCATTGTTAGATCCCAATATTTGTGATCTGGATCATGAGATCTAGGGCTCAAATTGCCTGGGTTGCCAATAAATCAAAGTATTTGATTTATTCAAAGGATTAACCTTTCTCTTTTAGGAATTTTGTAAAATTCACAACTCCTTATTCCTTTATCCTTTTTCTTCCAAATTTTAAAGGAAACTTTGGATAGATATTATCTACTAGTGTACCAAAATTGAATCCCAAATTCTAAAGGAAAAGGGTATTATCTTCATGTGCAAGTTATCCTTTAATAAAGCTTGTTTAATTGGTATTTTCTCTTTCTTATCCTATTATCTTTGCAACTTGGACTCCTTGGAACCCAAGGAATACCAAATATATGAAATTCATCTTTGAAGGATAATTCCTAGCATTCTAGATACTTCTACCTCTTTCTTTTCTCCTTATATTATATTTTCCTTTATTAATTGAATTTCTTTTCCTTTTATTTCCTTTTCTTGGTATTGGGCCCAATAGCCAATAAAGCCCACGAAATCAAACAAGCAAGGCTATTTAGTAAGGAAATCCACTCATCAAATCAAATCAAACAATTACATGTTCATATATCTTTATAAGGAGAATTACATTTCAATACATAACTAGGCAAAAATGAGGTTATAACATCCTCCCCTCCTTGTAAGAATTTTTCCCTCAAAATTCAGCAATCAAACAAACAAGTCAAAATATGCTTTTTCCATTTCCGTCCTCAGCTCCCATGTGGCCTCATCCTCTCCATTGTGTTTCCAAAGAACCTTTACCATCTCTATATTCTTACATCTGAGTTCTTTCACCTTGGTATCTAGAATCCACAAAGGTGACTCAGGATATGTCAGCTTCCCTTGAAGCTCAATAGGCTCAATTCTCAGCACATGGCTCAGATCTTGCACATATCGCTTTAGATTGGACACATGGAATACATCATGCATCATACTATACTGAGGGGGTAATGTCAAACGGTATGCAGCTTCACCAATCCATTCTAACACCTCAAACGGACCCACGTATCAGGGACTTAGCTTCCTTCTGTTCTTGGCTATAACTTGGCGAGGTTTGATTTTCAAGAATACATGCTCTCCCATAGTGAACTGCATGTCAGTCCGCTTCACATTAGCATAGAACTTCTGTCGATCCTGGGCTCTCTTCAGCCTCTGCTTGATCAAAGCGACTTTATCTGCATACACTTGGAGCTCATCTGACCTCAACAAGGTCCTCTCACTGACATAATCCCAGTGAAGCGTTGACTGATAGGGTCTCCCATACATAGCTTCATACGGAGGCATCCCAATACTAGCTTGGTAGCTGTTGTTGTAGGCAAACTCAGCTAGAGGTAGGTACTACTCCAACGATCCTCCCCAATCGAGCATACAAGCTCTCAACCTATCCTCTAACATTTGGATCATCCTCTCTGACTGTCCATCAGTCTGGGGGTGATAAGCCGTACTGAACTTCAACCTCATCCCGAGTTCTTCCTGTACTTGCTTCCATAACTTGGAAGTGAACTTCGGGTCCCTATCAGAGATGATGGAATTGGGTACGCCATGCAAACATACTATCTCCCTGATATAAAATTCGACTAGGTCTGACACATTGGCAGTGGTCTTCAGGGCAAGGAAGTGTGTGGATTTGGTAAGGCAGTCTACCACAACCCATATCGCATCGTGACCTCTCTTGGTATGGGGTAGACCCACCACAAAATCCATGGTGATCTGCTCCCATTTCCACTCTGGAATCTCTATAGACTGCAAAAGTCCACTGGGTTGTTGGTGTTAAGCCTTCACCATCTGGGATGTCAGACAACTGGCCACATCTGCCACAATGTCTCTCTTCATTCCTGGCCACCAGAAATACCTCTGTAGATCCTTAAACATCTTTGTAGTGCCCGGGTGTACCGCATACTTAGAACCGTGAGCCTCTTGCAAGATACGACCCTTCAATGGTGAATCTTTAGGAACCCAAACATGGTTCTCAAATCGGATCCCTCCGTCTACTCCCACTGAGAGATGGGTGTGTGGCTTCTCTAACAAGCTCTTCATCTTGTTGAGTTCTGAACTAGTCAATTGTGCCACCACTATCTCGCTCAACAACTCTGACTAAATCTGGATGTTGGCCCATCGAACTCGGTCCTCTAACAGTTGCGGAGTCCACTCCACCAGCTCTTCCAAATTTTTCTATTGGATGGACAAAACATCTACACACTTGAGCTGCTTCTGACTCAGTGCATCAGCTATGACGTTCGCCATCCCAAGGTGATAGTCGATGGTGATGTCTTAATCCTTCATGTGCTCCATCCATCATCACTGTCGTAGGTTCAAGTCTCTCTGTGTCAGGAGATACTTCATACTTTTATGGTCAGTGAAGATCTTGAAGGTGGCTCCATACAGGTCATGCCATCATATCTTCAAAGCATGAATGATAGCATCCAATTCTAAGTCATGTGTTGGGTAATTCACCTCATTGGGCTTGAGTTGTCGGGAAGCATATGCAACCACATGTTGATTATGTTCCAACACACAAACAAGTCCCATCTTTGATGCATCAGTGAAGATCATGAATCCCTCATTACCGAAAGGCAAGGTCAACACTGGAGCGGTGGTCAACTTCTCCTTTAACTCCTAGAAATAAGCTGCACATATGTCGGACCATACAAACTTTTCATCCTTCAGGGTCAGCTTGGTATGCGGTAAGGCAGTCTTTGAGAAATCCTTAATGAAGCGCCTATAGTATACAACCAACCCTAAGAAGCTGCAAATCTCAAAGGAGTTCTTTGGTGCAGGCCAGTCTCGAACCGCCAAAGCTTTAGATGGATCCACGGTGATCGTTCCTCCTGAGATGATGTATTTGAGAAATATGACACAGTCTATCCAAAATTCACATTTCGAGAACTTACCATAAAACTTCTGCTTTCTCAGGATATCAACGACTCTACCCGGATGGTCACAATGTTGATCTAGGTCATCGAAATACACCAAGATGTCATCTATGAACACAATGACAAAGGAGTCAAGGAAAGGTTGGAACACACTGTTCATAAGGTTCATAAAGACACTGGGTGCGTTGGACAACCCAAACGACATGACCACAAACTCATAATGGCCATATTGAGTTTGGAAATCTGTCTTAGGTACATCTTCACTTTTTACTCTCACCTGATGGTAACCTAACCTCAAATCAATCTTGGAAAAGACTCGGGCTTATTTGAGTTTGTCAAACAGGTAGTGTATCCTGGGTAGAGGGTACTTGTTCTTATGGTCACCTGATTGATCATTCGGTAATCGATACACATCTAGAGTGATACATCCTTCTTCTTCACAAAGAGCACATGTGTTCCCCAAGGCGAGGTACTAGGTCAGATAAAACCTTTATCTTACAACTCCTGCAACTGGGTTTTCAACTCAAGCAACTCGGCATGGACCATTATATAGGGTGCCTTAGATACAGGGCTACTCCCGGGAGATAAATCGATGGAGAAATCTATCTCCCTCTTAGGGGGAATCCCTAGTAGATCATCTGGAAACATGTCTTCATACTCCCAAACAACCTCTATGTCCTTTAAGGGTCGCACCTTTGCCTCAGGCTCGGTGACTATGGCTAGGTATGCTTGGAAGCCTTTGAATATCATCTACTCAGCCTTCAAGGACGACACATTGAGGCTAGTAGTCGCATCTCTCCTCCCTCAAATGGTAAAGTGTGGATGACCAAGTTTCCTAATAAGGATCTTCTTTGCTCTATAGTAAATCTGTGCTCTATAGGTGTAAAGCCAATCCATACCAATGATTACATCGAAATCATTCATATCGAGGAGGATGAAGTCAGTAGGAAGCTCGTGACTCAGGTACTTAACTGGAAAGATAGGGTTTTTAAAAAGAGATGTATATATTCAACCACCAGGGGTTGTGACATCCAAAACATAGCCTAAATCCTTGATGTCCAAACAAAGCATAGTTGCCATATTTCTCAAAATGAAAGTATTAGCAGAACTAGAATCAAAAAAAGATTTTACATTTTGTCCCATGACTTCAAGCATGCCTACATAGTTTCATACTATATCAGACTACTATTACATGATCAAACTAAACTGAAAGGAAAACTCTATGGGTTATTACCCTTGATCAACCTATTAGCATTTACCTGGGATTCTTCATTGTTGATGGCAAACACTCTGGCTTGTCTTCTCTCTCCAACAAATGGACCTCCAGCTGGTACTCCTCCTCCTGATGGGGGTGCTTCTACCACTGGTTGCACTACCACTGGTCCTCTGAGATTAGGTAGAGGACAGTTGGTTATGAAGTGTCCCTCTTGCTGGCAACGGAAGCAAACCCTCCTCTCGAAGTGGCACTTCCCAGGATGTGTCCGTCCATAGGTACGACACTTCTAAAAGAGACTCTCACCATGTGGCTTCCCTTTGCTTCCATGCTTTCCCTTGGTGTGGTTATGTCCTTGTCCTTTATTGTGATCATTCTTCTATCCTTGAGTACCTTCATTGAAACCCAAATATCCTTTGGGTGGGTTCTGAGTAGGAATCACCATCCTCTCCATGTCCAAGGCAGTGTTGAAGGCTTCAGTGAAGGTTTCTAGTTTAATGGCCATCACATGAGGCTTGATTGCAGGGTGAAGATGCTCTACAAAATGGTCCACCCACCTTTCCTCAGTCATCATGTTCCCAAAATGCTCCAAGATGTGAAACTTGCAGCCAAAGTCCGCAACAGATAGGATACCCTAGATCATGTTGGTGAACTCTCTTTCCTTATCCTTCTTGGCTGAGGTGGGGATGAATCTGATTGTAAAGATAGTCCTAAAGTCGGTCCATGCCATCAGCTCATCACTCAAATCTCAACCCATGATGTGGTTCTCCCACCATATCTTGGCTGCTCCTTCCAAGAGGTGAGTGGCAAAAGGAACCTTTTTGTTCGGATACACCTCTAGCATGCAGAAACTGTTCTCGACCGCCAACATCCATGCATCTGCTTTTTCGACCACTTCGGTCTTATCTTCTCCCCAGAATTTCTCAATATTCATCTTGAAAAAGTCCAAAATGGTGACTCCAAGTCAGGGACAAATAGCAAGTGACTCACCATTTTCATCTCTGGCTATATCCCTGAGGGCCAAGACACTAATGGCCTCAATTAGCCTCTTCTACTATTCCATCCATAGGGCATTAGGGGTGTGAACTACCATTGTAAGTCCTCGACCACTAATCAAGTTCTCCTCAAACTTGACCTCATCCTCAGACATGCGTTCTTCTTCCTGGTCCATCTCGACGTTGTCAAAGGGAACTAGCTTAGGATCTGAACCTTCTTTCGAGGCTCCCTCGGGCCTCTTTATCTTCTTTTAGGACTCATCACCCTGACCCCTCTTTGTCTTCTCAGAAGATTCCTTCCTCTTACGGGGAGGCCAACCCCTAGCTGGTTCTCGGTGGCCTCTACGGGAGTAGCTACGGTCTTCACACGATCCATCTACATAAGCATTCAATCGAACTTTAGTTTACATTTAAACTATTTCTACTTATGCCAATGACATCTTGTTTACATGCCTTTTATTAATATGGTGGAGGTTTCCTTAATCCTTATCATACTAACCCTAAACTCAAGAGGGTGGTGAAGAGAGAGAGAGAAAAACCCTGAACCTTAGAACCTTAATTAAATTAGGGCTGAGAAAGGAAGAAACAGATGAGAGAGTCCTAAAGGTATCTTATTTTGAGTCAAGACCTCAGACTTAAGCCAGGAAGTCACACCGCATCTGGGAGTCATCGTAACTGACTAGCGGGGTGGAGGAAAATATTTCCAGCCCCATGACCGTCATCCTTTTCTAGGCACCATCGTCATCAGAAAATCCTCTAATAACTCTCTCAGTTCTATAGAGTTTGTAAAATTTAATAATTATTAAGGATTAAATGAGAAACCATGGCTCTGATACCAAATGTAATGACCCTGCCTCCCGATAACCCCCAATCAAGGGAGACCAAGAGGTTAGAGATGCTATCCCAATATTTTAGGATTCATGGTTTGACATTTAATAAAAAATAATTATCAAATTCTACTGTTACTAAATTGAAAAGTTGGAATAAAATAAAGATTTTTGCATACCTTATAAAATTTAGATTCTAGACTTCTATTCATAGAAAAAGTCTAACTAACTAATCCACCTTGAAAAGTTTAGTTGTATCTTCACAAATTTCGATTTACTATTTGTATATTTTTAGAAATGTACCTAAAACGTCGACAAAGAAAATGTCGGTCAGTATATTGCTATACTGGTATGGGGGGACAATCACAATTTCACAAATATGTTCTAACAACCTAAATATTTACATTTTCAATGCGACTCCTCAACCACTTTTGCCCTAAACCCTGGATTACCCTCTCTTAGGGTTTTATCCCTGCAAGGGGCATAAGGCCACCTTCTCCAACCTGAGCATGGTTCTTGGGGTCACCTCTCGAGGTTCCCAATGGTCTTCCCTCTGGGGATTGACCAAATTAAACCTTCCCTCTGGGGCATGATCTTGCAACATACATCAGGGTGGCATGTAGGTTCGAGAGGCACATATTTAATTATGATACACATAGGGACTTTATAGGATTGTAGAATTGAACATGCAACAGTTTAGGTTGCACATAATTTGAGAAACTTCATGAAACGTTGTGAATCATAAAGATGATTATTCATAAATTAACCACATACCTGTTCAGTCGAATAAAAAAGCTAATAATAATCCAAGCAAGAAAGTTCCTAGGCAAGCAGTTCAATCCACACACATACAAGCAAGAACCCTGAAAAGTACATGTAATCTATTTACTGTTCACTTTCTCAGATTCTGTTCATATGAACTCGCTCCCTAAGGTTTCCTACTTCCTTTTAGGGTTTCATTAGGGTCATCTTCATTATTAACACTATAAACCCTAGAACAACAATTCTATTCACAAAACCCTAACTAGCATGTTAAATCCTTCCTAACAGGCTTAGGATCAACTCATAATTACACTATCCCATGGAATCTCGAATTAATCATTTTAATCACCCTTTTTAACCTAAATTAGGGTTTCTATGTGCATTATGATAGATTCATGTGTAAAACCCTAAAACAAGAAAGTCATTATCTAATATTAGATTCAAACCTTACTTTCCCTTTCAACAAGTTACTAATACTCAAAATAACTTATTAAGGACCTTAGATCTGATCTCCAATCATAATTAGGGTTTTAATCAAAGTTTAATGCATAATATGATCAACTTAAGACACTTTTGGAATTAGAAATGAAATCAGGATTTAATAACATTTTTAACAGATTCCTGACAATTTTCTAATCAACTTTCATATAAAGTTTCCTCATACAATCTTCCCATAAATTTCTATGATTTTTACCAATTAAATTGACTATGTCCAATTAGGGAACACCATGCGTCCCTTTTGACTATCCTGAGTCGAGCCATCGGGGCCGGGCGTGAGCCAATCGGCCCAGTGAGGCTGCACGCCTCACCCACAAGCAAACTAAATAAAAGACGGAAATGACCTAACCTGTATAGAAGGACCAGGAGGACAGACTAGTAATCTCATGAGGGTTTGTCTTCAACCTCTACGTGTTGCATGCAGCGAGCAGAGAGTCAACTCTCTGGTTGACTTCGAGCCTTCGATCGCCTGCGAGCAAATGAAGAACGCTGGGACCTTTGCCTACCTCCCACGAACTTGCCCGACTAGTCAATTGCTTCTTCACAATGCTCCTTCACCGTCAACTGACCTCGAATACTCTAGTGAGGTCTACAGCTCATCGAGGGGAAAGAACATGGGTGTTCGTCGAATTGAGGGCACTAAATCATTCGTCATAACACTCCGGTGTCACGAAACAACTTATGGGTGTGTTGGTACCACGGGGTATCCCCCCTATTTATAGGGTCGGCCCTTGACTCCTATGGATTGGGGTTTCCCTGGTTTCACCATGAACCCCATTGAATCCTGCGATGATCAGACTCAGAAAGATCTCCTGAATTCAATAGTTGTTTTTCCCAATTCCCCCATGCATCCAAGATCGAGAAAAGGCGAGAGATACCCAAGCATGTGTCCTTCTTAGACTGGAGTCCTGACGTTGCTCCAGCACTGTTGGATCCAAAGATCTATGATCTGGATCATGAGATCTAGGGCTCAGATTGCCCGGGTTGCCAATAAATCAAGGTTTTTGATTTATTCAAAGGATTAACCTTTCTCTTTTAGGAATTTTGTAAAATTAATAACTCCTTATTACTTTATCCTTTTTCATCCAAATTTTAAGGGAAACTTTGGATCTATATTATATACACGTGTCCCAAAATTGAGTCCCAAATTCCAAAGGAAATGGGTATTATCTTCATGTGCAAGTTATCCTTTAATAAAGCTTGTTTAATTGGTATTTTCTCTTTTTTATCTTATTATCTATGCAACTTGGACTCCTTGGAACCCAAGGAATCCCAAAGATACGAAATTCATCTTTGAAGGATAATTAATAGCCTTATATATGCTTCTACCTCTTTATTTTCTCCTTATATTTTATTTTCCTTTATCAATTGAATTTCATTTCCTTTTCTTGGTATTGGGCCCAATAGCCAATAAGGCCCATGAAATCAAACAAGAAAGGCTATTTAGCAAGGAAATACACTCATCAAATCAAATCAAACAATTACATGTTCATATATATTTATAAGTATAATTACATTTCAATACATAACTAGGCAAAATTGAGGTTATAACAACAAGATATTTCAACTCAACATCACTTTATTCACAAACCGATACACTTTTTCTAAGGAAAGTTGTAAACTGATATCCATCACCTACTTGAGGTGCTTAACCCATCATGGCAAAGGCCAAGAGTTGACAAAACTATATGGAACCTTCTATATGGCTGCTTGGCCTATAGGCACTCCCATATAAGCTCTACAACTCGATACAACCCAATACAACTCAATTAGGGTTTCAACTACACAACTCTTCTTGGTCTTTTCATCACCAAGAGTGCTACCACCCAAATATGATTCAAACATGGTTCCTCCTTCTTTATCTCTCTTCTAGATAATAATAAGAGATTAGGGACATTCTAGTGGTGGTAATTTGCATATCAACCCTACATTTTGGGTAAATTGCAACTTGCACCAAAACTGGTACACAAGGCACAAGCATTATTCTAACAAGCTCCAACTTGGAACTTAGGCTTTCCACAAGTCAAAACTTAGCATAATTCTCTCTCTTATGATTCTAAAGTACTTGAATCATTTTCAAAATGTGACATATTACAATATAACCCCTCATCTTGGGTAAATTGCAAATTACACCCAAACTGCCATATAATGCACAAACCGTTTGAAAATAAGTTCAAACTTGAAAATTAAACTCAAGGAGAATCTTAATTACTTTCTAAAAGATTAAAACAAGTTTATAAGTAACTTCAGCAAAACTTCTAGGTTTATGGCATAACCCAGGCCAAGGATGTTACAAAAGCACTTTAGCGACCAATGATGATCAAAGAAGCAAACAGTAGCAAGCCTTGGGGTTCCTTGGTGACCTTGAGGGGCCATGAACCTATTTGAACTCTAATATTAGAGCACAAGGAAACATCAAATAACATTGAAATATATGTCCAAGGGAAGCTCATAGTTCACTAAAACAAGGTGACTCAACACCAAGGTTAACTACCACTTAGGGCATTCATGCAAACCCTAAACATCAACTCATGATGTCACCACATCAAACCAAGGTACAAAAAGTCTTTCAAGTGACAATATCTCCAACATGATGTCAAGTGAGGCACAAAAAGCATGTGACAATTTGCAATAAAAACCCTAAACATGGGTAAGTTGCAATTAGGTCCAAAACAAGCACATATAAGCATAACTAGCTCAAACAACATCCAAACTGGACCAAACTTGAAACATAAGCCTATCAGATGTTATTAAAGTACATCACAAGATTAGTTAAGGTTTTAAGGATCTAATTATGATAATAAATCAATATTAAGCAAAAAATTAGGCCATGTGTATTACCCTGGAGGTCAGCAAACTAGGACAAAACCTACAAACATTCAGATCAATACTTTGAACCAGAATAAGTGGTTCTATGCTCATCCTACATGTATATTATGTGTATTACATCATTTATAGATTGAGTTTATCATGTCATAAAACTTGTTCTTTCTTTGACCCCTCTTCTTTAATCATAGTTAAGGAATTTTTAATCATTCTCATGATTTTTTTATAAAATTAAATTTCTATTAGAGATGTGTGCCCTATAACATAAATTTTATTCTACAAATTTTATCTTGAATTTTGGGAAATCATTATGGTTTCCTAAGAGGAGGAGGAGATTGTAGGGACCCATGACCAAGCACCCTGAATTGCTAGTCCTTGCAACTATGGAAACAATTTTATGTACATTCATGGTTGAGGATATCAAATTAATGTCCACCTTGAGAATAACTATCAATGTGTAGGATATGTTAATTCTTGCATGGTTCAACTCAATCCCTCTCTACTAGATGAATATCTTAGACATGCACTCCTTGGAAGAATTGAGCCCTATAAACCTTCTATAAAACTATGCTCAACCTTCATCATAGACTACTTCCAGTCATCTACATTTTTCTTTACCCCAACTCTAAGACATCGTTGCTCACTTCAATTTTGATATAACACATACCTTATTAGAAGCTTATGTAATTAATAATACATAGTTATTCTAATAGGATAGTCTGATTTATTATTATGGAAAAGAAAGATAAACGAGAGTGGATCCTAACATAGATTCCATGTTACAAACTTATTAAGGGTATTCTGACATTTTTATGTATGGTTGTGTGCATTTCTATTATTTTGAGCATTTTGTCTCTAGATAAATTTTATTTTCAAATCAAAATGTTGTAGCTAATCTTGAGTTTATGTATCCTTGTATTGAGTTATATAAGTGCACATCATCTTTTCTGAGTTAAGATTCCAAACTAATTTACTCATAATTCATCTGTCTTTCATAACTCCAATTTATGTAAGATTCATTATTATGTATATCCACATTGACTATATGTTGGCTTTATACAATATTACCTCTATGAACCTGTTGTATATCAAGGATTATATTTTCTCCACTTTTTTCTAATCTGCATGGATTAGATTAATTTCTTCTAAGTGGGAATCACATCAATGAGAAGCTCACTAGATTTCTTTACTCCACACACATTTTTTTAGAATTTGACAAAGGGGGATAAAGGGAGTATAGAAAAAGAAAATGATTTTGCCATAAGTTTCGTGTGAGTTTATCATTTCCATTTGAGTTCTGAAAATTACAATTGAATTGTTTTTATTCTTGATAAAGAGACAAAAAGTTAATAAAATTTAAACAAGCACATCAACTTTAGAGATGAATACTAACCCTACGTATGACATCGCTTACGTTTTACTAATATAATAAACTATATTATGTTTATATTATGCCATTCAAAGACCTAGTATGATATGCACACCCAAAATGCACATTATTGTATCTTCTTATATTTAGGAAACAATTGCTATCATTAAAGGGGAACATGTTGGCCAATTACTTCACATAGACATATTTTGGTAAATGTCATATTTTGTATTATTTTTGTCTCTAACTAAGTCATCACGTATTTTTAGAACCAAATTAGTTGGAGCAACACAAATAGATTTATTGTGTATAAGGATAAAATAATTATATGAATTTTATTTTCCATTTTTTAAAACATTACATTTGTTTATTTTTTAATCTTTGAAATTATTTTAAAACCTATGGTTCCTCAATTTATTCTTGTCTTGGTTAGGACCCTAGGAAGCCATGAAAATTCATAAAATTTATTACGTGCATGGTCAGAGTCAGAATTCATTTTTATGTCACAGTGAGGTCAGTAGAATTTTCAATTGAACTTATAGTTTGATAGACATATCATCAACCAAACTCATAGAATCATTGAGAAACATATAAGAATAAAATGAACTTTTGAATGTCTCTTGGTTGACCTCTAAGTTATACTGATGTGTTGTAATGACCACATTTGTGCTTAATTGGTAAACTAGGGTTTACCTGAATGATTACATGCTTGATTAGATTGAACATCATTTAGACTTGATTAATGATATTAGATAAATTTTGATGTTTCAAAACTAATAAGAAACTCTAACTATAATTTTATTTTGAAGAATTAAGGTTTGAGAAATGTAAACCCTAATCGGCAAAAATTAAGGTTTTGATAGTACATGAATATGGAATTTGATCAGGATAGCTATGTGGTAAATGATTTTTAATATTTTCTAAATTTTTTTTTATTAAATTTAATTTTGGATATGATATTTATAACTCAATCATACATATTTGAGAAAAAATTCAGAATTTTTGAGTATTCTTTGGATGTGGTTCTCGATCGAACTATACTTCGACCAAAATGCTGACAGAGTGTTTTTTAGTAGCATAGTGTTTTATTTTTATTTATGTATTGGTAATTCCAAATGATCTAAAATTTTAACTAGAGATTTAAAAATCAATAATAAACAACATTTTAAATTTTCATAATTTTTGGTTGCGTTTAGACCTTATCAGTAGAAGAATTACAATAATATTTTTATGATAGAAAATTCAGCTGAAATAAGAGAAAGTATAGTGAGGGGTCAATGTACAATTGACCCAATCAGCTCAATTGCTCTATATGGTCAACCTAACACAAAAGGATCTCTCATAATTTGTGATTCAATCTAGAGAAACGAAATCCTAGAGAGAGAGGGAGAGTTAGGGATTGAGAGGAGAAAGGATGGAGATGCTGACCTAGGGTTTTGCAGTCTGAGGAATGAAGAAATCATGTAAGTTTAGCTTATTTGCATAGAATTTAATGGTGAATCTTATCTCACATGTCAAAATTTAGTCCCTCCTCTGATTTGATCTGAAATGGTATAAAAAATTCCCATTTTCCCACTCTTTCTTCATAATCCCCCATTTCTAGGGTTTCCGAGTTGAAAGGTAGAAGAATCAGGTGAATTGCTAGGGATTTGATATGAGATCGAGATTTGCAGGGGTGGGCTGCGTTTTAAGGTGTTTTCACTCCTTAGGGTGAGTGGGAACTTCCTATAAATAGTAATTGCATGAAAATTGATTAAATCATCCATAATCTTTAATTGCTTAGTATGCGACTACAAACCCTGAATTATGTGTTTGATCTAAGTTGTTGCAAAATGATATGAAATGGATTCTTCCTCTATTTGGATGAATTTCAGATGATAAAATCATATCAGAATTGCATACAATACATCCTAATGAGAATTCCCTAAGTATTCACAGAGGTTATAAGAGTAAACTGAAATATATGGAATTTGCTTATGACTGAAATTGTTGTATAATTAAATAGAAAAATTTGTTTATTATGATTCCCTTGATTATGAATGATTTTTTATATGAATTCATAATACATATATGTCAGATACTATCTTAGATTTCATTTAAGATGAATAGTGTTTGTTTGATATCTCAATAAAGAGGGTGAAACCCTAGATGCGAGGAAAGTTGGATATTTTTGCAAATAGATATCATAAAATCCCTTTGAACGGATTTTCTTGACATGATAGACTTTAATTATTCAATTTTATTGTTGATGCATTCTATCTCAGTGAATGACATGGAAACCCAAATTTAGCTCAGTTCCAAGGTTTCATACATATATTGATTTAATATGATTTGTTGATAGTAGTCATTATTCAGTGAATGTTTATGTCGCATGAAATCCTTATGAGAGCCATGTGATAAGTGAATGGGGTAAATGAAACCCTAAGGATAGGATGTTCAATGAAACAAGTATTTTGATATCAATGTTCTCAGTATGAGATGTAGTGATGTTTAACAGTTTAGTTGTGGTAAATGTTATTAGATGGTCTATGAAACGAATGGTTTACAGAGCTAAACTAAGATATGTAATGTGATGCACAACTCAAGATTGGGTTGAGGTGCACATTTTCCAAGAAAGTACAAATAATTTACAGGTGCAAATGATGATTACTCGTATGTCAAGTAATTAACTCTTATCAGTGTATTAAGAAGTTCAATTGCATGATTCTAGTGTATAAAGTATCAAGTGGACATGTATTCTATTATTTAAGAATTTTAGTCTGTCTGCATGTATAAAATGTTGATTTCTCAGTATATTACAATGTTTTGAGTATATTGCTCTGCCAAGTTTAGAATGATATACATGTTGTGTTCTAAACTCCAAATAAATAGACACAGTACCATAGAGATACCAGAGTCTAGTATAAGTAAGGGAAAAGATACAATATAGTAAAAACTTTCCAAGAATAAAAAATAATAGACTTAATAGCCCTAAACAACGTAGATTATCTATGAGAGGTCTGTGCCGTAGGGATGAAACGACCTAACTCTTGTAGTGTCCAATATACAGGGGTCGAAACGTACTAACAGGTGGTACGGGGGACGAAGCCCTAGTGAAAGTCTCCTTATTATACAACATGTAGTGTCCAACATCAACCAGAGATCCTGGTGGCACTAGAGTATAGAAAAGCCAATAGGTGGCTTGACTCTCTGCCTGTGTGCTCAGGTTAGAGGAGGAGTCTAGTTTTTACGGCATAATAGGTGTGCCGAGGCTGGAGAGCTATTATCCTGTTGCAGACCAGCGACGTAGTCAGGCTTAGCATTCCCGGGTGTGTCATATAAGTCTTGTACGATGAGATCGTAGTTCGCTACGAGGCTTTATATGTAAAGTACACTGCATATGATCAGGGCATAAGCTAAAATATGTTCATATAGTTTTAAGGAGTTTCTCATAAGTAAGAATGGTTAAGAAAGATTCGAGTATAGTTTTCCAACAATTATTCTTTGTATGTTTCTAAATTATTAGTTCTCTTTGAAATTAATCAAGCATGTTGATATATTGATTTACTCTTGTAGATATCTTGAGTATCATGCCATATTTATGATTGTCAATGATTTGACTCTTTAAAGCTTACTACTATTAGAATTGATATCATTTGCTCAAAAGTATATATATAATTATATCAATGCTTTAGACTGTTTCTTTGAAGTACTCATTCAGTGAGCGAGTAGGCTCACCCCTCTACTCACAATTTTTCTAGGAAAATTACATGGACTTGAAGATATCATTGCATCAGAGTAGATCTACCACAAGAGTTAAGTCAGAGTATAGTTAAGTTCAGTCGGTCCTTGTCACTCTAGGTCCTTGTAAAGAAATAAGAGAGAGTTGTAAATGATGATGTATAACATTATTCCTCTTTTAGCAATATATGTGAATCAGCAAGTCTTATGTGCTTAAAAGTATGGGAAACATAATGAATGTTCATACATGCATTTTTACTGTTGAAATTAGATTAGAGAAATCCATGTTTAGATTCCCTTGTAAAGTTAGTTTATGTGGTTCAATGTGAGAAAATAAAGAGTTTGAAAAAGAAGAAAAAGTTAAGGGTGATCTTTGTATTACGTTAAATCCTCAATTTATTCCCTAATCTCATGATTAATGGTAATTGTGAGATCGAGGTGTAACATATGTAGTCTAAACAACCTAATTTTAATTTACCAACCATTTTATTAAATTGATACACAACCCTTTACACTTTTGTCAAAGTCAAAGTTTAATTTAAATACTCACATGTCAAAATATCAATTAGATTATGATATTAGTCCAATATACAATTGGCCTCATAACTTGTATTATTACTTAGGTCAATGTATCAATTGACTAAGTATTCTCAAAGATGCTTCCCTAGGCTAATGTTAATCAACTCCTATATGTAGGGATATATTTGATCCCTATTACATTCATTTGATCAACACAATACAAAGAGAATAGAATACTGTGACTGAATAATGCTCAAGTCTAGCTTCTAAATTTAGTAAAATATCTCCAATAATTTTGATATTTCATAAAAAATCCTTCATGCTTTTAAGTGTACTTTTTGGTTTTATGATCTCTTTCCTTGTGAAGTAGTCTTCTAGAAGCAATTCAAGGTGAGTCAAGTTACAATTGGTCTACAAGAAAATAGTGGTCCTCCTTTGTCTTGAAAAAAATGCCATTGGTGGTGATATTTATTTGACCAAGATCAAAATAAGGTGTTGAGGTGGTTTTTGAACATCTCGGTAAAGAAATTGTAGAAATCTCATGCGACCAAGATCTAGAAGAGACAATGAAACTATTTGATCTTTGATTTTGTTCTTAGATATATGACCATGTATGTATTACATTTTAATAGCAAAGAAGATTTTTGACTAAATTTAGTGGTTGAGAACTCAATTAGGCACATATTGTGAATAGGGATGGCAATTTTCGACCTGACAGGACCCAAAAAGGTGCAATTTATTCCAAACCTAATTTCTTTCATTTGTGAACATTTTTGGCTGTATGAGACCCGAATAATCCAGACTTGACCCAAAATGACCCCACATTATTTTTTTGAAGATTTCATTTTAACATTCAATTTCAAGACTTCTGAACAGATGACCCACAAAATTCACCCAAAATCGACCCAATTGCTAGCCCTAATTGTGAAACATTTGTGGTTTCTAAACTGCATCAGATAACTATATTTTGTTTGTTCCTTCTTCCACCTCCTTCTTTACTTAAATTTTATTATAAACAATTCCTATAAAAATTTCTAGTTTGTAGAAATTACATATGGTCTCTAGAATCTATTAGAAACTTCTTCCATCCCCAAATCTTTTGATATAATTCGACAAAGAAAAGATTCAGGCATATATGCCATAGTCTTCAAATTTTAAATTGAACGATAAATGATGTGTCATATGACATGAGAAATGATATGAGGAACGCACCAACCTAAGTACTAAGGTGTGAGAAAGCAAGAGATGGTAAAGAATTCTATCTAGCACTATGGAGGACATGGATTGAGTTAGTTGCCTTAGAATGTCCAACTAGGCCCTAAGCCATGGACGTCGAGTCATGCACATGAGCACATTTTGGCGACATATACTTGATTAGATATGCACTAAATATATTTAGGATAAATAACTAAAAACAAAAAGTCGATAGTTATATATCTTGAATGGTACTCATATACTTAATCTTATTATATTTTCTCATGTAAATATCTATATTTAATAGTTTTTGTATATTTCTTAAGTTTAAATCTAACTTCCTAAATTGAAGATAAAGTCATTGTTGCTTGTTTTTATATTGCATGTACTCACATAGGCAAAGTTTTATCATGCATTGAAGATTTTTTTGTCATGAAGTTCATTCTTCTAGTACACATCCCAATTAACAACCTAAGTGAGCTCTTTGAACGGTGAAGTTCATGTCCCATTGTGTGTTTAGTGGTTAATGTACTCAGATCTTTAGGAAAATTGTGAGTGATTTAATGTATCTTAAGTTATATATATTCTTGAAAAATATCAAATAATAATTGTTTAGGAGATTGTAGTCAATAGTTAGTGTTATAATTTTTTCTTTGGAACTCACAAATGTTGATTTTGATTCTTGCATTGATTGCATTTTCATTACTTTTTGGAGTTTAATGGGGTTATTTTGGTTGAATTAGTTTAGATTGATCATTAGACACTCAACACAAAGTATGACATTGATTAAATAAACAAAAAATAAATTAGCACATTGTCACAATGTGTTGTGATTAACTGTTTGGAATTCATTTCATAGCTTATATATAACAATGTTGATCTTGTAGGTCTAGACAATTAACTTTTTAAGACATAACATAGTCCCATTTTAGCACTATTCTATATGAAAATTAGAAAAACACTCATTTAAATAATTGAAGAGTTAATTATTAATGTCATTTGACCCCAACTTTTATACTCTTGTTGACTTCCATATCAATACTAGGGCAAGTCCAGTTGTTCCAACTTCGAGATATTTATGTTTATTATACATAACATCAATTCAACAAAATTAAGTTAACCATTAGGGGTATCAAAATTGGTGTTGACTTGTCTAATGTAGTCCTCAACATTGTGATTTTCTTGATCTGCCACAATGGACATTTGCAACTATAGGCTAGTAGTATGCTCTCAATTGAAATTGAAGTGATTGGCATGTAACACATGGTGATCTCGAATCCAAGAATCAATAATTAGTTCTTTAATAGTGCATGGGTTGGCTGATGAGAAAAGGAAATCTTTGCGATTTGCACTTGCACGTCAGCAAATGAAATAAGAAAAAATAATTATCTTTTGGTGTCATGTGGAAGAGGAGAGGTCCAACTCTATCATAACATATGAGAGAGTTCCTTTAGGTTGTTATAAACCTCCACTTCTCTGAGAGCTCCAATTAGGTGTCAAATCCACATCTTGCGACTATCAAAATTGTCAGACCTAGTAGTTAAATCAACTGACAACTGTGAACCATTAAATAGAGTAATTGGTGGTGTCTAACTATAATCTTCAAAACATCTTTGTGGCGAAATATGTAAGGAGGCGAGATCACCCCCCTACTTAAATTTAACGGAAAATACAATACATCCCTCAAATTATTAAGAACATTTTGATGGAAGGATGCATGCATAATAAATCCATTTAAATAAGCATGGACCAAATACAACCATTGTCAATAGTAGCAGCGGAAGAAAGTAAGATGAGAAAAACTAAACTATTACATAGATTGTTCCAAAAGAAGAAGTAGATAAGAATCTAGGCTATTACAAAGCTCTTATTTCTAGATTTCATAACATATATTTTTGAGCAAGGTTTTAGCAGCATCCACCTTGCCATGATATCAACTTCACTCCTGCCCTGGGTTTCCTTGTGCTTTTTCTAGCCCTTGTCCTGGTTATGGGTGATTGGGGAGCACCCAGAAAGAGAAAGATAAAAGGTATGTGTCACAACAAGATACAGTACAAGAGGCATATTAAGGAATGGAAACATAAAAACTTTCTATACTAAGAGTGTTCAAGAGTATGATGCATGTAATTCAAATAGGATCTCTGCCAAGCATATAAGTCAAAAATAGCACAAGAATGATTCATTATGACTAAGATAAACTAACATAGGGTGAGGCGCCTACCAACCTCAACCAGGAGGAGAGGGGAAATAACATCCCAAACCTCAAATATATATATAAAGTGGCAGGGGGACTAAAACCCCAGTGCGTATGGCAGGGGGACTAAAACCCCAGTGCCCTATGGGTGACTTGTACTCATGTACACTATATTAGTTAACTAGTCAAACTATCATTATCATGCTTACAATTTACATTGGTAGAGAAAGAAAATAACAATGAATCAAGTGGGGCCCAATGACCCATACATTTCCAAGAGATAATCATAAAAGATGTTCATACAACAAGATTTCATATTGGATATTCAAATGAACAGTTTAAGGGAAACATGTATATAGCATGATCTCAATCACATCAACAAGGCAAGTGGGGTCACTTGACCCATATTCATCAAGGAATAACAGTATAGCAAGAATATGCATCATAGTTACAAATTTTCATGTCCAAGTAGAAGATGGAGAACATAATCATATGTATGCCTCATATGGGAAAACTAGGTTAAACATGATAGGAAGCCCAAATGAGGTGTTAGAATGCACATACCTATTCTTTCTTTCTAGATTATCCCTTATCCACTAAGATATCAGGTCCAAACTCACTTTAACCTAGGTTCAAAGATTAATGCATGTATTAGGTTACTTAAATGTACTTTAAGTGTAAAATGTCCACATTTATAACCGATGGGTAAAGGCTTTGGATTTTGGTTCTGGAAATAGGGCCAAACGATCCCTAATATTTTTCTACTCAAGAAAACATATTTTCTTCTCAAAAATAGAGTTAAAACATTATTATTATCATTTTTTATCACTTTATACATTTAAATTAGTGTGTGAATTATTTAACAGGTTTATATTGGAAAATAGGGTTCAAAACTTGAAAAATCGGATTTTACATGATTTTATCTTTCCAATGAGTATTTGTTTGTATTTTTTTGACAACCGAGCAATTTTCTATGAATTAAACAAGATTTACCAATTAATTGCTAAATGGGTAAAAAAAAACAAGTTCAGATGATGGATCCGCCCCTGGCGAGAGGATCAGGAAGGAAGGGCACACGAGGGCAAAACGGTAAAAAGCACTTGAGATTCTTCAAGCTTGGGGTGCAGCCATGGGTCGTGGGTGTAGCAAGGTGGTTTTGGTGTTTTTGCGTTTCTCCACCAAAATCGACATTCACGTACTCGAAACGAAGAGAATCGAGAGAGGAACTCACCAAACCAAATGATTTTGACGATGGTTCCTCCTAGCTCCATGGAGAGGGGCTGCAATATCAAAGGGAAAAGCTCCTCGCCGGCCGCTTCCCCCACTTCCTCGGTCAAAATTGAGGGTGTGGGCAAGTTGCTAAGGGGCCGACGGAGGTGCGTGGGTGGTCTTTTATAGATGGGGGAGCCTGTGGAGCCGAAGCGGAGGTGACCGCGAGAGGCCATGGCCGGTGCCGCTTGGCATTTCGGCTACACTGCACCTTGCTGGACGAGTGAGAGCTCAAATGAACCGGAGGGTCGCTACGAATCTGTAGGTGAAGAAATTTCTAGAAAATACGGAGAAACGAGGGAGAACGGTGGAGACGAAGCGAGCCACGACTGTTCGTTGCTCCTATAGTTAGCCGATGGTAGGAGATGAAGAGCCAACTATCGGATCGGATCCATATCCACCCTGGACTGTTGGATTGCGGCCCACGATGGGCCTGACGCACGTGACAGTTATTTAAAGCTGAACTTAGGCTTAAATGACGCAAATCAATGATATAACGATGGCTATTAAGTCACACTATATTAAAAACTTATTAAATGCATTTGGAAGGTCAAATGAACTCCAAATGACCTCAAATTTTAACCATAGGTTGCTAACGACATATAGATTCATTCTATACAATTATATTTCCGTTTCACCCAACCTTTGGCCTCCAATAATTATTTTGATTATTAAAGATTATATTAATATAATGCTTAAGCAAATAATTATGTGTTGCTTTTATAAGCAACCCTAGATTCCTAAATTCGAGATTTGGATTCCAAGGGTCCTCCACCCATTAAAAACATGCATTTGCAAGATTAATTAGCCCATAATAAGAGTGAGGTATGAAAGTTGGTTATTTATTCATCATTTAATTTACACTTGCTAATTAAATCAATTCTTATCCATTAATATTTATTGTTGAGCTCCAACATTATCCATTAGACAACAAATTCATGGTTAATGGTAAATTGCATAATTACCCCATCCATATATTAATTTTTGGTATTTTGTGCATCTAACCCTCAAATTGGCATAAAGTGTACTTCAATCATCAATTTCTAAAATATTCAATATTAAGGACACAAAATGGAGGAGAAAGAAATTAACATAAAAATTGAGGTGGAAATGATAATTTTATTGAAACTCAGGACATTACAACACTCCACCCGTTAGAAAGGTTTTCGTCCCCGAAATTTGATACAAAAAGAGATGGGTGAGATCGGAGCATTTCTTCTCTTAGCTCCCAAGTGGTTTCTTCTAGCCCATGATACTTCCGCAACAACTTCACTAACTCAATCTCTCTATTCTTCAACTGTTTCACCCGAGTGTCTAGGATTTTGACAGGTAGTTCCTCATAGGTTAGGTTTTCATGAATCTCCAAGGGTTCTATTGTGAGTACATGAGAAGGGTCCTTCACATACTTTCTCAGCACAGACACTTGAAAGACATTGTGTATCTTATCATAAGCAGGAGGAAGAGCCAGGTGGTATGCACAATCACCAATCTTAGATAAGATCTCAAAAGGTCCCACATAACGTGGGCTAAGCTTGCCTTTGACTTTGGATCGGGCAATAGAGCGTATTGGCTTGACCTTCAAAAATACATGGTCTCTAACAAGGAAGCTCACATCAGACCTATGCTTATTGGCATACATCTTCTGTCAGTCTTGAGAAGCTTTCAAACGCTTCTTAATCAGCTGAACCTTCTCTATCATCATCTGCATATTGTTAGTCTTCACTAAGGAACGCTCACCCACATCATCCCAATGCAACGGGGAACGACAGGGTCTTCCGTACAAAGCTTCATACGGAGGCATTCCTATGCTAGCCTGGTAGCTGTTATTGTACGCAAACTCATCTAGAGGTAGATATATATCCCATGCTCCTCCCCAATCTATCACACAAGCACGAAGCAGGTCTTCTAAGATTTGTACAGTTCTTTCAGATTGACCATCAGTCTGGGGGTGATAAGCAGTGCTAAACCATAGGTCAGTCCCCATTTCTTATTGTATCTGGCTCCATAGACGAGAAGTGAACTTGGGATCACGGTCAGAAACTATCACTTCCGGTACACCATGTAGACGAACTATCCACTCCAGATATATCTGTGCCATATCCTCTAATTTGTAATTGGACTTGAAAGGCATAAAGTGAGCATACTTAGTGAGGTGATCAATGACAACCCACACAACGTCGTAGCCTTTCCTGGTCTTGGGGAAACCAGTGACAAAGTCCATCGTGATCTTCTCCCATTTCCATTCCAGAATTTCAAGCGGATGGAGGAGACCACCATGTCGTTGATGTTCTATCTTAACTTGTTGACAGGTCAAACACTTTGACACGAACAAAGCTATATCCGTCTTCATGTTCTTCCACCAGAAACTGCGCTACAAGTCCTTGTACATCTTGGTCGTGCCAGGGTGAATTGTGTACTTGGACCCATGAGCTTCATAGAGAATCTTCTGTCGCAGTTTGCCAACATCAGGAACCCACAATCTTTGTCGAAAATGGAGTGCACCATCGACTCCAACAGAGAAATCGGATTGCGGTTTCAAGGTTAAGGCTTTCATCCCTTCTAGCTCAGGACTCTCCAACTAGGTAGTGATTATATCGGACATCTAGCTTGGAGTGATTGATAGGCTGGCCATGTGAACACATAGCTTATCGTCAACTTCATAATCTGGGATTTCTGTCGGTTGCGGTCGCCATCCAGAAACATACTCCATGTTCTTCCAAACGGAACAAGTTATAGCAGCACATGTCCCAGACTTCTTCTGACTCAAGGCATCAGCAACTATGTTGGCTTTACCGGGATGATAAGTGATGGTAAAGTCATAGTCCTTGAGATATTCCATCCATCTAAGCTGTCTCAGGTTCAAGTATTTTTGTGTCAGGAGGTACTTTAAGCTTTTATGATCAGAGAAGACCTCAAACTGAACCCCATAGATGTAATGTCGCCAGATCTTTAGAGCATGAACAATAGTTGCGAGCTCTAAATCGTGTGTAGGCCAGTTTTCTTCATTCGGCTTCAACTGGCGAGAGGCGTAGGCAATCACCTTGCCTTCTTGCATCTGAACGCATCCCGGTCCTTGCTTGGAGGCATCAGCGTAAATGACGTAGGGTTTGCCTTCAACAGGTAGAGCAAGAATAGGAGCAGATGTCAGGCATTGCTTTAGATTTTGGAAACTATCCTCACACTCAGGAGACCAAACAAACTTGACATCCTTTCGTGTCAACTTCATCATAGGAAGAGCGAGCTCTGAGAAGGTTTTGATAAACTTCCTGTAGTAACCTGCCAGACCGAGAAAACTACGAATTTCAGATGGATTCTTTGGAGCCTTCCACTTGGTCACTGACTCAACCTTTGCAGGGTCAACAACAATGTGTCCTCCAGAAATGACGTGACCTAGAAACATAACTTCTTTAATCCAGAACTCACACTTTGAGAATTTAGCATAAAGTTGATTTTCTCACAGTGTATTGAGCACCAGTCTTAAGTGCTCGCGATGTTTCTCTTCCGACTCAGAATATATCAAGACATCATCAATAAAAACCACGATGAATCGATCAAGGTAGGGGCGGAACACTCGATTCATGAGGTCCATGAAAGCAATTGGGGCATTAGTCAAACCAAATGACATGACCAGAAATTCATAATGCCCATATCTGATTCTGAAAGCTGTTTTTGGGATGTCTTCATCCTTCACTCGCATTTGGTAGTAGCCACTCTGCAAGTCCATCTTTGAAAAGACAGTGGCAGACTTGAGTTGGTCAATGAGATCATCAATTCGAGGCAGTAGATAGCAATTCTTCACCGTGACCTGATTAAGCATGCGATAATCCATGCACATCCGCATAGATCCATCCTTCTTCTTTACGAATAGGACGGGGGCTCCCCAAGGAGAAACACTTGCGTGAATGAACCCCATATCGAGAAGTTCCTGAAGCTGCTTCTTTAACTCATCAAGTTCAATAGGTGCTAGGCGGTAAGGCGAATTTGAGATGGGCGAAGTCCCAGGTGCAAGCTCGATGGATAATTCCACTTCACGAGTAGAGGGTAACCCAGGTAGTTCTTCAGGAAAGACATCAGGGAAGTCCTTCACCACCTCTATATGGTCGAGAGCAGGGGGCGTGGCTTCAAGAACTATGGAGGCAAGAAATGCCCTACACCCTTGCGAGATAAGCTTTTCGGCTTTGATGGCTGAGATGACAAATTGCCGTTCCTCTCGTTTCCTACCTTTTACATAGATTCTACCCTCTACGGGGTGCAACAAGCTAACCTTTGACTCCTCACAAAAGAGGACTACCTTGTAGATTTTTAGCCAGTCCATGCCAAGGACAATGTCAAAGACAGACATTTCAAGCAAGATAAAGTCAGATGGAAACATATTTCCCGAAATACACAGGTCCAAGGTTGGAAGCTTGAGATAAGAGGAGCATATTCTACCACTAGGGGTTTTGACATCTAGCACATGGTCCATTAATTCAGACTCTATCTCTAGCATAGCAGAAAACTGAGTAGATATAAAGGTATTTGATGAGCCAGAATCAAAAAGTGCTTTGACAGGTTACATATTAAGGTGTATAGTACCTTCAATCACATTATTCCCATCATCAGCCTCTTCAGCATCAAGAGCAAAGACCCTTCCATTGCGCCTCTCCATAGGCAGATGACATCCTTGCTGATTAGGGTTGTGGTTGTTGTTGTTCTGGTGATTGTTGTTGTGGTTGTTGTTGTTGTTCCTCGGGGGTGGATTTTGTCGTTGTTGTTGCTGCTGGGCGGGAGCCTGTCCTCAGTTGAACCTAGGACAGTTTGGCCTGATGTGACCGACTTGGCCACACTCATGATAGATAGGGGCAGGCAGATCATTCCTTCGGTAAGGTGCATTGCCAGCTGGACATCTCCCAGGAGGATGAAATCAGGAGCAAGTGTTGCACCTATCACGCCCTTGTGGGCCACCATGGTTCTTCCTCTTGTTGTTGTTGTTCGAACCAGAAGCATGAAGGCCAGGGTACGCCTCCACGGCCAGAGCTTTATCTAGAATTTTCTGGAAAGTGAGCGGGAGATGGGGCACCAGGTGACGCCCTATGATGTAGTTGAAACCCTCAAGGAAGACGGTCGCCCTCCTCTCATTAGCTAGACCCACAACATAACGTTCCAGCACCAGGAAACGTTGTACATACTCAGAGACTGACATATTCCCTTGCCGCAGACTATAGAACTCAGCCTCCTTCTTCTTCAGGTAGGCTGTGCAGATGTACTTTGCCTGGAATATCTGGAGGAACACATCCCAGGTCATAGCTGTTGTGTCTCGTGTGCGGGTTATCCCATTCCACCAGACCCTTGCCGGGCCATCCAAGACATAAGATGCAAAGTGAACTTTAAGATGTGGGGGACACGCCATTCCATCAAATGTGCGCTCCAGGGCTACCACCCAATCATCTGCCTTGTCTACCATGTTGTTCTTAGTTTCCCCCTTGAAGTAGGGAGGCTGCATCTTGATGAAGTCATTCAGGGTTGGCTCCTTAGGCTTGTTGGCATGGGCAGCAGCTGCAGTAAGCTGCCCCACCAAGGTCATGGAGAGTAGCTGTCTCAGCATCACCAACTCTTGCTCAGGAGTTAGAAGTTTCTTAGGAGATTCAGGGTTGGTGTCATCATTGTTTGAGCTTTCACCAAACAAGCTACCCTTCCTGAAAGACAAGTTTTAGGGTAAGATTCCTATGAGTATAAGATAGAAAAAGATAAGGCTACTATTGCCTATAGGCATGCTATTTTGGGCGTTCAGTATCAGATCAGGCCAGGCTGGGTCATATGACCTCAGGAGTCCTCATGACCAAGCTAGTGGGGCAGAGGAAAATATTGCCAGCCCCCAAGCTCTGACCCTTTCTAGACACCATCACTTTCAACATCATGCCCTAGTAGCTACCCTACAGGCTCTGATACCATGCTGTAAGGAGGCGAGATCACCCCCTACTTGAATTTAACAGAAAATACAATACATCCCTCAAATTATTAAGAACATTTTGATGGAAGGATGCATGCATAATAAATCCATTTAAATAAGCATGGACGAAATACAACCATTGTCAATAGTAGCAGCGGAAGAAAGTAAGATGAGAAAAACTAAACTATTACATAGATTGTTCTAAAATAAGAAGTAGATAAGAATCTAGGCTATTACAAAACTCTTATTTCTAGAGTTCATAACATATATTTTTGAGCAAGGTTTTAGCAGCATCCACCTTGCCATGATATCAACTTCACTCCTGCCCTGGGTTTCCTTGTGCTTGTTCTAGCCCTTATCCTGGTTATGGGTGGTTGGGGAGCACCCAACAAGAGAAAGATAAAAGGTATGTGTCACAATAAGATATAGTACAAGAGGCATATTAAGGAATGGAAATATAAAGACTTTCTATACTAAGAGTGTTCAAGAGTACGAGGCATGTAATTCAAATAGGATCTCTGCCAAGCATATAAGTCAATAATAGCACAAGCATGATTCATTATGACTAAGCTAAACTAACATAGGGTGAGGCGCCTACCAACCTCAACCAGGAGGAGAGGGGAAATAACATCCCAAACCTCAAAAATATATATAAAGTGGCAGGGGGACTAAAACACCAGTACCTATGGCAGGGGGACTAAAACCCCAGTGCCCTATGGGTGACTTGTACTCATGTACACTATATTAGTTAACTAGTCAAACTATCATTATCATGATTACAATTTACATTGGTAGAGAAAGAAAATAACAATGAATCAAGTGGGGCCCAATGACCCATACATTTCTAAGAGATAATCATAAAAGATGTTCATACAACAAGATTTCATATTGGATATTCAAATGCACAGTTTAAGGGAAACATGTATATCAAGATCTCAATCATATCAACAAGGCAAGTGGGGTCACTTGACCCATATTCATCAAGGAATAACAGTATAGCAAGAATATGCATCATAGTTACAAATTTTCATGTCCAAGTAGAAGATGGAGAATATTATCATATGTATGCCTCATATGGGAAAACTAGGTTAAACATGATAGGAAGCCCAACTGAGGTGTTAGAATGCACATACCTGTTCTTGGTTTCTAGATTATCCCTTATCCACTAAGATATCAGGTCCAAACTCACTTTAACCTAGGTTCGAAGATTAATGCATGTATTAGGTTACTTAAATGTACTTTAGGTGTAAAATGTCCACATTTATAACCCATGGGTAAAGGCTTTGGATTTTGGTTCTGGAAATAGGGCCAAACGATCCCTAATATTTTTCTACTCAAGAAAACATATTTTCTTGTCAAAAATAGAGTTAAAAAACTATTATTATCATTTTTTATCACTTTATACATTTAAATTAGTGTTTGAATTAATTAACAGGTTTGCAATGGAAAACAGGGTTCAAACCTTTAAAAATCGGACTCTACATGATTTTATCTTTCCAATGAATATTTGTTTGTATTTTTCTGACAACCGAGCGATTTTTTATGAATTAAACAAGATTGACCAATTAATTGCTAAATGGGTAAAAAAAACAAGTTCACATGATGGATCTGCCCTTGGCGAGAGGATCAGGAAGGAAGGGCGCGCGAGGGCAAAATGGTAAAAAGAACCCGAGCTTCTTCAAGCTCGGGACGCAGCCATGGGTCGTGGGTGTAGCAATGTGGTTTGAGTGTTTTTGCGTTTCTCCACCAAAATCGACGTTCAGGTACTCGAAACGAAGAGAATCGAGAGAGGAACTCACCAAACCAAACGATTTTGACGATGGTTCCTCCTAGCTCCGTGGAGAGGGGCCACAATATCAGAGGAAAAAGCTCCTCGTCGGCCGCTTCCCCCGCTTCCTCGGTCAAAATTGGTGGTGTGGGCAAGTTGCTAAGGGGCCGACGGAGGTGCGTGGGTGGTCTTTTATAGATGGGGGAGCCTGTGGAGCTGAAGCGGAGGTGGCCGTGAGAGGCCATGGCCGGCGCCGCTTGGCGTTTCGGTTACGCTGCACCTCGCTGGACGAGTGAGAGCTCAAATGAACTGGAGGGTCTCTACGAATCTGTAGGTGAAGAAATTTCTAGAAAAGACGGAGAAACGAGGGAGAACGGTGGAGACGAAGCGAGCCGCGGCTGCTCGTTGCTGTTACAGTTAGCCGAAGGTAGGAGATGAAGAGCCGACCATCGGATCGGATCCACGTCCACCCTGGACCGTTGGATCGTGGCCCACGATGGGCCTGACGCGCGTGACAGTCATTTAAAGCTGAACTTAGGCTTAAATGACGCAAATCAATGATATAACGATGGCTATTAAGGCACACTATATTAAAAACTTATTAAATGCATTTGTAAGGGCAAATGAACTCCAAATGACCTCAAATTTTAGCCATAGGTTGTTAATGACGTCTATATTCATGCTATACAATTAGATTTACATTTTACCCAACCTTTGGCTTCCAATAATTATTTTGATTATTAAATCTTATATTAATATAATGCTTAAGAAAATAATTATGTATTGCTTTTATAAGCAACCCTTGATTCCTAAATTCGAGACTTGGAGTCCAAGGGTCCTCCACCCATTAAAAACATGCATTTGCAAGATTAATTAACCCATAATAAGAGTGAGGTATGAAAGTTGGTTATTTATTCATCATTTAGTTTACACTTGCTAATTAAATCACTTCTTATCCATTAATATTTATTCTTGAGCTCCAACATTATCCATTAGATAACAAATTTATGGTTAATGGTAAATTGCATAATTACCCCATCCATATATTATTTTGTGGTATTTTGTGCATCTAATCCTCAAATTGACATAAAGTGTACTTCAATCATCAATTTCTCAAATATTCAATATTAAGGACACAAAATAGAGGAGAAAGAAATTAACATAAAAATTTTAGGTGGAAATGATAATTTTATTGAAACTCAGGACGTTACAAAATAACTCATGAACCTTTCTTTCGGGAACAATAACTTTGTCCCATATAAAGAGCCAACATTCGTATGCCAATTAGCAAGCCGTGAAGGTGGCCAAGTCAAAGACAATAGTAGGTATCATGACTAAAAATATTAGCTATCAACCCGATTATTTATCTCTACTCGTCTTTATCTTAAAAAATGTCAAACACTGCAAACTTGACGAAAAAGGACGTGCGAAAAAGATATAAAGGTTGACAACTGAGAAAAAATATGGAACAACATCAATAAATAATAGCTGAAACGGTTGTCCTAAGCATCCTCGGCTCTTTGAAGATGCTAAGTTGTGGAAGGTTACCCGCGTAAAAGTTGATATCTCGTTGAAATAATTGCACACTAGTGGGAAATCATTAATTCCTTACCATGCCCATCGTGCCTTTATTTTGCAAGAAACATCTATTGGAGATATTATGTACATATTTGTTATACTTCAAAGGTAAACGTGATTGGATACGGGCAAAAACATAAGGCGTCAGTGCGTCACAGATTGTTTGACCTGCGGCCAACCAGAAAATGGGGCCTTCAGTAAACGTGCAATAAAAAAAGATCATCAATATATTAACTTTCGCTGTTTGGTCGTTACATTCTGCACGTCCTTTTCTATGGGTAATCAGTTTGTGATTCTCTTATGTTCAATTGGGGGCAATAAAAATTTGGATACAGAGTTGAAATCAACTCTCGACAACAAACTCGCGTATGTTGTGTTTCGTCATGATATCAGTTATCGAAACGTATATGACTTACTTTAATACAAATTAAGACCTTATGATCTCGAACCTCTGTTGCATCACAACACATTTTCTGACCAAGCTGTGGATTTAAATATCCGCCTATGAATGACATCCAAGTTTCCTTCCACATAGTTGTAGTATCCGAACCATTTGGATCTCCGGTGCCTAAAGACTCCTGAGTTGGTGAACACTGATCCTGACAGCAACCCACTTCAAGGAGGGAGCGGAAGGTGGTAGAAGAATCCGTTCCTCTAACGACACCACATGCGAGAAGTGAGTCAATAATACCACTTTGGAAGACGGTTCGTCCGAAATATCGTGTTAGAGTCCATTGGCGACTCTAGACATCCAACCTTCGGGGGAGATATTAGAATTCTTAAATCCCACTAGATGGAATCCTTGTGAACATATTAGGTGGCATCCCCTCAAATGAAGTCCAGAGTAGAGCAATTTTGGGTGGCAGCGTCGTCGATTAGCTATCAAGTAAGTTATTATCATCAAGGTTGACCCCCCACCCCCCACCAATCGCATCCACCAGTTGGTTACTTTTAAGTAGGAAAAATTCTAGACATAGTCACTTATACACTCATCTTTGTACCTGGTTTTGGGGAATAGGAGTGGACACTTTGTCATGTACAACTAGTAACAATTAAAATAATAGAAAATGAGCAAAGTAGAAGAGATAGAAAATGTCTTTATCCAAAACTTTCAATCTGAAGTGTATTTTTTCATGAAATAAAAATATTAGATTCCTTGTAAAACATATTTTCCAACGACACTAGTGTTGACATACTTTAAAAAATAATGATATGAGTGAAATATAGTATTCATATTTTAAGGTACCATACACATGTTCTGGGTACAATACTCGTATTTTGAGTATAATATATTAGCTAGTAAATACTCATATTGTACCTCAAAATGGGATTAATGTACCTTGAATTATGCGTACTATACCCATTTTATTTATCTAACCAAGTATATCACTAATATTTTGAGGTTATAATGCACACATTTTTTGAAAGTACAGTATGAATGTTTACTTATTGACGTATTGTATCTCAAAACACAATTACTATACCCAGTATAGTATAAATTTTTATTATACCCAATTTAATTTTAATATTTCATATGATGGTAAATTTGAGTACAATCAATGTGGCTACTATACTTTTTATACTTCTCTTCTCTCATCATACTTCTCATATTATTTTTTAAAAATATGTCAGTATTTGTCTTGTTTGAAATTAATTTTTATGATGAACGTAATGCTTTTTATTTTGACAAAAAAATTCATACGGTTTAAAAGTTATCTACAAAACATCTTTCTCCCTCCTATTTTTCTTTCTTTTATTGTGTGCTTGTTTTTTCTGCGACATGCCTCCCAACTACCGGGTAGATGATTGAGTGGGTGGGAGGGTTTGTGTAGCATAACTCTTAAATAGACATGCACTATGATTACCCCATTATAAAGACTGCATAAAAAGAAGTGATACACACAATCCATGGTATATCTTGACATATAATCAATCAATTTCACAAAGTCTTTTATGGACTCAAAAAGCATATCATGTTGTAGAAAATATGTATTTCAAATACAAAAGGAAGTGTTTTGTCTCATATTGGTTGCTTTATAGACTTCCCTCCTCTTTTAATATGGATTCTTATCCACGGGATAATTGAGGACCAAAAGAAGACATGTGCTACACACACGCATGGTGGGACAACCCAACAGTGTTTGGGCGGCCTAGTCTGAAATCCTTTAATCGGGCACGTCGGCACATATCGCGTCCCACACACAGGGGGTGAAAATCTGACCTCCCGAGCCTCTTTACGTGGGCGCGGCCACGACTTGCCGATGTCCAATTTTCTTTTCCCTTTGTCACTTTCTTACTCATTGGAAGAACAATCGGTTCTGTTTGCTCATTGCGTGATTGCGTGTGCACGCTTCACGTTGGCAACCGCTGTTGGATACTGGGAGAGTAGCCATTTTTATTGCCTACTACGTTGACGTCCACCATCAAGATCCATGAAAATACTCTTAAGGATAGTGCATCTGCACGCCTCAATGTCATCCTGGTTTGGCAATCTTTCAGATTTACTTCTTATACATATTTCATACCCCTTTCGATCAACAAACTTAATAGTATTTATGTAATCTGATGGGTATGAATATGAAAGATTTTAAGACTTCCTCTATACCTGTGATGCCGACTAACAATAACAATTAAATTGTTACTATTTGACTGTATCAAAAACACCTTTATTTGATGTTTCAAAAAACGAACCTTTCAATGGACTGCATTGCTGGTGTTGACAGGAAACAATTTTTACTACTTTGCAAGTTTCAAACGTAACAATTGCTTTATTTAAACCCAAATCTAAAAATGACTCTGTTGATTGGGAAAAAGCAAATCCTTTTTTTCGATATGTTATTCTAAGTAAGATATCTAATTAACTGTTTGATGCATACTTTTCAATTAAAGTTACTTTTGAAATTTAGAAAAAAATACATTCTGGAAGAGGCTTCTACCCAAAAATTTACTGTTGTAAATTTCTAAATTTCCGCATGAAGTGCAACACAACAAAAACTCATATTTACCTCTCTTCTTCTTGTAGAAACAAGTTGACTCTGATGGGGTCCTTGGGTATCCAATAAGGCATCTGACTTACCAAATACCTAGGATTCCCTATGGTTCGCGGCAACCTAAGAATAAAATAGTTTACTGAATGTTTGGATTAGAGATATGATCAGTAGATGGCCAGGTGCAAAAATCTCTATGGCTGACCGTATTGTCCTGGTCAAATACTGTGCTATGGGGCTCATCAAGTACTGGATGAGACAAGGAGTTATCCCTATATCCGCACTATCAAGAATGGAAATCCTTCTTTCTAATTTCATTTGGGATAGTCGAATAGATCTTGCTAGTTGGGCCAAGCTTGCTTACCCAACTAATGAAGGCGGTCTCAACCTTTACCTCCTGAAGGACCTCATTGACTTCTATACTCTCAAAAGAATCATGAAGCTACTACATGAAAACTATATATGAAGCACCTGGATGAGAGGAAGATACCGAACCAATCTCGGTTCTCAACCAAATAACTATATATCAACGTGCTAGCATAGGATGATGGCCCTATGTCCCTATTTCACTCATAGTGACGATGATACCTTATGGCTCAACTGAAGACAGAAGCAACCTGAAGATAAATCATACTCAAACCTTTAGATCAATATGCACAAGCCTCGTTGGGGTCTCATCACCTTCAAAGTGATTAACAATCTCCTACCTACAATTGAAAAAGTAAGTAGATGGAATCTGTCTGCTAATACTTTATGCCTACTTTGTCAAGTTGATACAAAATATGGTAACAATTTATTTAGGAGTTGTAACTATTAGAAGTACTTATGGGGACATGCTCAACTAAAGCTAAACACTAGAAGCTCTTATGATCTTCGTGACTATCTCAGGAACATAGGCAGAGTAGGTCAAGACAAAGAGACATTGTCGAGCTTTGGGCCATCACTAGCTGTGTTCACAACATATGGATGGAGAGGAACATTAGGCTTCATAGTGGCTCAAACAAAGACACACTGGTCTTATTTGATGACATAATGAAAGAGATGAGACTTCTTTTGACACTTACAAGAATAAGGTCGATAGGGTTAATAATATCATTGTAAGGAATTGGGAGTTCCATGTAATCAATAGTTATGTGATAGACTCACATCAAAACCTTTGTAAACTATAAGCCTGATTGTAGTTTGTATTTTTGTCCCCTTCTGGGGTTGGGAAATATATTTACCATAATTTTCCATTTTTTTTCCATATGACTGAAAATAAAGAAATAACAACTCAAATTCATGATTTTTAGATTTTACTAGATGACTTGAAAAATGAAAAAGTTGATCAACTCGAGTCTTTCATTATGGGGTTGTTAATTCAAAAATTGCCTAGTTTTTTGAAACATTACAAGAATAACATAGAGTACAAAAGAAAGACTATGTCACTAGATGAAGTGATAATACACATCTGAGTTGAAGATCAAAATTGAACTAGAAAAAAATCTGATTTGAATAAAGAGTTATCATGTACTGCAAACTTGGTTAACAATGAAGTTAAAAATAATTCTTTTAATCAGTCTAAAAATAACTTGAAAAATAGGAAAGGAAAAGGAACTAAAAATAAAAATAAAAGCAACAAAGACATTGAGAAAAAGAATATTTTTTGTTACGTTTGTGGCAAACCTAGTCATACTTCTCTAAAATGTAGGCATAGGAAGAGGCAAACAGTTCAAGATTCTAAGGAAACAACAACCAACCGTGCCACTGAGAATGTGTTCGTGACATTCATCAGTCTGGTCAGCATGGGATCATTTCAAAAACATGATTGGATCATCGACTTTGGGGCTAGTCGCCACTTTAGTGGCAACATAGATGCTTTCGTGACCTACTCAGAAGTAGGATAGGATGAGAATCGGGTCATGATGGGAAACTCCAATGCTTCTCCTGTGACCGGAAAGGAAATGTCATGATCAAGATGATTTCTGAAAAAATTCTGCTGATCAAAGATGTGTTGTATGTTCCAGATATTAGGGTTTATTTAGTTTTTGTCTCTCAACTTATTAACTTTGGGGTCAAGGTGTCCTTTGAATCAAACAAGGTCATTCTCTCTAAGTCTGGGGACTACCTTGGCATGGGGTACTGTTCAAATAGTCTCTTTCTTTTGAATGTACCAAACTCTTCTGCTAATAAAATTTCCTCTTCTACTTATATCGTTGACTCTTCTGATATGTAAAACAATAGACTAGGACATATAAATTTTAAATATGTACAATGCATGAAATGTTTAGATTGTCTAAAAGATATACATGGTGTTGTTGATTTAAAAATTAAATGCCAAGTATATGCTTAAACTAAATCTACAAAGAAACTACGTCCTTAAATTTCACATACAAATTTTGAACTACTAGATTTAATACAAACATATCTTGGAGATTTAAAAAGAAATTTGTGTAGAGGTGCGAAATGGTTCGATATTGTTTTTGTAGATGATTTCTCACGCTATACAAAATTATATTTATTACACTCAAAGGATGAATCTTTTGAAATGTTTGTTAAATATAAAATAGAAGTAGAAAATCAACTCAATAAGAGAATCAAATGTCTTCGCTCAGATAGGGGTGGGAAATATGATTGTTCTCCTTTTAAAGATTTTTGTGTAACCCATGGTATTATACATGAATACACTCCTCCATGTTCACCTCAATCAAATGGATTGCTAAATTTAAAAATAGAACTCTAAAGGAAATGATGAATTCTATTTTTATTAATTCAGGAGCACCCAACAACTTGTAGATGGAAGCAATTTTATCATCTTGTTTTCTTCAAAATTATATTCCTAGTAGGAAGATGAATAAGACACCATATGAATTATGAAAAGGATATCCTCCTAAATTGAAATATCTCAAAGTCTGGGGGTGTTTAGCTAAAGTCTTATTAACTGAACTTAAGAATTGAAAATTGGGATCTAGAACCTTAGATGGTATTTTTATAGGTTATGTCCAAAATAGTGCAACATATAGATTCCTGGTTATCAGAAGTAACAACAATGTTGTAGAGCCTTAAATGCTATTGTTGAATCTAAAAATACTAATTTTTAAGCATATATTTCTTATGAAAACTCCTTTGGAAAAATTCTATAATCCTTCAAATGAAATTTGGATAAGATCCCAAGTACATCCAATAATAATGATGACTTAGAAACTGATGATGTAGAACCTAGAAGATCTACTAGAATGAGGAAGGAAAAATTTAGGTGATGACTTTATTCCTATATGGTAGATAAGGACCCTCAATTTTACAATGATGTGATTAATTCATCTGATTCCTCCTTATGGAAGGAAGAAATTAATAGTGTGATTAAATATATATTATCTAACCGCACATGGGAATTAGTGGATCTTCCACCAGGTATAAAATCCATAGGATGTAAATGAATTTTTAAAAGAAAATTAAAAACAGATGCGACTGTAGATAAATACAAAGTTCGATTAGTTGCCAAGGGATATAAACAACAAAAGGATATTGACTATTTTTATGCTTTTTCTGCTATAATTAGAATCTCTTCAATCAAGATTTTAAATGCTTTAGCATCTATTAAGAAATTAATTATACATCAAATGTATGTTAAAACTGCTTTCTTGAATAGAGATTTAGATGAAGAAATTTATATGGATCAACCAGAAGTTTATATTGTTTCGAGAAAGGAACATATGGTATGGAAATTAATCAGTTCTCTCCATGGCTTGAAACAAGAACCTAAAAATGGCATGAAAAATTTGATAAGTCATTGTATCGTATGGTTTTCATATAAATGAAGGAGAAAAATGTATATATTCAAAAGTTGATAACCAAGGTTGTGTAATTGTATATCTTTATGTGGATCTGCTTATATTTGGCACTAATACTGATATAATAATTAGTATACAATATTTCTTGGCTTCTAATTTTGACATGAAAGACATGGGAGAAGCATATGTAATTTGGGAATTAAACTTCTTAAAAGTGATGATTGCATCATGATCTCTCAAAAACTTTATTTGAGAAAACTCTCAAAAGATTTTCAATGTTTGATTGTAAGCCAGTTAGCACACCTTTTAGTTCTGATTTCAATCATGAAAAAAATAACAGTGTAAGTGTTCAACAAGTCAAACATGCGCAGGTAATTGGAAGCCTGATGAACTTAATGAATTGTACTCATCCAAATCTAGCATATGTAGTCGGGAGATTAAGTAGATAAACTCAAAATCCTAACAAGGATCGTTGGGATGCTCTAAATAGGGTTTTAAGATACCTAAAAGGCACAACTAATCATGGATATATTTTTTATGGATCTCCAACTATGCTAGAAGGATTTTGTGATGCCAATTGGATTTCTGATTCATATGAATTGAAATCTATAAATGCTACATCTTCACCATGAGTGGAGATGTTGTGTCTTGGAAATCCATGAAGCAAATATGTATAGCTCGTTCCACTATGGAATCTAAGTTTAGTGCCATATAAAAGGCTGGAACTGAAGCTGAATGGCTAAGACATGTTCTAATGGATCTTCCCATTTGGGAGAAACCTTCTCCACTAGTGTTCATTCACTGTGATAATCAAGCTACCATAGAAAAAGCTAAAAACAAGGTTTATAATGGGAAGAGTAGACATATTCATCTACGTTATAATATTGTGAGGTAGCTCATCAATGATAGCACAATCTCGATGGATTATGTAAAGTCAAAATTAAACTTGGCCGATCCTCTGACAAAACCATTAAGTAAAAAACTAGTGAGCAGTACATCGAGGAGAATGGGATTATGCCCATATCAAAAGTTAAAGTGATGGATACCCAACCTTCATGAATGGTGATCCCAAGAAGGAGGTGTAATGGGAAAAACTAAGTCACTCGATGACTCAATGTATTATAATATTATGTATGTCATTCTTAGGATTTAAATAATAATTTATAGTGATTACGTTGAACTTATTTTCTTAAAGGATTTCATAGTCCTTGGTGGTGGTGTATATAACCGCACTATACTTGATGAAAGTCCAACAATGTGAGTGTGGAGTGGGGCCACTCCTATTGAGATTTGGACAGATCTCTAGATCACTCATGAGTATTCCCAGTAGGCACATGGCCTTAATGTGCCAATCCATTAGAATGGTAATTAATTTTATGAATGACCTGTGAGTAATAAACCTATGATCAGATAAAAAGAAAATTGGTTCAAAAACATAGTTCTACCAATTCTGTACAGATCGCATACATGTACTCTATGCTTTGGTTCAAAGAACTTAGCTCTACCAAAGTTTATGTATGTCATTTGTTTAAGTTCTTCCAGTGAGCTATTATTTGAAGATTTAATATTTTGTTTTTGAAATAGTGAGGGATTGTTGTAGAAAAGGTGTATTTCAAATACAAAAAGAAGAGTTTAGTCCCACGTTAGTTACTTTGGAGACTTCCCTAAAAACACTAGAGGGGGGTGAATAGGGTTTTATGATAATTATAAAAATTATTTAAACAAACAACCACAAAAATATTGGAGAAGGGGACAAGACATTTAGAGTGGTTCCACCCTGACCGTCCGAAATAGCGCGTCCTAAAATTGGAGGTGGATTTGAACTAGTCGGACTTTTACATTTATAACCCGAAACCTTCTAGGCCCCCCACAACTTTGTTTACGGGGTCGAACACAGGGACAAGGGTGGTAGTGTTGAGAACACGGAATCGACACGTTACACTCCGGTAAGGGTAAAGAGATGACAAAGTTCCCCAAGGGAACAACAGGATAAGACCGATAAAACAAAAGAAATCTATCTCCAAATGGAGCTACGAGGAAAAATTAAGGTTTTAAGCATTTATCAGTTTTTAGGGATTTTCGTGCAACGGAAACAGAGAGATAAAACTAATGCTATAGTAAGGTACGAAGGAGAAAACTTCAGTAAAAAAAGCAACATCAGAAACATCCTGTACCCCTCCTCTCAAAGCGGGTACCTCTAACCAAGCATCAGCACCCCTCTTGAGGTTGCTGGACTTAAGTTAGAGTGGAAAGATCACTAAAGCAGCTCCGATCCTGGGCACTCTCGTACTCCAGTATCGGACCAAACACTAGAGCCACAACACCTCTCTCAAGGCTATTGCAACGGGAAAAACACAATTCAGTAGCTAATCGAAACACGATCCAAGCGTACAAGCTAGAGTTCAGATGTTAAACATTGCAATCATCCAACAAAGGTACCAAACATAAGGCAGCAGATAGTTAAAACTCTTCTATTTCCATAAACATATAAGGGTCTGAGTACATTGCATAAGATAAAGGAAGTAAATGACTGAAATAATAAAGATAAATGTCGCCTTCTTGATTTAGAAGGTCCACCGACAACAACCAACTCTCCAGCCCGATACCGGGCAGGAGCCTCACCCGATACGCCCGTGTCGGGCGGCACACCCTTTCAGGCGACACACTCACGATGGGTAGACGTATCACGTGGGGCGTCCTTGCCGAATACGATCATGTCGGGCGGCACCCTCTCGGGTGACACACCGTAACCGGCGATACGTATCGGGGTTCAGTATCGTGTCGGGCTTAGAGTGTCGCTTTTAGTATCAGTTACTTGTATCAAATATCCTTGTTGGCCGATATCGGCCTGCAGTGGTGCCCGGGATGGCCCTAAGTGAACCATTCCCTCCCTCTCGGGATGGGGAAGTGCTCACCTAGAATCGCCCGGCACAACCTCTGAGGAGCGATACGCTAGCTCCAATCTCTTTACTCTGGTAGCTCTCGCAGGGTTTCAACCCATCCCATCGGAGTCCTGTAGCTGCTATTTATAGGCAGCAGTTGGAGGAAGTTATGGTGCTCCGGACGCCACATGTTCTTCATCAGCTCATTTATTGCAGCCTTTAGGGGTGCTCGATAGACGCATTGCCTGGTACAAAAATGTCAGGCTCTCGGTCATCGCGGCGAGTGGCGCCTGCCGGTAGGTGGCCTGTGTCACGACACACGCTACAGCAGTCGTGGCGAGTCCAGCTCCTTGTTAGGTAAAAGGCGTATCGCTCGTCCGCTTCCTCTTGCGCGACACCCTTGTGTCACGCGTCAATGTATCACTCTACCATATCGGGCAGAGAGCGTATCGGTCGACTTCCTGGGGAAAAAGGCTGATGCAGGTAGAACACATTTATGGGCCGGGACGGGCCTTTTCGATGATAAATGAGTCAAAAATGGCGGAAAACTCTGCAAAAAGATGGAAATATTGGGTTAAGAGCGTAGCGTGGCCTGTTATTACAAAAGTACATATAAAAAGAGAGGAAAACAGTTAAAAAGGGCAGTTTTGATAACGAAATAATAGTAAAAAACATCACAAAATTTGGTGTTATCAACTCCCCCAAACTTAGCATTTTGATTGTCCTCAATCAATATTTAAACTTTATTTTGTGATGCTTCTTCTTGACCGGTATAGTTTTCAGACCATGGGTTAGAGTGAGTATTGAGGTGTCTTTATGAGAATATGGCCCGGTCACGAACAACTGACTTTATTTTCTCCTGCCTTATTTAAGCAAAATTTTTCTCAGCTTCGGCGAGACTTAGGTGCATGATTTCGAAGTTAGCTTTCACACCAAACAACTTTTGGGGGAGGAAAGTTGTGCGTTTGGGTAGGCTTAAGGCTTTTGGGTTTTTATTATCTCCCATTAGTCCATCCAGGTACGGGTCCGTTAACAGGAAAGTGGTCCCTACAGTCCAAGCCAGTTGGCTTTAGAGCAGTGATTTCACATCCTACGTACCACTGCCCCAGATCTACCATGCCTAAAGATGGGTACTTTTGGAAAACAAGTGTGTATATATATATATTTTTCATTTGGAACAACTCTCATGCTTTTATTCACTCTTATAAGGTTATTCTCTCTTTTTGGGATTTTTGTTGGGTAAGGGAAAATAAGAGGAATGTTTTTGCTGTTTGGGCAGCTTTTTCCTTCTGCATACACGTCTCTTAGCTGTTGCAAGATTATATTTCACAATTTTTGGCGTGGAAAGTTGTAGTCTTTTGTTGTTTGAGGCTTCATTGTCAGAAAGTCATAACAAAATTTGCATCTCCTTGGGCACATAGAAAATAGACTGGTAAGAAGTCGCATTAGGTTTTTACTAATATAGTGACTTTGTACATATGTAGGGAGACAAAATAAGCAAAATTTTTCAAAATTTTTGTATGAGCATGCATGTGTATATGTACACATGATATAGAAGAAGAACAAAAGAACAAAAAAGGTGGAGTTTGAAAATTTTTGAATTTTTTTGTACCTCCCTCACTGGTACATGGTACCCCCCCAAACTTACTCCACACTCTGTCCCAGAGTTGTAAAGTGGATAAGGTAGGGTAATGTTAACCCAGTGAGGGTTAGCTGGTGAGCGCTCCTGCGCCAGATAGAAGCTCCCACACATATTCTCCTCGTTTGCTGTGGTAATCGATGTGGTGGAGCTGGTCAGGCATCGCTTCATTCGATATCCATTCTAGCACGAAGATTCCGCAGTCATTGAATAAGGGAGTCTATTGTGGACTGCGGTGGCAGAACTAAAGCTCATGCCATTTGGATGTTGTTGTGTCTAAGAATGGTTGTATCAGCACCGCCACATCCTCGTAGTATTTTCATACTAGGCACTCGAGGGAGGTCAATGTTGTTGATGTACACTGCACCGGATGGTCTTTGTTGCTGTCCGAGATGTTGTAAAAGATTCCTGCTCGTTGGTGAGTGTACACCGTTAGGAGCATCCAGTGATTGTAATGCAGGATGGGCAGGAAGATAGTGCGTGGAACCCTGCGCTCCAACTCTTCCAGAAAAGATTGCTTTGCTCCATTTTCATCAGCGAGGCAAATGTCGTTGAACAACATTGGATGAGCAATGTATGCATATTCAAACTTTGTTTGTAGCGTTTGGATGTAGGCGGACGCCACAGATATTGCCAAGCATCCTCCATCCTTTACCATGTCCCTTAAATCATCAACCGGGACTATGACATCGCCTACCTCATAGATTATGTTTGCCGGGGTAGAATCAGCTAACTTCAGAAGGATTTCATTAACCTGCTCCTACGTGAGTGTAGAGCACGAGAAATAGTCAAAGTTGTTGATCAAATCTTCTGATGTTTCAGGCGAAGCAGGGTCTTCAAATCCGTGCACTTCCCGCAAGATCTTTCACTGCTTTCCTGCCCCGTACATGTCCTTTTCTATCTCAGTTTCCTTCTTAGGAGTGTTGCTGGGCTGTGAAGATGCGTCTTCTAGGTCACTGTCCAGCAGCCTCTCTGGTACGCCCGCATCTAGGAAATAACGCTTGTCCTTGATTAGCAACAGGGCATATATGCTCCTGAGTTGGTAAAAGTTTTGTCCCCAGAGGTACCTCATGTTTCCAAATATGTTGAGTAGATCCATAGCATGCAAGATGATAAAGGCACTATTTCCGCTTCCCTCTTCGGCTTAGATGGGGAAGTCTCGGATAGAAAAGAAGTTCCAAATTCCGTTGTGACGTTTGACTCCTTTCTTGATAGCTCATAGAAGACACAGCGGTAGAAGCCTCAGATTTTTGTCCTCCGGGCGACTGAAAAAAAGCCCGGAGCATGGCACCTCATTGTTGCTGCAGCTAAACAGCGGGACGTCGTGGTTCCTGAGGTCTGCCACGCAGAGAAACCATACATTGCGGTGCTTGTACGAGACCAACACGAGGTTCGTGTTATGCTCTTCGACATGCTGCAACATGTTGGACATCACAATGGAGTCTGGTACTCCCAACATCTACCTTCTTGCCAAGGTCGGGGTGGCATTGTATACTGTCTTTCGACCTGTCCCTGTGCTGATATTTTCTATTATTGCACCTTCAAGGACCCTGAACAGCTTTTTGCTGACGACGACTGGTGAGCAGAACATGCTTCAGAGTGCTCCCCGTCATACGAAGAAGTAGCCGTCGCTCCAGACGATGCCTTCTTCATCTGCCTGCGACCTTAGGATGTTGTTAAGCAATTTTTGGTCTTTGATCGTCAAGTAGCTGATGGACCTTCTGTCAAAGTCAGTCATCTCAAAGGAAGGTATCTCTGACGACACAAAGAACACATCTGCCATCGAGCATCTTCCTCTGGGTGGGTGTCTTTCGTTGGCGGCACAAACGTCCCCCCCCTCTCCCTCTGATTCATCAGAAGAGTCCTCCCCGACGCTGATGTCTCCGTAGTCATCTTTGGCTTCGTCCAGGGGGACTGAGGGAGTTATTTCTTCGAGGACTTGGGAGTTCGCCTATCCTGCTGGGGCTCCATTGGCCGATCCCTGTGGCATCCCTTTCTCGGGCGATGTGGACGGCCCGCTGGAGGCGGAAGAGGACGATGATCTCGAGGAGGTTGCCGATGAAGGTGAGGAGCCTGAGCCAGGGGGCGACGGAGACCTTCTCGGCTGCCTTCGGTGCGAATGGTCGTCTTCCCTGTTCAACCTCTCCTCGATCACGTCGAGGCATTGGAGGGTCTGCTGAAGCGTAGCATTGAATACCTCTAGTTGGTCAGAAAGTCCAACTAGAGTCAGCAATGCCTGTTCCTGGTCATTCAGCCTCTGTTGGAAAAAAGAAAACTTGCGGGTTAGAGAAGTAAATGTAATCGAGTGGCTTTCTGTTACCTCCCGCAAGTAGTCGAACTCGTGCCCTAGCATTTTTCTGAGTGATAGAGGGGTTCCTGCAGATCTCCCTCTCGTACCCGCGATACCTCTCTCGCGTGAGGGTCTACCTGACGAGGTAGATCCTATCTTGATCGTCCGCGAGGCAGATGCTTTTGGGTGATGCATCGGCACTCTTGCGGCCGTCACTGCCTCACCCTCTTGTCGTGGTTGAGACAACCATGGTGTGGGTGGATGATGTTCCACCTCTACGTTGTCAGAGATCTCGTCAGTAGCCGCTATAGGGGACACCGGCGGTGGTGTTAGCTGTGCGGCTCTGAGCTCCATCTCTAGGATCTCGGCAAACACCCCATCATCGGTGTCCAGTTGTACTTCTTCGTCTGCCTCTAAAGGCACTACAGAAATTTCGGGGGCTGCGGCCGTCTCTTCCGCAGTAGCTCCCATCATTGTCACGACGACTTCTATGATCGTTGGTTCTTTTTCAGCCACGACAGGTGTTGTCGTGCTCGTGGCTGTTATGATAGGAGCGACGACAGCTCTATCAACTGCTGTCGTCGGTGGCTCTGGATTGGCGGCTGGCTCGGCGAAGGTCGTTGACGCTTTGTCCTGCCTTGGGTTGAGAGGAGTTGGTTCTCCTCTCGCTGCCGCCCTCTCTTGAATTCTTATGCTGGCGGCGTAAGCGGCATCTACCGCCACAACTTCTATTTTTTCGGCGGTGAAGAACATTTTTTCTGCATCATAGGTGGCGCAGTGAGGGAGTCAAAGGAGGGTATTTGTCCTTACGAACTTGTAGAAGTAGCTTCACCCCTCCCTCTTTATGATGCTGGTCCTCATGAGGTACTTGAGGTCGATCAACTCGTCGCCCCTCATACTCGAAAGACTGCACGACTCTTGCAGGTACCCAAGCCCAGCCACGATCAGGTTGACGATGCCACCCATGCAGTATTCCTTGGTGGCATCCTTTATTGGGTGCAGCCAGTTTAGTAGAAACCGTCCAAGGTTTGATCACTCTACCCCTCCATCATGTGCCACATGATGTGGAGTTCTTCGGTGTAAATGTTGCTGGACTCATTCTTGCTGAACAGTAGGCATGCCACCAGCTTGTGCACTATTCTCCAGAAACATGAGTGCACTGCCGCCACTTTGCTTCCCGACTTGAACGATGATTCGCCGGTCAGCCATTTCCAGAGCTCCATGGGGTTGAACCCGTCTCCTTCGGTGATCCTTTCACCGTTATTCATCAGCTTATTCTCCTCCTCGCTGGAGGAGAAGATCCCATTGAGCAGCTTCTCAGAGATGGCGTGCTCCAAGTTGTACAGCAATGCTTACAGTCTGTCTGCTCCGCCATATTCTTCAATTTCCTCAGCAGTATTCTTCACTCGGCGGAGAGACGACATGAACTCCCTCATGAGTTCGGTGTAGGAGGCAGAACGACTGAGGCAGATCTTCCTCAGCCCTACCGCGGCAAGGACGCTCTCCAGTCTTTCAAAAATACCCAACTGAATGAAAGAAGACTGGTGGCAGAATCTGCTCAGTCTGTAGAGCTTGGTCTTCAGTTTTGCATACCGGCATCCATGCTCATCATCTCTCGGCACGAACCTTCCTGGCGTGTGATCCAGGGGTTCTGCCACTACTGTTGGAGCTATTGCTGGAGCCACCACTTCTCCAGTTCTTGTTCTTTTTTCAGCGGTCGATGGCCCAGCCGCCTCAGTATTCAGGCATTTCTGCCCGACTGTGGTCGCTTCAGCTGCGGCTTCAATGTTGATTCTTCTTTCATGTTTGTCAACTCGAATGACAGTTTGCTTTGTACGGGCCATTTCTATTAGCATACAAAATGTGCCGATATTAATGTAGGCAGAAACTAAAATTTGATACCGGTGTTTAAAAAAAACTAAATGCACGATATGATTCGGCCCGATACAAAATTACCCGCCACCACTGTATCGGGCGATACGAAGCTTTCATAGATGTAGGCTCGTGCCTGATACGAGATCTGGGTATCATTCGTCACGTCGAAAGAACATCTGAGAACAAGACGATACAGAGGAAACTGTGCGTCAGGCTCGTCGCCTGACATGGGTGTGTCGGGCGGCACGGTTGCGAGAGACAAAGCGCTTGATAGGGCATTCCTGATAGAAAAACAATGTGTTGCCCGACAACAAAACAAGCGAGACGACACATGGAGGGCGAAACGTTTATCGCCTGACAGGGCGTATCGGGCAAACGTGTGCTAAAGGCGTGTCGCGCGATACGAGAAAATTCAGCTAAAGCCGTTTGTCCGATATGTTATGTGCGACAGGAAGGTCGTGTCGGGTTAGCCAGGACGATACGGTTGTCGGGATATACCTTCGCTGTTTTCTTTGGTTTTCTGCACGTCACGAGAGCAGAAGGAGGCTGCGCGACATGGGAGCAAATGAAGGAAATCACAGCACGATATGGGTAGGTGAAATAGTAAAGGAAATAGCCCGACACGGTAAAAACCTCTGCGCTATATACAACGATCCCAATCGGGGGTAAAATGGATAATTTTGGGGCGCGCGTCGGCCATTGGGACAAGTCTTTCCCGAGACGGGCAATCCATCCGTCGATACAAGGATAATTACTCATCTTGCACGATACTGGTGCACACCGCCCAGGCATGTCATCCGTCACGGCCGTTACGATGCCCGAAATAACATCGTCCGATATCAACGCATTCAGTGCACCGGTTGAGCTTCTGCCCGACAAGAAAACTTCAGAAAAAAAAAATCAAGGTGAAAAACTTAAAAACAAAGCAGAGAAAAGGAGGTTGATGAGTAAAACATCATTGGACAAGGTTAAGATCCCGACCTCAGATAGTATTACCCATCCCGGTCCATGAAACAGAGCGGTGGCCCATAAAACAAAAGAGTCAGCACACGTGGCACATGTGCTGACTCGGGCCTTATTACAATCCAAATCTTCGTAATGTTTGTTTTGCAGGAAAGTAAATTGCATCCTATTCTAGGAAAGAAAAGAAAGCTCGATCTGCCTCCCGAGGAGCATTGTAGTTTTCATCTCCATCTTGATGGTTCCAGCTTCTTCACTCATAGCATCCTGCAACATCTATACTCGCAACTCGATCTCTTCTTCTTGTGATCACAGCCCTGCCCTTTTTGCGGTTTCAGTGTTAGACGGTATTTTTCCAGAGGGATTCTTTATTGATTCGGCCATCTGAGCTAATTGCTGATCAATCTGGCGTTGATGCGCCTGCATATCCGCCATCTGGACCTGTAGTGAGTTCATAGCACCCGAATTGGATAGCGTACTCTGTGCTAACTGGTTATTAATCATGTCCTATCTTATTACAAAATCAAACAATTGTCCGACCATGTCTGATTGGTTTGGAACCTTGTCCTTTCCCTGCTCTTTGGCTGATCCTTGGTATTTAACTTGCCCCTGGAAGTTTCCTTTGTTTGACTGGAAGGGGGTATTTTTGGTGTATTGACTTGGTCCTCCCCTCTTCTCAAAGGCTTGAGGTGGCTTGGAGGAAATATGCAGCTGATGCAAATTTTCAGCTGCATCCTTGTTGCCGTAACTGAAGCCAGGGGGGTCCGGCCTGTTACAAATTTACAAAAGAGACATTCTCATTCTCCTCGGCCTCAGATTCAGAATCACTTGATGCATCTGGTCGGGTGTAGATGGAATTGTCTACCCCGTGTCCTCCATCTCCACATGTTACACACTTCATTACCTTTTCAACCTACTTCTTCCCCTTTCCACCAGATTCCTTCAGCTGCTTTACATCCATAGCTATCCTCTGGATCTGAGAAGTAAGCATCTCCGGAGCCTTGGATTCAAAAGAAGGTCCTTCACTAATCTTTTTAGCTTGACCCCAGTCAGATCTATCATAGTCAGTGCCAGCTTGCAGCTCGGCCATGTTCTTGATGATCTTCTCGGACCTGCTCGACTTCTTCCCTAGGAAGTCACTTCCTGCTGCTGCGTTCAGTGAAACCCTTTCATCGAAAGTCAGACCATTATAGAAGGTAGTGATTAAGAAACCTTTCTTGTAGTTGTGGTGAGGGCTGTCCCTCTGATATTCTTGGTATCGCTCCCGGGCATCGTGGAGGTTCTCGTTGGGCTTTTGCATGAAGGAAGTTATCCTTTGTCTATTTCTCACGGTCTTCTCAGTTGGATAGAACTTGTTTACGAAGGCATCCACCAGTGCTCTCCATCCATTCAGAGCTTGGTGGGGCAACCCCAGATACCATGATAGGGCCTTATCTTCCAAGGAGAATATGAAGCCCTTGTAGTAGATTACCTCTTGGGGAACTCCCCGCATCTTAATGGTGTCGCAGATATTTTTGAAAGCATCCAGGTGGTGATAGGGGTTGTCACTCTTAGAACTCCCCCAAAAGCTTTTGTTTTGGATCATAGAGATTATTGACGACTTAAGCTCAAAATTGGTGGCGTTGAATCGCGGTATGATGATAGGGCATCGGGAATTGTTAGCCTTTGTGGAAGCTAACTCCCTCAGAGTCTTTTCTTCTTCATCTGAATCATCACTGTTGCTGCTTCCCTGGCATTGTTCCTGGTGGTTTTGGTTCCTCCTGTGCCTTTGGTGGTGGCAACATCTATCACGGCGAGGATCTTCCTCGAACTGCTCCATTTCTGGATCTTCGAGTTGATCGTTGCCGTCGTAGAGGTCGTTGACTTCTGGTGGAGGCGAATGAGGCCTAGCTCTCCCTTGGCGTTCACCTTCTAAATGGGGTGGGTCAACATGAGGTGGCATGTTGGATGGTGTCGGTGCTCAGTTGAACAGAATGTCTTTCTTCTGAGTACCTGGAATCGTGTAATAATCAAGTCAGAAAATCTGTTATTACTAATAAGAATTATTCATTTCAGGTAAAGAATAATATTAATAATAATGAAAGGAAAAAGAGAGTGCTGTCAAGCTTATTTCTAAGCTTGAGGCACTGGAGTGTAGTTAGTGGATTCGGGTTTGTCAACAATACTGTTTTGCCTTGTCCCCGGAAACGGCGCCAAAAAGTTGACCGGTCTAAATCGTGCGTCCTAAAATTAGAGGCGGATTTGAAGTAGTCAGACTTTTACATTTATAACCCGAAACCTTCTAGGCCCCCACAACTTTGTTTATGGGGTCGAAGTAGATATACGGGGTCAAACACAGGGACAAGGGTGGTAGTGTTGAGAACACAGAATCGACACGTTACACTCCGGTAAGGGTAAAGAGATGGCAAGGTTCCCCAAGGGAACAACATGATAAGACCGATAAAACAAAAGAAATCTATCTCCAAATGGAGCTACGAGGAAAAATTAAGGTTTTAATCATTTATCAGTTTTTAGGGGTTTTCGTGCAACGGAAACAGAGACATAAAACTAATGCTATAGTAAGGTACGAAGGAGAAAACTTTGGTAAAACAAGCGGCATCAGAAACATCCTGTACCCCTCCTCTCGAAGCGGGTACCTCTAACCAAGCATCAACACCCCTCTCGAGGTTGCTGGAATTAAGTTAGAGTGGAAAGGTCACTAAAGCAGCTCCGATCCTGGGCACTCTCGTACTCCAGTATTGGACCAAACACTAGAGACACAACACCTCTCCTAAGGCTGTAGCAACGGGAAAAACATGATTCAGTAGCTAATCGAAACGTGATCCAAGCGTACAAGCTAGAGTTCAGATGCTAAATATAGCAATTATACAAGAAAGGTACCAAACATAAGGCAACATATAGTTAAAACTCTTCTATTTCCATAATCATATAAGGGTCTGAGTACATTGCATAAGATAAAGGAAGTAAATGACAGAAATAATAAAGATAAATGTCGCCTTCTTGATTTAGAAGGTCCACCGATAGCAGCCGACTCTCCAGCCTGATACTGGGCAGGAGCCTCGCCTGATACGCCTGTGTCGGGCGACACACCCTTTCAGGAAACACGCTCACGACGGGTAGACGTATCGCGCGGGGCGCATTGCCCGATACGATCATGTCGGGCGGTACCCTCTCGGGCGACACGCTGTGACAGGCGATACGTATCGGGGTTCGGTATTGTGTCGGGCTTAGAGTGTCACTTTTAGAATCGGTCACTTGTATCAAATATCCTTGTTGGCCGATATCGGCCTGCAGTGGTGCCCAGGACGGCCCTAAGTGAACCATTCCCTCCCTCTCGGGATGGGGAAGTGCTAACCTAGAATCGCCCGAAACAACCTCTGAGGCGCGATATGCTAGCTCCAAGCTCTTTACTCTGGTAGCTCTCACAGGGTTCCGACCCGTCCCATCAGAGTCTTGTAGCTGCTATTTATAGACAGCGGTTGGAGGAAGTTATGGTTCTATGGACGCTACATGTTCTTCATCTGCTCATTTATTGCGGCCTTCAGGGGTGCCCGATACGCGCATTGCCTGGTACAAAAATGTTGGGTTGTCGGTCATCGTGGTGAGTGGCGCCTGCCGGTGGGTGGCCTGTGTCGCGCGACACGCTACATCAGTCGTGGCGAGTCCGGCTCCCTGTCGGGTAAAAGGCATATCGCTCGTTCTCTTCCTCTTGCGTGACACCCTTGTGTCGCGCGTCAGTGTATCGCGCTACCCTATCGGGCAGATATCGTATTGGTCGACTTCCTGGGGAAAAAAGCCGATGCAGGTAGAACACGTTTATGGGCCGGGACGTGCCTTTTCGATGATAAATGAGTCAAAAATGGAGGAAAACTCTACAAAAGATGGAAATATTGGGTTAAGAGCATAGCGTGGCCTGTTATTGCAAAAGTACATATAAAAAGTGAGGAAAACTGTTAAAAAGGGTAGTTTTGATAATGAAATAACAATAAAAAACATCACAAAATTTGGTGTTATCACACCCTTAGCAAAAACTAAGGGAGTCAGTCCACTACCCTGTTGTTCCCAACTGGGATTTTGAAAGCAATTATATTTTATTACCTCGCAAGGATGTTACATAAGATACAACTACCTTCACAAACCCTTTGGACAACCTTCACCCCAAATTCATCTCACCAACCTTGAAGCAACCTTCACTTGAAGTAACTTCAAGATCCCCCTTGAAGTAGCCTTCCTCCTTGAAGTAGCTTCTTGTTGAGACCTTCTAGAAGTAGTCCAAAATCCATCGAGCTACCTTCTCCACCTGAAGAAGCTCCAACAACCTCCTTTCTGCAATATCCATTTAGTCTCATGATGGATACCTGTATTGATTTCTCATCCATTTTACAAGGGATATTAAGCCCTAAAAATGATATGAGATTTTCTTTACGATATAGTAGGATCAAGAAATATATCTCTAATCAATAATGTGGGATGTTAAGCCCATATTGATATAGAGAGTCCATTTTAGATCAAGATAATTCAATAATCCTAAGGTCATAGCTAGTTTTTAAAGTTTAATTTGATCAAGATTGTCATAATGTTTACAAAGTTTTGTGAGCTCCCCCTTAATCTTATAATCAAGATAGTTTAAGAATGGCATGCATTAAAGTTTGATTACAATAAGTCAAACCTTTTATGAGAGGTTTGTACTAAAATATTATTTTCAACATGATGAACAAGTTTAGGAACAATATACTAAGATTGAGTGTAAAGAAAAAATTCACAATTAAGCATTTTGTCAGGCTTATTTTAGTTTGACCATGCCTTCGACCATGGCACCCCTCGGTCGAACTCTTTTTCGATCGAGAGGCATTTTTGAAGATTTCCAGTTTAAGCATTCACAATAATCCACTTGATTAAATATAAAGCCTATATGTAACAGGTGGATACCAATTTGAAAGAGTTTATATCACTTTGAAAGATTATAGCTTAGGATCAAGTTTGTATAGAACTTAATTCATGTGAACAATATTTGATTTTGAAATGGTGTCTTGCTCTTGCTTTTCTTAGAATAGGCTTTAGATAGAATATTGAAATAATTTTATTCTAAACAAGACCTCTTATTCCACTAATTTTTCCATTTAAACTTTTCTCAATTATGATCATAAAGCAATTCTTTTTAAGAAAGTCTTATTTGCAAGAAATATAGTTTTGAAATTGTTGTATAATTTATATACTTAGACCAATTTATCATGTAAATTTTTATTTCACAAAATTGCAAGTAGAGTATTTGATTTACAATCTTAGAGCAAAATAACATCATCTCTATTTGCAAAGCTGTGAGTCATGACAATATCTTTCTTAATCAATGAAACACGTCCATAAGTTCCATTTATGAAGTTTTCTCAAGGCAACATGGTACATAATTTTCATATTGGTGAATAAATACTTTTAGGCAAACCATGTATAAGATCATAGCAATTGAAAATTAACTCGCAATCTATGCTATATTTGTATGGAAGCATGTCCAATTGCAGTGAGAGTATAGATTTCCAATCAGCTTCATTAATCTTTGTAAGCAACATTATTTGCATCAATTTGGGTAAGAACATCATTTACATTATCTCACATTTTTATTGAGTTATGATGCAAGACTTATCAATATGTTTAGATTTGACAAATTTGTCTCAACATTCTTTTCTTCAAAAGGTTTCCTTTAATCATACTAATCATTTTAGTTAGGTATATTGATAGCAAACTGAATCAATTAAGCAGGTTCAACATGACTTTATTCGGTCAAACTTTTCTTTGATCAAACTTTTCTTCGATCGAATACATCTCGGTCAATGATTTTCTCAACTGAGTTTTCTGTTATTTTTATAGGTTTTATTAGGTTGAATTAGTGCCGGAGTCGGTCCACTATTTCTCGACCGAGTATTTGCTCGGTCGAACTCTACTTCGACCAAATAAGTTACTATTTTGCCAGTAATTTCAAGTTTAATACAAAGCCTTTGTCAGTCGAATAGTTTCTCGACCGACTTACTTTCAGTCATATTGGTTGTCAATCGAGTGTATCTCTATAAGTTCTTTCAGAAATATGCTTATTCAAGTTATGGATTAAATTACTTTAGTCAATTTGTTGTTCTATTATGTTAAGTTGAGATAAGACATAAAGATAGTCAAATTAGAGTCTTTGGTCATATCTCAACTTAGTTTTATTCATTTAGTTTGGGGATTTTGGAACCCATACCAACTCAACATCCTTTTTATTGTAAGGACATGAGAAGGAATAATGTCCAAGCCTTAAGCAATAGTTATAACAGATTGAATCAATCTCATTTCTCTTCTTGGCTAGATTGTCTTTAGGCACATACATAACTCTATTCTTGGGCACTTGTGTCCTTCTCTCTCTAGGTTTTTGATAGGATTTACCTTTGGGCTTATAACCTAGTCCTCTCCTTCCAATCTGACCAGAAGAATCTTTTAAGATCTTATCAAGAATACCATTGTTTTTCAAGCTACTAATTTCCTTTTGTAACTTTGCAATTTGATCCATTCTCCTTTCAATATCTAAGTTTGATTGATCTAAGATTGATGAAAAACTTTCTCTTTATTTTACAATGACATCATAATCTAAATAAGTGCATAAAATAGGTTGAGTTTGAAGATTATTCAACTTAGCAAGTAATTCAACCTTTTCTTGAGAAAGAAGATTATAGTTTGTCTCTAGAGTAATTAACTTTGTATTGCAATCATCAAGAGAAGATTTCAAGGTATAATTTTTAGAAATAATATTTTCCTTTTCAAAAGTAAGATCATTTAATTGAGCATACAAGTCCTCATTAGTTTTAGTAAATCTTTTTAGTTTCTTTTTACAATCAATATATTTACCATGTAATTCCTCAATGCTAGCAATTAACTCTTCTATAGATAATCAAATAAGCTTACCTCATCCTCTTCTTCATCGATTGTTGCAATAAAACAACATACCTCCTTTTGGTGAGTGCTAGATTTATGGAGCTTTTCTTTCTTTATTATTTTTGGACAACTAAGTTTTGTGTGCCCCATTTTTTCACATTCAAAGCACCACTTATTGCTTATTAAAGGTTGACTCACATTTCTCCTTTCTTTGCAGAGGTTGTAGAGATCACCACCCACCATCTTCAAGACTCGATTAGAGCTCCTTGAAGCCTACTCTGATACCAATTGAAAATCACTAGAGGGGGGTGAATAGGGTTTTATGATAATTTTAAAAACTATTTAAACAAACAACCAAAACAAGATTGGAGAAGGGGGAAAGATGTTTAGAGTGGCTTTTCCCTCAGCAAAAACTAAGGGAGTTAGTCCACTACCCGGTTGTTCCCAACTGGGATTTCGAAAGCAATTGTATTTTATTACCTCGCAAGGATGTTACATAAGATACAACTACCTTCACAAACCCTTTGGACAACCTTCACCCCGAAGCCGTCTCACCAACCTTGAAGCAACCTTCACTTGAAGCAACTTCAAGCTCCCCCTTGAAGTAACCTTCCTCCTTGAAGTAGCTTCCCATTGAGACCTTCTAAAAGTAGTCCAAAGTCCGTCGACTTACCTTCTCCACCTGAAGAAGCTCTAACAACCTCCTTTCCACAACATCCAACCTAGGAGTAGCAAAGGAGAACACAACACAATAAAGGGAACAAGATTGGAAGAAAGAAACAATGTTACCAATTAAGTACAACGCTTTGATGCTATATCAAGCGTATTGATCACCTATCCACTGTGGATAGACGTGGTAGTGTGGTGGCTAGGAGATACTAAACTATGGGCCACAAATGTAGAATAGATTGCAAGTGAAGCTCAGCTTATTGCTCACAAGGAATGAATCTCAAGTGTAATTGTATGCACAAGTGATGCCTTGGGTGTCCTATAGCTTGTCCTATTTATAGGAGTGGTTTGCTAATGGTTGGGGACGTTCTAGACACCTTCTAGGGTGTTATTAGTGCTCAACTAGCCATTATGTGTCCACTAATTACATTGCAACAACTAGTTGTTTAATGCTGAAAAGTGCAATCTAGAACCTTTCTCGGTCGAGGAGTTTGTCGACTAAGGGAAGGTCTGGAATGAGTGTATGCAATGTTCATTTCCAACTACCAACCACTTTTCAACTCAGTATAACATCTATAGAATTTGCTAGAAGGACCGTTCTTGGTCGAGGAATTTGTTGACCGAGAATGTCCCTGTTCCAATGTGTTGAGCCATGTACTAAGTGTGTGTATCAATGTGTAATTGTGATGCTAACTTAGGAGATGACCTATGTAAGTGTTGTGTGTGGATAGGGAAGATCTAAATGCTTGATTTACATGATATCTAAGTACTTGTACATTATATACTTGTACAAGTTTTTACATTTGATTACAATCATGAAAATAAAGCAATTTTAGCAAATTTATCTTCCAAGTTAGCAAATTGATCTTCCAAGTCTTTTCTATCAACCACATTATATTTTTGTCCCTAAAACACTTAAATATCAAGTTAAAACCACATGAAAGAAATGTTTGTCATCATCAAAACAAAGGGATTATAATAATGTCCAATTTAGCCAACATTCCCTCCTCCTTTTATATGGATTCTTATCCATAGGATAATTGAGGATCAAAAGAAGACATGTTCTATGCACGCACATATTGGGACATCCCAATGACGTTTGGGCCGGCCCGGTCCTGAACCCTTTAACTGGGCACGTCGACACAGTGCGTAGGGGGTGCAAATCCAGCCTCTCGAGCCTCCTTGTGTGGGCACGACCCCGACTTGGTTTTTCCCTTTGATTCACTGAACCATTTTTTTACCATGTGTTGTGTCTCTTCTAGTTGAACATATTCGTTTGGACGGTTTTAAACCACAACACATCCCTTTACTAGTTTACAACCACCATCTTTTCATGAGGGCTTTGTTTTGTATTTTAACAGAATCTCTATCTTCTTTTCTAAATAGTTGAAATAATGCTCCAGTTTCCTTTGCCTCTATAGATTTTGTGCTCACTGGAAGAACAAAATCGGTTCCATTCACTCATTGGCATGATTATGTGTGCACGCTTCACGTCAGAAACTATCATTGGATCTTGGGAGAGTAGTTGTTGTTGTCTCCTACTGCACTGATGTTCTCCATCTGGAGATGTAGAAATACTCTTAAGGATAGTTCTTCTACATACCTCAATGTCGTCTTGATTTGGTACAATCTTTCAAATTTACTTCTTATATGTGTTTCGTACCCCTTTCAATCAACATATCATTATGTGAAAAAGGAAAAGAAGGCATATGACTCTAGGATAGAGGAAAAGAAGACATATGACTCTAGGAGAGAGGAAAAGAAGACATATAACTCTAGGAGAGAGAAAAATGAGATATTTTGTCATTGTAGAAGAGGTAAGTGATACTATGAGTAAGAAAAAATTATTAATGTGTCATAGTTATTGTAAATAATGAGACAATATAAAAGGAGGAATTAGTATCTTGTATATAGAATTAACATACATGTATCATTTACATATTTGTGTATTAACAAGTATCCTATGTTTTCGAAAGGATCGTGTATGGTTTTTAGCTTGATTTGTACTATTTGACTGGAACATTATGTTTTATGTGATATATCATATATATTTTACAATCATCATAAATGAAGATGGGAACATGTAAACTATATGTACTCAGGTATACAATGCTTTTAGCTTATATATGTGCTATCTACTATTAAATGAGTATGCTATCTGTTGTCTTACTTATCTATAAATATATTGGCTTACTAATACTACAATAGGATATCAACACCCTCTCTCTTTCTCTCATTACTAGGCATAAAACCCTACTTTGAACGAGTACCTTGAGTATACTAAGATGGGTAACTTCTAGGACTAATAAAAAAATACAATATATATTAATAAGTCTAGTGGAACTTTTCATAGAAGAAGGTTTTATTTGTTTTCTTACAATCCAAAATCAAACAATATGACTATCAAAACCTTCTTTGTTACAAACAAGAACAATGGCTCGATGCAGTTGATTTTTGCTAGTTTATAATATTGAAGTACACACACTTCTTCAATTCTAAAATCTTTATTTGAGTTAGAAGAGACATTATTGCCCCTTTCCTCAAAGAGTGTGCCAAAGCCCAGATGACTGTGAGGGTGATAAATAATGTGCGCTATGGGAGGTTCAAGCTCGGGTCCCCTGGGGAGGACCTACCATTTGGAACCATCCGTGCTACACATGTCGACTCGCAATCTTTATTTGTGTATATCTTACATATATGACAAAAGGAAGAAACAATTATCTTCCTGACATATATTTTTCTCACATCCTGCAAGGATATTTGAAAACGTCAAAAGTTGAAATATTTTTCCTAGAATTGAGTAAAACATACATCAAAAAATTAAAATATAGACATAATAATATTTTAGTGCCGACATAATGAGAATTTTGGGTGATTGGAAAGATGTAGAATTCATAAGATTTTAATACAAAATACTAATTACTAAGATAATAAAGTCAATAGACAACGATAAAAAATTACATATTTGTCGGATCTGATTGGCAATATGTATAAGTCATATGATTTGAAGTAAGTATGTCCCAACATACTTATTTTGATATAATTGACATCGTAACATTTGATAACTGACATATGAAAATTCACTGGATGATTACATAAAAAAACTCAAAAGCATGATGG